>CM046878.1:304968116-305568116 GCA_025667525.1 Glebionis coronaria | reverse complement strand
CACGACGTTATTGGTGTCAAAAGGGTGGCTAGGTTTAAGTCCTATGATCCAACCAGAACCAGAGGGATCTTCCTAGGGACAATCTAATAGATTATTAGAAGTCCTTAGGAAAGATGGAGTAGAATGTGAACATAGCTGAATGCCGACTAAGTAGTGTTGCTAGCACTGGAAAAATCACAACAAGGTGATAGTAATGATGTCTTGGTAAGCATTGAAGGGGTTAAAGAATGAAAAAGAAATGTAAGGATAAAGGGTGCAAAGAAATTATCCCTCCATACAACTTAGGAAGAAACCGGGTCAACACATCATGAAGACAACGCATCATGGACCCAATGATGTAATGTACAACCCCTCCCCAGCTGACTCAGGCTTCTCTCAAAAGAAGTTTGTTTTATTGTCACGAAGATCAACACGACTTCTATTGACTTTCTCACTTCGAGATAGTTGATATTGAATAAGTGGCATCTGCTCCAGCCTCCGACCACTAAAAGTGCACAAATCGAATCTAGAGCCAAGAGATAAATCAAATCTTGTTAGGACACACGAATGACGATCAAGAGAGTCCTACACTATATCGTTGCGATATTTCTAGAACACTCAGAGTGATACTACTTAGTATTCACAATGATGAGTGGAAATCCTTCCAGTGTTAACATCAAACAGCACTGCGGTAGGTCATGTGTAAGATTCTTTTAGAATTGAACATGTGTAAACTAAAAAGCAACAGTGGTTTGATTCTGAATTGATTCAAACTCGTTTCAGGTTTCTACGCAATATCTTTATGGTCTTGCCAGAACATTCAGAGTGATATTCATTAATACTCACAGTGATGAATGGAAATCCTTCTAGCGTAAACATCAAACAGTGCTACGATAGGTAACTTGTGAGATTCTTATGAATCAAACTTGTGTCAACTAGAAAGCCACAATGGTAAGATTCTTAATGAATCAAACTTGTTCCAGGAATTTGAATTGATGGCTTTAATCAAGTGGATATCTATCCAATTGATTCACTCTTTATGTTCGCAGTCTTGCTTTGAGACGGTTGAGTAAAGAGAACGGCTAGTACAGCCGCGATACCCTGTCAATGAGATTCTTAATTGAATCTACCTAATCACAGGTACGATATTTAATATCGTGTAACGGTCTTCACTAACCGGAGGTAAAATGCTACCGATTTAGGACGAATGTCAAAGCCATTCAGTCCGTGTCTATGTTTTGTCTCAAGAAGGTGGCGTTACAGTGTACTCAGTGAAGTCGAAGATTCAAAACCACATTCTCATACCCAAAGACATTCAACAATCAAGAAAGGAGATTGTTAGCAAGCTTTCAAGATAGTGCAAAGTATGAGCATGTGGATGAAGACACAAGATCGCAAGATGGCAAAGACAAGTCAAGAATGATTTGAAGATCTCAAGATAAAAGACAAAGTCAAAAGACAATGACAAAGGATCAAAGATCACGGCATGAAGGAACAAGACTACTATTACATGTTCAAGACTCATTTATGACGAAATTCGTAATCTCCATTGATCTTCAAATATCGAAGAGGAATGACCTCACAATGGGGGAGATTGTTAGCCTCAAAATATTGAGTCAAACAAGAATGTTCGGTCATAGGTTTATATTGTAACATTTAGTAGAACGTTGTAATAGTTAGTTATTATAGTCGTGACATTACGGGCTTGATGGCTAACTTAAAAGGCCTCTTTCAAGGTACTAAGCACTTATTCAAGCCCGACCCAATCAAACTATAGCCCATTAAGCCACATGTAGGCAAAGGCTATGTATACCCTTCCTAGCATGTTAGGAAGGGTGTTGGTTGTCTCATTTTCTAATCTAATCTCACAAAAGTTTCATACACACTTCTCTCTACTTTCTCTCTCTAGAAACCTTCCATCTTTTATCTACCTTTCTTTCTTCTTTATTCGTGTAGAATCATCATAATATTTAGGGACAACAAGGGGGAATCTTCTAAGGCTACCACCACTTGTTGTTTTCCCATGAAGGAAAAGATTTTTGATCCTGGTATAGGGATTGTTGAGCTAACTCAATATCCACCTGATGCAATAAAAGGAAAACTTATGGGAAATTTTAGAGTATCACCTCATCATCTTATAGGAAACTTATGGGAGAAAATCATGGACAAGGAAACCTCACCCATCTCACCATTGATTGAGATGCCCACTTTTGGATTGTGCTACTCTTGGGATGGCAATTATGTATTTGATCCGGGTGGCTATTTATGCGGTTTTGTGTACTTGAAAACTTGTTTTACCTTATCATGGAGAGTTTTTCCTATAAGGGTAAATCTTTTGCTCTCCATGATAGGTTTTCCATGGACACTTTAAGTGTGGGATGAGTAGAGCTAGAGACTCCTTAAATTAAGCATTGAATAACGAGGATTAGATCATTTAGACTAGAGTGTGGTAGGATAGGAATAAAAGGGTATGATAACGAACTAATTATACATATCCAACCTATTATTATAATGCCACATTGTAGTATAAATAAGAGCTTCAGATACTTAATATATTGTGTTTTATATGCAGATGTAAAGTATGAAGGAGCAAAGTGAAGATATACAAAGAAGGGGCCTCAATAAGCAATAAAGACAAAGATATTAAAAAGAAGACTCTGATTCGCCCATAAGTGCGGCGCATAAAGTTATAAGTGCGGCGCCCATTTACATCTCCAAAGTGTGTTGGAAATACGTTTTACGTATTAAGAAGGATCGGTCACTCCAACGATAGTTCATGTAATAGCTCGTAGTTTAGTTAACTTTATTTATTAAACAAACAAAGCCAAGCCTAGCCTACAACATGTGTAGGCCGGCCCAACAATGTAAGCCCAAGCCCATCACAAGGCTTGGGTATATAAACCCTCTCCTTTGATGGAGAGGGGTGTGGTTTCATTATTTTTCATATAGTAAACATTACTTTCTCTCTCTAGCTTTGTGTGAAATCCACCATCTCTCTATCTCTTTCTCTCTCTAGAAACATAAGCAAGATTTACAATCCTACAAATGGTATCAAGAGCCATGGGATGATTGTATTGTTCATGTGTTTGTGTTCTTGATTCATACGCCATTTTTGATCCATTTTCACACGTCCAAAATTTTTTTTTGTGTTTTTGATGGTTTTTTCTTGATACAAATCTTCTACATAGTTGTGGTAGGGATTTGGGATAGTTACTTTGGCTAAAAACACAAAATTTTTGGGTGTTTTGATCATTTTTTGGCTTAAAATCACGAATTGGTTGAGTTTTGTCCGAGAAAAGTGGAAAATATTCCGATCTGGTCAAATCGGAAAAGGGTTTACTTATTCAGATCGGCATTCCGATTGGCATTCTGATCGGCATTCCGATTGGTTGGTATTCAGATTGGGCATTCCGATTGGCATTCAGATCGGCATTCCGATTGGTTGATATTCAGATTGGGCATTCCGATTGGCATTCAGATCGGCATTCCGATTGGTTGGTATTCAGATTGGGCATTCCGATTGGCATTCAGATCGGCATTCCGATTGGTTGGGTATTCCGATCACTCATTCCGATTGGTATTTAGATTAGGTACATTCCGATCAAGGTATTCCGATTTAGGAGATTCCGACTGATATTCCGATCACTATTCCGATCAACATTCCGATAACAAAATTATTCCTTAAAAAATTTCGAAGTGTGTAATTTTGACTTGGAATTTTTGGTTTATTGAGAACATATTTTAGGGGATTTTTAACATTATTTCTCGACTTCAACTCACAACAACAAACACATTTACTTTCTTTCATTGATCGATCAAAGTTTGTAAATCTTAACTTATTGAAATGGAGTACACATCTCTTACGGATAAGTCCATCCTCTCGGGTACGGATAATCGTCCACCAATGTTGGTGAAGACTATGTATGAGGAATGGGCTTCCCGAATGGAACTTTATATGTTGAACAAGGAGAATGGACATCTCATTTGGGCATCGGTGCTCAATGGACCACTAGATTATGGTACAGTGACGGAAGGTACAACTACTCGTCCTCGCACAACGGGTGAATTGACTGGAGATATGAAGACTCAAGACAAATGTGATAAGTATGCTACAAACATCATTCTCCAAGCCCTTCCTCCAGATGTCTACAAACTCGTCAGCAAACATAAAGTTGCCAAAGAGTTATGGGATAGAATTCGTGTTCTAATGCAAGGCACCTCGTTAACTAAACAAGAACGAGAGTGTAAGCTTTATGATACTTTTGATAAGTTTGCCTATGTGCCAGGGGAGACTCTCAACGATTACTATCTGAGATTTACCCTATTGTTGAATGAGCTCAATATCTATGGCATGACAATTCCTACTTTTCAATTGAACACCAAGTATTTGAACACTCTTCCTTTAGAATGGAAAAAATACGTGACGGATGTTAAATTGGCTAAGGATTTGCATAACACCAATGTGGATCAACTTCAAGCTTTTCTTCAACAACACGAATGCCATGTGATCGAGGCTCGGTTGTCTACACCTCAAGTTCATGATCCACTTGCAATGTATGCTTCTCAATAAAACGTGGCTTATACTTATCAGCAACCATCATACTTGCAGCAGACACCACCACACAACTATCAGCAACCACAGCAACCATCTTATCCACCACTAGTGATGCAACAGCAAGCATTTCAACAAGGTGTTCATCAACAATCTTTTCCACAGCAACCACCATATCAGACATCACCATCACAAGCCAACACCTCTCCATTGGGCTATACTCCTCAACAAGGATATTTTCCAATTGAAGCACAACCAGCACAAGCTTTCTACTCTAATGAACTTCCACCAATCGAAGCACCGGTCTTTACACCAAATGATACGCCAGCTGATGTTCTAAACCATCTCACATCGTACTTGTCAAAACTTGTTGCAACTAGAGGATTTCCACCAACAAACAATCAGCTCCGCACCTCTTCAAATCCTCGACAACAAGCCACTGTTCAAGATGGTCAAGTGACGGTGCAACCTATTCAGGGAAGGCAAAATTCATATGGACCTCCTACAAGGACTGGGAACAATCAAGCTGTGAATTCTCAAGCTAATGGAAATGGAAGTCCTAGTGGTCCTAAAAAGGTTGTGACTTGCTACAATTGCCGAGGACAAGGTCATATAGCTAGGGAATGCATTCAGCCGAAAAGGAGGAGGGATGATGCATGGTTTCGTGAGAAGATGTATTTGGTTGATGCTCAGTCTAAGGGGAAGATTTTGGATTCAGAGGAGTTAGCATTTCTTGCAGACCCAGGGGCAGCAGATACTGAAGGCATTGCAGTCGTCTCCACTTCTAATGCAGCTTATCAAGCGGACGATCTTGATGCATACGATTCGGATTGTGATGACATTCACTCTGCCCAAGCTGCTCTCGTTGCTAATCTCTCTCACTACGGTTCTGATGTCATCAGTGAGGTACCAACCACATCTAATAATATTGATGATAACCAACATCAAGTTGGGCATGAAAATGACAACCTCGAACAGCATTCGGGGACTAGTAACTCAAATGATGTGGTACCCAATCCAACACATTTGAGTGAACCTCAACCAAATGCTACGACGGGTATGGAATCTTATGCTCAACATGATTTGGTCATGGTGCCTAAACATATTATTGATCAAATGCATATGGCCCTCAGACAATCCGTAGATACGAATTCCACCCTAACTGCTGAGCTTGCGTTGCATAAAGAAAAGGTCAAAACTTTTGAAATGGTCCCTCAAGAAGAGAAAATAACATGTTCTGAATTTGACCAATTTCGTTTTGAAAAGATTGAACACTTGAAAGAAATAGAATCATTAAAAGCTAATCTTTCCAATGAATTAAAAGAAAAAGAGTCGGTTGTCAATGATTTTCAGAAACTTAAAATGGATTTCGAAACTCTCGAGTCTAAAAAGGTTGAATCGGAAATTAATGCTACCAAACTTCTTAAATTCAAAGAACAACAGCTTTTAAAACAATACGCTTCCACAGAAAAGGTTCATCTTTTAACTAAATCATTTAAAGAATTCGAACTTAAGCGTCTTCAAGATTTACCACCTAATCCCGGTTATGCAAAACAAGCTCAGGAATATATTCCCGGTCTTTATGATATGACCATAATTAGCAAATCGAAAGAAGCACCTTTTGTTCGTAGTACTAAGGAGACACAATCACTTGGGGATGAAACTCATTCTAAAATGCTTTCAAAATTCCATACAATTGATTATGATCAACATAACAAAGATCAATTTTCGAAAAAGACACGCATTCGCTTACAAAAGGAATTAGCAGAATTAACAGTTCTTGTGCCCCAAAGTTTGTCAAGTGAAAACCTTCCTAGTACGTCTCCTACACTCGTCAAAAAGGATTTAACGAAGTTAATTCCACCGGTAAGTAAGGCGTCCGTTAACTTAAATACGGTTCACCAACACTTAGCCGATTTTGACAAGGTCATTTTGGAACGTACGACGACCACGGCCATAACGGAAGGTGAATGGAACTTTGAGCACACTAGAGCTGCGTTTCGAGATGAAATTGTCCCGTTTGTAAAGAATGTTAAAGCTTGTCTTCGTAATATTGATCAAGATTTGTTTTTAGAAATAGAAGAAGTTAGACGTGTTTTCAATGAAATGGAAGATGCTTATGAAAACAGTTTACTTGAAATAGAACGGGTTTCACGCCATAATGATCTGCTTCTGAATCAAGTGATGTCTCATGATATAGTTTCTGTCTGTGTGAATACAAGTGTTGATAATGATTCTGTTGTGCATAATGTTGAATCTGTGGATAATGTGGTAGATAGTACTTGTCACTAATCTGACGCTGAATTTTTAAAGCTTCAAGATTCATATTCTTCGCTTTCAAAACGTTTTGATGAGATTCAAACGCATTGTATTTCGCTTGAATGCAAGCAACAATTTATTCAAGAAATCTTTGAAACGTCATTCGAAGGTGTTAATATCGATGATGCAAACTTTGAAAAGAATTTTCGATTGAATTTACAATCAAAACAGCGTCAGCCAAGTGACAAAGTTGCTAACTCTTTGCCGATAGACATAGAGAAATCTAAGGAGCTTAACTGTGTGAACGTACTTGAGGCCGCTGAGAATTTTAAACTTGATCTAGATAATCGAGTTTCCAAGATTTTGTCCAAAGTTGATAACTTAAAACAGAAAAATACACGACTCTTCGATTCAGTAAAGCCCGCATGTGTTGATACCACTGCACAGAATCAATCATTGATTGAACAATTGAATCGAAAGTCGGTGGAAATATCTGATTTGAGGGAACAAATTTGTGATAAGAATCTGGTCATGGCTGAGTTAAAGGAAACACTTCGAACTCTAAAGGGTAAGAATGTTGTGGATAACGCAGCCACAATCTCAGCATCGTCCTCTAGTGCAATCAAAAGGAACCTTATAGCCGTCACACCACTTAACAAGGGCCCTAGGACTAAACAATCTCAAACTTTGGTCACTAAAGATAAGGCGGAATCAAAACCAGCTTCTAATATTCCCGTGTTGCCTTCTACAGGAGTAAGCACCACTACTAAGGCTCAAAGATCTAAGCTTAAGAGAAACAAGAAGAATGATAGGATCTTGCCCCCATCTAGTAGTCAAGTGAAGAAGAAAGTAGAAGCCAAACCTAGGAATGTTATTTTTGTTTTGAATAAAAAGAATCATGTAGCTAAACCTAAAGGCTCTGCGGTTGTGCAGCATTCTAAGCCTACTGTGAATTCTAATTTAAAATGTTGGAATTGCAATGAATGTATGTTTTCTAGTCATCATGATTCTTGCCTTATTGACCATGTGAATGAGATGCATGCCCGGAAAAATGGATTAGAATGGAAACCGACTGGGAAAGTGTTAACCTAAGTTGGCTGGATGTGGCGCCCCACTGGTAGAACTTTCACTATAGTAGGAAATACGTGCCCTTTGACTAGGATCACTCCCACTAAAGCGAAGAAAGCATGCCCTTTAACTAGGAGTACCAAGGCTACCAAAACACAAGCGTGTCCTTTAACTAGGAACACCAACACTACTGTAGGAACAAAGTGCCCTTTAAATAGGTCTACTCCCACTGTAGTGCCCGCTAATACTCCAAAACCTTAGCAAATTGGAATAGTAAAACCTGTAAATGCTAAAACTCACATTAGAAAATGCAGGAAATCTAAGGATAACAAAATGTTAGCAATTCTGATAATAACATATCTGTATCTGCTAACACTCCGGAACCAATAGTTTCCAATGCATTGTCTACTGTTGTGATTGAAAACAGGTGGTCCAAATTGTTCTCTGGTATTTGGACTCTGGTTGCTCCAAGCATATGGCCGGAGATCGCTCTCAGCTCAGAAATTTCGTCAGCAAGTTTCTTGGTACGGTTCGATTTGGAAATGATCATATTGCAAAGATAATGGGTTATGGTGAATATCATATTGGGAATGTTATAATTTCAAGAGTGTATTACGTGGAAGGTCTTGGTCACAACTTATTTTCTGTGGGACAATTTTGTGATGCAAACCTAGAAGTCGCTTTTCGAGAGCATACCTGCTTCATTCGTAATTTGGAAGGGGTTGATTTATTGAAAGGTACTCGAGGGAATAATTTGTATACTTTGTCTCTACAAGACATGATGGCCGCTTCTCCCGTATGTCTTCTCTCCAAAGCATCGAAGACTAAGTCATGGTTATGGCATCGACGGTTATCTCATCTTAACTTTGACGCTATTAATCATTTGGCGAAAAACGAACTTGTTCGTGGTCTTCCTAAACATTCATTTCACAAGGATCATTTGTGTTCCGCGTGTACAATGGGGAAAAGCACTAAGAAATCTTACAAACCCAAGACGGAAGACACCAACCAGGAGAAACTTTATCTTTTGCATATGGATCTTTGTGGGCCAATGCGTGTTGAAAGTCTTAGTGGCAAAAAGTACATCCTCGTCATTGTCGATGATTACTCTCGGTTTACATGGGTGAAATTTCTTAAAGCAAAGAATGAGGCACCTAAATTCATCATCGGATTTCTCAAGATGATTCAAGTGCGTCTCAACACTACTGTCCGACGCATTCGTACAGATAATGGAACCGAATTTGTGAATCAAATTTTGCGTGATTATTATGAAGAAGTTGGCATTTCTCATGAAACATCCGTTGCACGCACTCCACAACAAAACGGTGTCGTTGAAAGGTGAAATCGCACACTTATGGAAGCTGCTCGAACGATGTTAATTTACGCAAAGGCTCCATTGTTTTTATGGGCAGAAGCAGTATCTACAGCAGTGTACACCCAAAACCGGTCACTAATTCGTAAACGCCATGGTAAAACACCTTATGAGCTTCTCCATGGAAAAGTACCAGATTTATCATATCTTCATGTATTTGGTTCTCTTTGCTATCCAAATAATGATGGTGACAATTTGGGAAAACTTCAACCAAAGGCTGATATTGGTATTTTCATTGGTTATGCACCCTCAAAGAAGGGATACCGAATCTACAACCGTAACTCTCGCAAGATCCTCGAAACTATGAATGTTGATTTTGATGAGCTGACAGCAATGGCTTCTGAGCAAAGCAGCTCTGAACCCGCACTTCATGAAATGGGACCCAGTAACATTAGTTCTGGTCTTGTCCCAAACAACCCTACTTCATCATCATTTACACCACCTACTAGGAAGGAATGGGATACGTTGTTTCAACCGTTCTTTGATGAATTCTTTACTCCTCCAAGTATTGTTGCTCCAGAACCTGAAGTAATAGCTCCGGTAACCGAAGTTGTCGCTCCAGCAACCGTTGCACAATCAGATACATCTGCACCAACAATTGGTCAAGATATACCTTCAACAAGTAATTCTCAACCAACACATGTTTCAACTACCCATGTCATGCCTATTGATGATGAAGAGGATGATGATGATCACGATTTGGAATTCGCTCAAATGCGTGAACTTCCATTCTTTGGTGTATCTATTCCCGACCCTAATCAAGCCGGGTCGTCCACCTCAGAGGAAGCTCCTTCTACAGTTTACTCCAATCCCCGGATTCGTGAACATGACAGCAAGTGGACAAAGGATCATCCTATAGATTCTATTATTGGTGACCCTAATCGTCCGGTATCCACACGAAGTCAGTTACAAGAAAGTGCACTGTTTTGTCACTTTGATGCTTTTCTCACTGAAGTTGAACCTAAGACATGGCAACAAGCTTTTACTCAATCCTGTTGGATAGAAGCTATGCAAGAAGAACTTAACAAATTCATACGTCTTGATGTTTGGGAACTTGTCCCATGCCCGGATCAAGTGCAGTTACTCACTTTGAAATGGGTTTACAAGGTGAAACTCGATGAGTTAGGCGGAATATTGAAAAACAAAGCTCGACTAGTAGCTCGTGGATACAAGCAATTATTGGGCATCGACTTTATGGAATCCTTTGCACCTGTTGCCCGTTTGGAAGCTATTAGACTATTCCTCGCTTATGCAGCCCATATGAATATGATCGTCTATCAGATGGATGTGAAGACGGCGTTTCTTAATGGTGAACTCAAGGAAGAGGTCTATGTTCAACAACCAGATGGTTTTGTGAATCCTAATTATCCTAATCATGTGTACAAGCTTAAGAAGGCTCTCTATGGGTTGAATCAAGCTCCTCGCGCATGGTATGATCTATTGTCACAATTCCTCATTATGCAAGGCTTCGCTAAAGGCAAGGTGGATCCCACGCTGTTCATTCAGAAACGAGGTAAAGATATGATTATGGTACAAATATATGTTGATGATATTATATTTGCAGCCTCGACCCAAACCTTATCGGATGAGTTTGGGACACTCATGTCTTCCAAGTTTAAGATGTCAATGATGGGCAAGGTATCATTCTTCTTAGGTCTTCAGATATCTCAGAGTCCCAGAGGCATCTTTATCAATCAATCCAAGTATGCCCTTGAATCGCTTAAGAAGTATAAGATGGAATCTTGCGACCCCGTGGATACTCCAATGGTGGAACGAACTAAGCTTGATGCAGATCCACATGGAGTTGCCGTTGATCCGACACTTTATCGTGGAATGATCGGTACTCTTCTGTATATCACAGCCAGTCGACCTGATCTTCAGTTTGCTATATGTATGTGTGCCAGGTATCAAACTAGGCCTACTGAGTTACACTTAGCAACTGTTAAAAGGATCTTTCGATATCTTAAAGGAACCATTAATCGGGGACTTTGGTATTCGAAGGACTCTTCTATTGCACTAATGGCATATGCAGATGCGGATCACGCGGGTTGTCAAGATACAAGGCGTAGCACGAGTGGAACTTTGCAACTACTAGGAGATCGATTAATCAGTTGGGCATCGAAAAGGCAGAAAAGCGCTGCAATTTCAAGTACGGAAGCAGAATACATAGCTATGTTCGGTTGCTGTGCTCAAATTCTTTGGATGAGATCGCAATTAACCGACTATGGTCTAGGTTTCAACAAGATTCCGATGTACTGTGACAACAAGAGTGCAATTGCCTTATGCTGCAACAACGTTTAATTCTCCCGGTCGAAGCATATTGACATTCGCTACCACTTCATCAAGGAGCAAGTGGAAAATGGAGTAATCGAGCTTTACTTTGTCCGATCTGAGTATCAATTGGCGGATATTTTCACGAAGGCTTTAGATCGCGCTCGAATTGAATTTTTGGCCGACAAGCTAGGAATGAGAACCTTCTCGCCTGAGACTCTTAAGGAACTAGCAGATGAAGCGAAAGAATAGTGGTGGCAAAACTATTCTCCGTATCCTTGCTGATCATCTGTATATATTGTTTATATTTTTATCCACAAAAGCAAAATACAAAAATATAAAACCATATAAAAACCATAAAAATTGAAAAATCTAGAAAAATCCAAAAATATTTTTACTTTATTTTTCTAAGGCATGTCTTTTGGTACGATAATATTTACGGCCTTAGAAATGTTGATTAATATCGACACGGCGCCATAAATAGAGTTCGTACAAAAGTTGTAAATATTTCATAAAACATGCCAAAATGGCTTGTAGTTATTTCAGACTGCAACCCGGTTTTCACATTAAAGTCAAGTATTTCTTATGAAAGCTTTGGCTCACAACGGGAATTAATTTTCTCGGGCAAGGTTTACTTTAAAACCTTGTAAGGGATCAAGTTTACTTTATAACTTGGTCTAACACAAATCTATGTACGTTTCAGTGCATTTATTTGTTAAAACAAGAGAAGTCTTGTTTTTATGAAGCTATCATCTCTACAACCATAGCAATCTACAATTGGTATCTACATACTCGACGATGCGACTACTCAACCGACGACTACAACTCTTTCAATAGAACACGGATCAACAATTGAGGGGGAGCAATTGTCAAGCATTCAGAATCTTCGATGCCGAACGTGTCAAGTTCACAAGTTGGTGTCAAGACAACAATACCAATCGTACATGTGGTGTCAAGAGATGACTTCAGACGTGACGAGGCGACCAACATATGCTGCCAAGAACCATTTGATCTTATCATATGATGTTCTCATCTATCAGGTCCAACCTTGTCAATTCTTTTCTAATATGGTGAATATGTGATCATGTTACAAATAGATGTCATGAAGATAAAACGGACTCGCATTTTTCTTCCCAAAACCTTTGTTAAAACTTCATTAAATCAATTGATATTAAAAACATCGATTGGGTTAATATTTTTAATATGGGGGAGAAAATGTGATTTAATATGGGATATTATCACAAATGGTTTGACTTAATGTGCTGGCTCATCTCTACATATGCGAAATGTTTTCGAATATCGTGGCATATGTTAAGGGGGAGCAAAATGGATTTTCTATATCAAAATGGATTTTCATGGTGACATATACTTACCCAAAACCCATTTATCTCACGACGATGAAGATTGTGGTGACATAAGGATGGTAGGATAGGTTAAGTCCTATGATTCTTCCAGAACCGGAGGAATCTTCCCAAGGACATTCCATAGCTAGAAATAGTAGTCCTTAGGAAAGGTGGAGAAAGAATGTGAACGTAGCTGAATGTCGACCAAGTACTTAAGTTAGCACTGGAACAATCACAACAAGGTGCTAGTTATGACGTATTGGTAAGCATTGAAGGGGTTGAAGAATGAAAAAGAATTGTAAAGATAAAGGGTGTAAAGAAAGAAGCCCTCCTTACAACTTTAGGCAGAAACCGGGTCAATACATATGCTATTGAGATCATTTTAATGAATCTTGATATTGAAGACAAACATCATGGACCCAGTGATGCAATGCACAACCCATCCCAGCTAACTCAGATATCTCTCAAAATGTATTTGTTTTAATCACACGGAGACAACACGTTATCTATCGATTTATTCACTCCGAATAAATTGGTATTGAAATGGTGGCACTCCTCTCCAGCCTCCGATCACTAAAATCCAAAGTGAACGATCGAGTCTAGAGCCATTTGAGATCATCAAATATCTCACTAGGACACACTTTCATATTTCCTTGCTTCTTCACACACTATGAAAAGTAAGAAAGATTTTAAGAGTCCTACGCAAAATCTTCATGATCTTGCCTGAACATCCGAGTAATACGAAAGTATTTACAATGAAGATGGAAATCCTTCTTGAGCGAACATCAAAAAGCTCATGGTAGGTGACTTGTGCGATTCTTTATGAATCAAACTTGTGATAACTGGAAAGCAACAGCTGTTTAATTCTTAACTGAATTTAAACACGTTCCAGGCCTCTACGCAATATCTTAGTGATCTTGCCCGAACACTCAGAGTGATACCTTAGTGTTCACAGTGATGAGTGGAAATCCTTCTAGTGTTAACCTCAAACAGCACTTGGTAGGTAACTTGCAAGATTCTATACGAATCAAGCTCGTGACAACTGGAAAGCAACGATGGTGCGGTTCTTAATTGAATTTCACTTGTTCCAGGAACATGAATTGACGGCTTCAAATCATACGGATATCTTTATCCAAATGATTCACTCTTTATGTTCGCAATCAGCTTTGGACGGTCGAATAAAGAGAACGGGTTTACCCGCGAAATCCTGTCAGGAAGTTACTTAATTGAAACTATCCGTCACGGGTACGATATCTAATATCGTCCAACGGTCTTCACCGACCGGAGGTAAAATGCTACCGATTTAGAATGAAATGTTCAAAGCCATTTCGTTCGTGTCTACTTATGTTGCGGCATTTGAAGACGGTGGTGTTGCGGAATCCGAGAAGAAGTCGTCCCCGCATGCTTATACTTTATGCACTTAATACCTCATCTAATTCAAGAAAGCCTAGAAGTTAAGTCTTCCGCTGTATCGAACTCTGAAGCTTTCAAGAATTGCTAAGGCATAAGTATGTGGGACGTGAGGTCACGAAGAGGCGAAGATCACAAGTGAAGGATGCACGAGATCAAGGCAAGAGATTAATGCTCAAGACTGATATCAAAGATCACATCAGCATGTTCACCAGAAAAGAAAAAGAAAAAGAAAGACAAAGACTACGAGCTCAATACAAGCATAGTATGCTAGGTTTATTTTATTATTGTAACTTGGGTAACGCCCTTGTTTGGAGTGACCTCCCTTAGGGGGAGATTGTTGGAAATACGTTTTATGTATTAAGAAGGATCGGTCACTCCAACGATAGTTCATGTAATAGCTCGTAGTTTAGTTAACTTTATTTATTAAACAAACAAAGCCAAGCCTAGCCTACAACATGTGTAGGCCGGCCCAACAATGTAAGCCCAAGCCCATCACAAGGCTTGGGTATATAAACCCTCTCCTTTGATGGAGAGGGGTGTGGTTTCATTATTTTTCATATAGTAAACATTACTTTCTCTCTCTAGCTTTGTGTGAAATCCACCATCTCTCTATCTCTTTCTCTCTCTAGAAACATAAGCAAGATTTACAATCCTTCAAAGTGCGGCGCACTTGAGGAGAAGTGCGGCACACATTTAACCCCAGACAACACTATAAATAGAGGCCATTTCCATCCATTTTACACACACCTCTCTCTCTCAATAGTCCATAGCTCGAGTATTTTAGTCTTTCTAGCAAATTTTCAATATTATCCACTTTTGGAAGATACTTGTAACGAGAGTATTCCACTCTTCGATTCTTGGAGGAACGATACAATCGTGACACTTGTGTACTCGTTTATTCAATCCAATCTAAGTATGATGTTCTCGTACTCTTTTCTAATTGTTACTTTGATTACTATGTTAGGCTAAGCTATTTGTGACTATATGGGTATGTGACTATAATTAGTGATGATGCTATGATATGATCCTTTATAAATGATTTAAAGCTAATGTTGTAGAACCATTTTACCTCCTAGTTCTACAAACCATATTTTATCTAAGTTGATTTGTTACGATAGTTTGGCGTTGAAAAACGCAAATTGTTATAATAAGTTTTCTAGAACTTGTCTATGGTCATGAATCTTTGGTTGGAGAAATCCGCTTAGAAGCTTGATAAAATAATGAACTTGTTGGCAACTTGTTTTGAGCTTAATGGCTTAAATAAACATAAGTCTTGAATCAACCCAAGTAAATTGTGTAAATGCCGTTTTGACGAAAAAGGATTATCACACTTTACCTACATAAACATATCTCGATCATTATTATCATCATCACGAACTTATACGAACTATCCCATATTAGTCATATTTGTTATTATTGATATTACTTCAACCATTTATTTCATCAATTGTTATCTTGATTACCAAAACGAAATTAAGTCTCAACGAACGATCCTGGCTTACCACTACAAAGCTATATTACGAACGAAAGGGTATACTTGCCCGTGTTTGTCTTCTAGTCCCTTTTTTTGTCTAAACCTTGTAATATAAATTTAAGACTTGCAAACGAACAACAAGTTTTTGGCGCCGCTGCCGGGGACTTATAATCATGTTTTGTAACCAGATTAGTATAATCCTTGAAGAAATTGAACCATTTCTACTCATTTTAAACCAAAAACAAATTTCTGTAGTACAGAAAGTACGCCGCACAAACCAAAAAGTGCGCCTACTTCTTGTAGCGAACCCAAGTGCACCGCACAAAACTAAAAGTGTGCCGCACATTTCTATTGAAAACACCAAAAACCTTATTGGATGCACACCCGTTCATCCGGAACACCACCAATATCACCGTTACCTGAACCTGAACGTACCCTCAACCGAAGGCTACGTAGACTCCATCGTCGTGTACCTTTATCTAGGAGACACGAACAAACTCAACCTCGATTAATTAACCAACCTTTTGACGATCTTTCACAAATCCTATTTCTCACCAAACTCATCAACCTTTATGATCTAATGTCGGACACTGATGATGAACCTATGTGGTCAGCCGATAGAGTTGTCACACCAACTCTTGGCTCTATAATCGTTTTACCTGAAATTGCAAACAATTTTGCAATCAAAGGGAACCACTTAACCCTTGTCAAAAATAACCAATTTGATGGACGAATCAAAACCGATCCTCACAAACACATCCAGGAATTCAGCGGAATTTGTAAAATGTTCAACTATGGAGAAGGACAAGCCGAAGCCGTCCAACTCATGATGTTTCCATCATCTCTGACTGGAGAAGCCAAGTCATGGCTCGATGAACTTAACGAAGGAACCATTAGAACATGGGAAGGTCTAAGAACTGCTTTCATTAGCCGATTCTTTCCTCTTGCCCTATTTGAAAAACTCCTTGGAGAAATCCGAAGCTTTTCTCAACAAGAACGAGAAACTCTCACTGACACATGGTTAAGAATGAAAGAACTACTTAGGAATTTCCATGGTCATGGACTTAAGAAAGAAGGAATAATCAAAATTTTCTATCATGGTCTTGACGATGTTACCCAAGATGCATTGAACGCCGTAGCGGACGGAATTTTCTTTTACAAAACCCCTAACCAAGCTTACCAATTATTGGATGACAAAGTCCTACTTAAGCTTGATTGGTCCAAAAATCACAAAAACAAAAACTCACGAAAAACTGTAGCTTTTGCCGAAGGAAGCAACAACCCAACCGACACTGAGAAAATTATGGCCCGAATGGATGCCATGTCTCCTAAGATTTAAGAGATTAAACACAAAACCTGCAAACACTGTGGAGGAAACCATCCTTCTAGTGAATGTGATGACAATGACACACCCATGACGAAGGAAGAAGAAGCCAACTTTATGAATACCTTTCGTCGAACTCGATTTTATAACAATTATCGTAATCGCCATCGCGATAATTGGAGATTGATGGTTGAATTTTTACCACCCTTTAGGAAAAGGATGACAAAAGTGGCAAGTATTAAGTGTCGGTTTAGGAAAACCAAGCACTAATGACCAATTAAGTTCGTTCTCAAGGAGGCTAGTGTGTTATGTGTGTAATGATATGGATTAATTTGTGATTATATTTGAATAAGAAGAATAGAAAGGGGATTAGAAGAGAATGACGGTTATGAAGACGGATTAAACTAAGTCTAAAAAGGCGTACACGTAAAGTCGTAAAAACCACCAAAATTAAAATTTTAACCTAAAAATTTCTAAAAATTACCAAAAATACCTAATAATATTCTAAGAGTTTACAAAAAATCAAAACTTGCAAAAACCTTTTAATTAATTAGATAATGACTTTTTAATGCTAATTAAAGCCCTAAAAATCAAAATTAACTATTAAAAAGCCCTAAACAAGATTTTCAAGTTTGTAAACCTCAAAAATACTCTAATTAAGCTAAATACTATTTTTCACAATTTTAAAACCAATTAAAACTATTTTTAAACAATTAAAAACCCCTAAAATCAATTAAATCTTAAATTAATTATAGAAAATAATTAAAAGACCTAGAAAATAATTGGAAAGTTGCAAAAATCCTAATTAAGTATTTAGAACCTAGGAAAATATGAAAACCTAGAAAATCAGACTTTTAATTTTTAATAATAAAATAATATTAAAAATCCAAAAATTATAAAAAATTCTAAAAACTTGCAAACTAGCTTAATTTAACCTAAATAACTCAGAAATGAAAGTGAAATTACCTAAATACCCCTATTGGGCCTAGAAAATGGGCCAAACCAAAAACAGTCCCTTATTGGGCTTAATTAAGGCCCAATAAGAAAAAGTGTTCAAATTAAGCCCAAAAAGCACAGGTTGACTCAAAATTTGATTTTAAACAACTTTTTTCAAAGGCCCGAAAGCTGAAAATGTGAAATAAGCTAACTTATAATAAGCGGCTTATTCTTAATGGGCTTTTTGGCCCATTAAGCCATAAGCTGATGCCATAAGCTAAAATTTAACACACAACCTTCTTTTGACCTAACAAAGACTTATGCAAAAAGAATTTTCAAATAAGCCCATTTAATAAGCCAGAAACAAGTCACAAACTTATTCACAAAACGACAAAATAGTCGTTTATATGATCTAGACCACCTCAGAAGCTGATTCAAGTTGCAAAATGTTTCTTTTGACAAAACTAAGCTTAAAAACCAAAGACCTTTCAAATAAGCACACTCAATAAGCTGGAAAATCAAATAAGCACTTATGATAAAAGTCAAACAAGTTGGTTTTCTAGTAAAAAGTCAAAGTCAAAGTCTCATAAGCTCTAGTTCACTTAAATGGGTCAAATAATGAAGATCTATCACAAAAAATAAGTTGTTGCAAGTCAGAATAAGCTAGAATAGCTTAATGATAAGCTGATGACAAAATTGCACTAGCAGGGGCTAGTTTTGGATGTTGAGCAGTGGAAACTTTTTCCACTGCTTGACTATTTTGACTTTTTGTCTTTAGTGACTTTTTCTTGGATTCAGATTTCACAAAGGCACCCAAATGATCTTTGGATCAAAAGGAGTCAATCACAATCAAAATAACACAATCACTAACACCCAATTGATACAGTTTAATCAATCAATCATCAGACATTGCACAGACATGAACAATAAGCAGTTTAGCACTTAAGAGCAATTTTAGCACAAATCAGCCAGCCAAATTCAACCAAATGCACACAAAAGCTATAATAAACTCCAATAAGCAAGTCTAAACAGGTTTCATGCACTGGTTCAAAGAATTAAGCAAGATTCAAGCAATGAAAGTTACAGATGAACACGAACACATGCAGTTTTCTACTTTTGCTGATGTATTTGACACACAAGCCAATTTCAACACCTCAAATCTTTCAAACAGGTTATATTAACTTTGTTTAAACCACTTTTATCCCTAAGCATGCATACACACTAAGTGTTCCCAAAATCCTAGGTCAAAACAAGCAAAAACAAGGTCTATATAGCAGATTGATTAATTTAAGTGTTCAAACCCAAAAACTTGCAGCAAAACACTCTCAAACAAAGGTATAGCAGATACAAAGCATAAACAACACCTTCCCTTAACACAAAAACAAATTACAAGCATGAACCAGTAGACCCAAACACCTCTTTAACTTTTTCAAATTAAAATTTTCAAAAGCACAATGAGATTTCAGGCCAACCAAGCATCAATTAACACTAAAACAAGTATATTAAACAGATTCAAGCAAGAACAAGCCACAAAATTCACAAGAACAACAGTTTCATACAAATATCACCAAAATCACAATTTAAGCAGATTTAGAGATTAAGTATGCAAACCTCATGGATGTACATCCACACCCACGAATTTTGAGCTTATGTGCTAGCAAGAACAAGCACAAGCTTCCACAAAAAGCCTGCTAAGATTGAACAAGGGTTAAGCACAATATCATAAAAATCAGAAACTTGGAAAAACTTGATTAATGCAAACTTGTTACCCCACACTTGATTATCCTCAAGTTATAAGCCTCACCACACCTTAACCAACTCAGTTAGGATGCTATGATCAGCCCTATAGCCCAAGAATTCCAAGATTGGAACAAGACTTAGCAAAATATCAAGAAAATGAGGAAATATGCAAACTTTTGCACACTCCTCTTTGAAAAACAGGTTTTGAACTTTAAGAACTACAAAGCATATAACAAATGAAAGCAGTAAACAAGATTGGCCAATGACTTTTCTTCAAGATTTCAAACTCAATTTCATTAAACTTGAAAATGGATTTACAGAAACTTGAACCAAGGAAAAATCAAAAGCAAACGTTTAATGAAGCACCCTAAGGCCTTTATATAGGCATACAAATGACTAAGGAACAGCTAATAACTTAAAAACCCTAATGGTTGAAGTTCCAAAAATGCCCTCTTGAATTTGAACTCATATGCTTCATGTGACTGATTCTTGGACGTATGTGAAGGAGATAGCTGTTGAAATTTGATCCAAGGGCTCAAACAAAGCTTAAAATGTAAGCTTGTATCTGGATGGTTGATTCTCTGGCTGGTTTTGGCAGTTTCCCCAAAAGTGTGTAGCAAGGGTTTATCATGTGAGCACATGAGTGACGTGGCAAGGGTTTTTGAAGTGGAGATATGTTCATGACAAGCTTAATCACTAATCTGGATGATTTGGTGGTTTAATTTTGGCTTAAACACAAATACCCAATTTGTGTTCATGTGTGAATAGTGGATGTATTTGATCCAGATTAGTGTTTAAAAAGGTGTTAGGCGCCCAATTTTAACTTAATAAGTTAAGTTAGTTAATCCGGTTGTGAGTGGATGCTGATGTGGAGGATTGGTGGAATGGGATTGGTGGGATTGAGTGAGTGGGGCACGTGGCAGTTTGTCACTGGTCTAGGTATCTTTCATGTTGGCCAGATTTCACCCCTTGATTCTTTACTCCTTGTCTTTTTAATATAAAACCCTATCAACGCCCATATTAGTCTTATCAACTTTTGACATGTTTTCATTTTTGGCCCAAAAACTTTTGCAAAATGAATTCAGGGGTATTTCTTGCCATAATTGAATTCTTCAAGGGCTGGTTTGGTATTTTCTTCAATGTTAATGGTCTAGACTTGTATGGTTGACATTTTGGAGGACTGAAATTGCCAAGTCTTGATGATTGAGGGACCATTTTTCCCAAATGTTGAAAGTTGAGGGTCCTTTTTGTAATTTTGAGATTTTCAAAGGACCAAACTTGTCATTTCGTGTACTTTGAAGGACTTCATGATGTATTTGACTTTGTGGATGATATTGGTTGACAATTTAGCTTTGTTGAGGGGCTAAACTTGCCAATTCTTCAAAGTTAAGGGTCCTTTTTGTAATTTTGACAAACTTTAGGGACCAAACTTGTAATTATGAGGATACAAGGGTATAAAGTGTCAATTCTTCATAATTGGAGGACCCTTCTTCATAATTCTTCAAATCTTAAAGGGTTGATCTTTTGGAAAGTCTTCATTAGGGCTTGGTTCATTGTGCGGCTTCGTTTCCCGTGTTCGTTTTTGCATGATTCTTGTGATCTTTTGTCATTATCTCAATATCCGTACCTAAAATACACAAGCAACAAACACAAGCATATATTTGGGTATTTTGATGATATTTAATGCATTTTAAGCCCTATTTGGAAGATGAGACTATGTATAAAAGCAGTCTCATCACTCCCCCATACTAAACCATTGCCGTGCCCTCACGCAATGCTAGAATTAAGTATCAAAGCATCTCCAAAATTCATTTTTATTGAACGATAAACTAGCTACACTACTACTATTACTACTACTACTTGTGTTATAGACATAATGTATGATTTTCATCGCAAAATGGGACGTTTAGGTTCATAGAATAAGAAAACGTGAATGCTTCGTTAGAAATAATTTCATCGTCCTCGATTTTCACCTTAATTCCATGCTAAGCGTGCAACGAGATCATTGTCATTATAAGTTAGTAATGCTAACACTACTCATATGCCCTAATTACGTACTTATTCTCCCATTATTCCTAAGTTGTATCTCTTATATTTTATTATGTCTTAATGATCACAAGGATACATCATTGACTTATGCGATAATAGAGATTTAGGTCTAAAAATAGAGTCCTAACGGTGTAACTAAGACCATCAAATCAATAACCCCTCCTAATAGACAACGATGTTAAAAAATTAAGTTGACAAGAAGAATCGATAAACACGGTTTTATAACGGTTTTGAACATGAGACTTATTACCAAGACTTTTATACGCCCACTAACGGAAGGGCCTTATTATCTTTGGTTTACCTCCATCTTTTATTCAACTTCGCCATGAAGCTTTTATTATGACTTCGGTCTTGCCTTGCCTTTTATTATCCGCCTCATCGGTGGTTTTATTAGCCAAAGACGTATATCCTCACGCTAAGGCGAATTTTGGATCTTTAAAGCTTCGAAGATTAAGGCTTGATTCACTTTCAATTTTTGCATAGATTTTAGGCCTTGTGGGGCTTCAAATTGTTTGCTTGATTTAGGTGAGCACTTGAAATCTTATTATTGGGTGAAGCTTTCGATTATTCGGGTGCCAATACTTCAAAACCGTGACGCTGGCGATACCTTAATGTCTTCCCAATTTAATTACACGAAAGCTACTAGAAAAGACTAGAAACCCAACAATCCCAACTAAACCGCTAAGTCAATATTTATTAAGCAAAAAATATTTACATGCGAAGGGAGAATAAGCAAACAACGAGAACACATGAGTTTTTGAAAGAATACGAGTACTCTACGTTTAGCATAGTAACTTATAATTAACTCTATCATTTCTCGTCCTCATTTAAGAGAATTAGCCTAATGTGTAGTTAAGGAATCAAAGCTAAGTGCTCAACACGCACGGTCGAGTCAAAAATTACTCTTATTCTCGCCATCAGAAAATCTACATTCGTGTCTTAAAACACTTATAAAATATGAGAAAAAATTTTAAAATTTCGCCATTTTTAGCCTTATTTTGCAACAAAAATGATAAACAAAACGATAAACTTTGGAAAGCGTGAAGGTTTGGCAAGGCAAGTATCTATTCACCCCCCATACTAAAGTTAAACATTGTCCTCAATGTTTCGAGTCTAGGGGTGCAAACACCCCCATACTAGAGACGTAGTCGAATGCCTAATCTAGCATGGAAAGGGTGTAACCAATAAGTAATAGCCGTTTATGAAGTGTGCTAAAAACCTAAAGTTAGAACATCAAAGGATATATCATGGATATTGAGAAATGTCTCCAAAGCAAACGATCGAGTGCTCCTATAAAACGAACACGAGAGGCTCCAATCGTGAAGATCATGATCTAAAAACCACATATCACAAACAACCACGGAACAAAGGTTGGAAGAGCACAAATCCCCACACATAAGCTACATTAGAAAGCGATAAT
Organism: Glebionis coronaria; assembly: GCA_025667525.1. NCBI lineage: Eukaryota > Viridiplantae > Streptophyta > Magnoliopsida > Asterales > Asteraceae > Glebionis > Glebionis coronaria. The sequence goes on along the minus strand of CM046878.1, from coordinate 305,544,916 downwards.
ATGTACATAGGATAAGCATGGGACTCCCCCACGAGGCACCTCGTTTTTTATTACCGAGTCATGAGCTCGACTCGATCCCCTCAATACTAATTATCATTGGGGAAGGTGACTTGGTCGAGGTAGTTCAAGGATGGAACTTCCCCACCAAAGTAGTTCTTCAACCTATGTCCATTCACCTTGAAGTTAGGACCATCATCTTGAGCTAGCTCGATGGTCCCATAAAGAAACACTTGAGTCATGGTGAATGGACCGGACCAATGGGATTTCAATTTACCGGAAAAGATTTTTAGTCTTGAATTAAAAAGTAAAACTTGATCCCCAATGTTAAAAACCCGGTTTTTAATTTTTGAATCATGCAACTTTTTAGTTTTCTCTTTATAAATCAATGAATTTTCATAAGCAATATCCCTTAATTCATCCAATTCATTTAATTGCATTTTCCGGTGTTTTCCCGCGGTCTCCATATCATCATTACAATGCTTTAGGGCCCAATAAGCCTTGTGTTCTAATTCGATAGGCAAATGACAATTCTTTCCATAGACAAGCTTATAGGGAGTGCACCCAATGGGTGTCTTATGAGCGGTCCTAAAGGCCCATAAAGCATCGTCGGACTTATCCGACCAAGTTTTTCGGTTTTCTCCCACGGATCTCTCCAAGATCCTCTTCAACGCTCGGTTTGAAACCTCGACTTGCCCACTCGTTTGTGGGTGATAAGCCGTAGAAAGACGATGTGTAACCCCATATTTCCTTAAGACTCGTTCGAATTGGTCATTACAAAAATGGGTTCCACGATCGCTTATGATCGCACTAGGGGTTCCAAATCGAGAAAACAAGCTTTTCAAGAACTTAACTACCACACGAGCATCATTAGTGGGCAAGGCCTTCGCCTCCACCCACTTAGATAGGTAGTCAACCGCAACAAGGATGTACTTATTACCACGAGATGATGGGAACGGCCCCATAAAGTCTATACCCCAAACGTCAAAGATCTCACATACTTGAATGATATTTTGTGGCATTTCATCTTTTTGTGAGGCTTTTCCTTGTCGTTGGCATGCATCACAAGACTTCACAAGAATTTGTGCATCTCGGTAAATAGTAGGCCAAAAGAAGCCGGCATCAAACACCTTCTTAGCCGTGAGATTAGCACCGTGGTGACCACCCGTGGGTCCCTCATGGCAAGCTCTAAGGATGTTAGAAGCTTCGGTGCCAAAAACACAACGTCGAATGATTTGATCCGCACAAGTTCGAAACAAGTAAGGGTCGTTCCAAAAGTAGAACTTGACGTCACGAAAGAATTTTCGTTTTTCTTGAGTCGTCATACCCTTAACGATGAAGTTACCCGCATGGTAATTTGCAAAATCCGCAAACCATGGGGTAGAAAGATCAAGCTTAGAATTCACTACACCAAGTGTCTCGAGCGGAAATGTTTCGGTGATTTCCTTGGGCTCGTAAACACTTTGGTGAGGATCTTCCAAACGAGAAAGATGATCGGCCGCTAGATTCTCGGCTCCTTTTTTGTCAACGATGGTGTGATCAAATTCTTGAAGGAGGAGAATCCAACGAAGTAATCTCGGCTTAGCATCTTGCTTTGCCATGAGATACTTAATAGCCGAATGGTCCGTATACACTATGCATTTCGTCAAGACGAGATAAGGTCGGAATTTCTCAAATGCATACACCACGGCAAGGAACTCCTTTTCCGTTGTAGTGTATTTAAGTTGAGCCTCGGTCATCGTCTTGCTAGCATAGTGAATAGGCAAGAAGTGCTTATCATGACGTTGCCCCAAAACGGCCCCTATAGCGTAATCACTAGCATCACACATTAGCTCAAAGGGGAGGTTCCAATTTGGAGCAACAAGAATGGGAGCTTCGGTAAGTTTCCTCTTAAGGATCTCAAAGGCTCGTACACAATCTTCGTCAAAGACAAAACGTGCTTCTTTTTCAAGAAGATGTGTAATGGGTCGAGAAATCTTCGAGAAATCCTTGATGAATCGTCGATAAAAGCCCGCGTGGCCTAGGAAACTCCTAACTCCCTTGACGGTTTTGGGATGAGGTAATTTGGCGATGACGTCTACCTTAGCTTGATCTACCTCAATCCCCGCTTTCGAGACCTTGTGCCCTAAGACGATTCCACTCTTAACCATAAAATGACACTTTTCCCAATTGAGCACAAGGTTGGTTTCCTCACAACGTTTCAACATTCTCTCTAGGTTCGACAAACACGAAGTGAAAGAATCACCAAACACGGAAAAGTCATCCATGAAGACCTCCATCGTCTTCTCGATCATATCATGAAAAATAGCCATCATGCATCGTTGAAAAGTTCCCGGTGCATTGCAAAGTCCGAATGGCATTCTACGATAGGCAAACGTTCCATATGGACACGTAAACGTAGTTTTTTCTTGATCACGAGGATCGACGGGAATTTGGAAGTAACCGGAAAAACCATCTAAAAAGCAACAGAAATCGTTTCCCGCAAGACGCTCTAACATTTGGTCCATGAAGGGCAAGGGAAAATGGTCTTTTCGAGTGGCTTCATTCAACTTTCGATAGTCAATGCACACTCTCCATCCGGTCATGAGTCTAGTGGGAATCAACTCGTTGGCATCGTTTGGCACAACGGTCATCCCTCCCTTTTTAGGGATACAATGGATAGGACTCACCCAAGGGCTATCGGAATTAGGGTAAATCATTCCCGCGTCAAGGAGTTTAAGGACCTCTTTTTTGATGACGTCGTGAATTTTGGGGTTCACCCTCCTTTGACTTTGGATTGTTGGCTTGAAATCTTCCTCCATTAAGATTTTGTGGGTACAAAACTTGGGATCGATCCCCTTAATGTCGGATAACTTCCACGCAATCGCCCCTTTGTGAGCCTTTAGAACATCGACAAGTGCGGTTTTTCCATCATTCAAAAGATCCTTCGCAATAATAACCGGCAACTTGTCGTCCTCCTCCAAATAGACATATTCGAGGTGAGGAGGTAAATCTTTCAACTCGAGGATAGGTGGTTCCTCAAGTGAAGATTTGGGCTCGATACTCATAACCTCCTCGGGTGGAGGAAATGGGAAATCGTTGAGAAAATCCTTGATAATCGAGAAGTCATCATCGTTGTCGAGGTCTTCGTCACAAGTACGTGGAACATTGCATTCTTCCAACGTAAAACCACCACCTTCAAAAGGAGTGAAGGTTGGTGTCGAATTATCAAGAATTGGATCCAACATAGTGGGATTGCCACTAGTTTCTTCATCACCAAAACCTAGAACTTCTTGTGAAAATTCCTCGCAAACCACGTCAATCATATCAACGAGGTTTATGGTTGCAACGGAATAAACATGAGAAATTTGAGAGTTTTGAGTTGCGTTTATAACAAGTTCCTCGTCGTTGAAACGTAAGGTGATCTTTCTAGCATGCACATCGATCAAAGCCATAGACGTATCTAAAAACGAACGACCTAAAATGAGAGGAACTTGAGGATCCGTGGGGATATCAACAACAATGAAGTCTACGGGATAGTAGAACTTCCCCACTTTCACAAAAACGTCTTCCGCCAAACCACATGCGGGAATTGTGGAATGGTCGGCCAACTCGATAGACATTAGTGAAGGAGTAAGATTAGGAAGATTGAGCGACTTGAAGATTGCAAGTGGCATCAAGTTAATGCTAGCACCAAGATCGGCCAAGGCGAAGCATTCTTCCATATCTTGGATTGCACAAGGGATCAAAAATTTACCGGGATCACCGACTTTTTTGAGGTATGCGATTAAGATAAACCGACGAACAACTAGATAATTGGTGCAATTTCTCCTTGTTGTTCAAAATACTCTTAAAGTTAGCGGCAAATCGAGGCATCATGACCAAAGCATCGGCGAAACTCACATTAAGGTGCAAATCACGAAACATTTTCATAAAAAGCTCAAATTGGTAATTGTCGCGCTCTTGACGTTTCTCCTTTCTAAGTCTCGATGGATAGGGCAAAGGTGGTGTGGGTTGAGGCATAGTAGGCATAGCCTTTGGAATCTCGGGTTCCAATGATGGTAATGGGTCAACCGTAGGTGTGGTATGAGCGGTACTTCGTGGGATTGGGACATGCTCCTTTTGGACCACCACCTCGGGTTCTTCCTCAATTGCTTCCTCCGTAGGAGCAATTGGTTGAGGAATCGGCTCCTTAAGTGTCTTACCACTATGTGTGGTAATCACTTTCATCTCACCCTTAGGGTTGGATATGGTGTTACTAGGAAGACCACTTGACGACGGTTTACACATTATTGCCTCAAACATAGACGAGATTTTATCTTCAAAATTAGATTGCCTCAATACGGCTTCGGTTTGCCTTTTCTCGGCCTTAAGCATCTCTTGTTTAATCTCATGTTGCCCTTGTTCCATCTTTTGTTGGTTTTGTTGCAACCTAGTGACATTTCCTTCCATCTTGTTGGTGTGGATTTTAAGTTCATTAGCTAACTCATTTTTCAACTCTTTCTTCAAGTCGTTTTTAAACTCGGATCTTAGGCTAATTATTTCTCTTTGAATGTTGTCAAACCTAGCATCATTCCCACTAGCATATTCAACAAACTCACTTGGAAGATCTTTCAATGTTTGCAAACTTTTGTTGTTATTTTGAAAATCATTTTTGTTTGAAACTTGATTATTAGCCCCTTGATTCCCATAGTTTCCCTTGTTGTAATTGTTCTTAAAACCAACTTGATTGTTGCGATAGTTGTTAGCATTTTGATTTGAACCAAAACCCGGTGGAGTCATTTGATTAGAGCGGGAAACTTGACCGTTTTGGTTGTAATTTCCCGTGGCCGCGAAGGCACTCGAAGTGTTACCACCGTTGGTAATGCACTCGGAGAAATCATGACCTCCACCACAATACATGCAAGAAACCTCAATCGCTTTAGCCGTAGCGGGAGCACTTGGTTCACCAACTTTAAACTCAATCAAAAGTCCTTTCAACTTATCAAAAATCTTGTTTTCCAAGTTTGCCTCAATTTGGCAAGCATCGATGGTATTAGACAAAGAAGGTGAAGCCGAAGACGAAGCCTTACGAACACTAGACGTGCTACGAGGACTATACACCTTAGATCTATTTTCAATTATCACCAAAGCTTCCTCAACCGTTTTACACAAAAAATTACCACCCGCGGCGGCATTCAAATAATCCCTTTCATGATCATTAAGTCCATTGTAAAACGTGTCAATTTGATGCAAATCGGAAAAACCGTGATGAGGACATTCGTGTAACATTTCCTTAAACCTATTCCAAGCCGTTGAAAACTTTCATTAAATTCTTGTGAAAACTTTGAAATCTCGTTTTTCAAATGCGTAGTCTTAGAGGGCGGAAAAAATTGGTTCACAAACTTAGACACGAGATCCTTCCACGTCAATATAGAATTGGGTGGCTCTTTCTCTAACCAAATTTTTGCGGGCCCCGCTAAGGAATACGGAAAAAGCATCATCTTAATCGAGTCGTTTGAAACATCCTTAAACTTGCAAGTAGCGGTAAGACGATTAAATTGGCGGATATGGTTGTGGGGATTGTCCTTCTCATCACCACGGAATTTGTTTTTTTGGATCATCGACAACAAACCCGTTTTCACCTCAAAATTCTCCGCAAGGATAGCGGGAATCACAATAGCTTCTCCATAACCCTCGGTGGGTGCTTGAAGTAACTCCATCATAGTTCGATTCGCCATGGTTGGTTCTTCTCGTACAATGGGTTCGTCAATAGGAGACTCCTCACTAGAATTGTTGGGAGTGGGAGTTCTGTTCTTTCGTTTACGTGCACGTCTTGCTTGATTTCGAGTTAGCATAAACGTCACGTACAACGAGGGGATGAGCAAAGAAGATTCTTTTTGGTGTTTTGTATTTTTTCAATTTTTTGTGGTTTTTGATTGTATTAACCTTTTTGGAGTTTGGTGAAATGTATTAAGTAGACAAAAATCTACAAATCTCCTCCTTAATCAAATCTCTTGATTAACGTAGCCTCAAGGAATGAAAACGATTACGTGGGGTGAACGCCTTTGATGACTTTAGAACGATGGTGGAACACCAAATCGTTCAAGAGGGTTTAATCAATAGAAACCAAGAAAATATATATGATACTTAGTAATACTTTGGGCGGCAAAACCCTCGATTCACTCTCAAAATCAAATACGCACAAGTAAGCGGGGAAACGAGGCGGCGCGAAGCACTTAAGAGCCTTTTTCCTTAGGATATATTTTATAATATCCGCCTTATACCCACCTTATAGTTTGTATTTTCAAGATTAAGCTTCACGAAAGTAATTATCTATTTTTGCCTTTTTCTTTGGTTTGAGATTCGAATACAATGATTGGGTAATGACCTCCCAAGTCAAGGTTGTGATTTCTCACGTATTTGGAGTACTTGTGAATTTATTGTTCTACGTATACAATATAGTAATAATATTCACACAAAAACCGAAAAACGATAATACGTATTAGTAGAGTGCTACTAATACAAATACTAATTATGGTTAGTATAAAAACAACAATGCAAAATCAAAACACAACACGCCTCCCCGGCAGCGGCGCCAAAATGATGGTTGAATTTTTACCACCCTTTAGGAAAAGGATGACAAAAGTGGCAAGTATTAAGTGTCGGTTTAGGAAAACCAAGCACTAATGACCAATTAAGTTCGTTCTCAAGGAGGCTAGTGTGTTATGTGTGTAATGATATGGATTAATTTGTGATTATATTTGAATAAGAAGAATAGAAAGGGGATTAGAAGAGAATGACGGTTATGAAGACGGATTAAACTAAGTCTAAAAAGGCGTACACGTAAAGTCGTAAAAACCACCAAAATTAAAATTTTAACCTAAAAATTTCTAAAAATTACCAAAAACCCCTAATAATATTCTAAGAGTTTACAAAAAATCAAAACTTGCAAAAACCTTTTAATTAATTAGATAATGACTTTTTAATGCTAATTAAAGCCCTAAAAATCAAAATTAATTATTAAAAAGCCCTAAACAAGATTTTCAAGTTTGTAAACCTCAAAAATACTCTAATTAAGCTAAAAACTATTTTTCACAATTTTAAAACCAATTAAAACTATTTTTAAACAATTAAAAACCCCTAAAATCAATTACATCTTAAATTAATTATAGAAAATAATTAAAAGACCTAGAAAATAATTGGAAAGTTGCAAAAATCCTAATTAAGTATTTAGAACCTAGGAAAAATATGAAAACCTAGAAAATCAGACTTTTAATTTTTAATAATAAAATAATATTAAAATAATATTAAAAATCCAAAAATTATAAAAAAATTCTAAAAACTTGCAAAATAGCTTAATTTAACCTAAATAACTCAGAAATGAAAGTGAAATTACCTAAATACCCCTATTGGGCCTAGAAAATGGGCCAAACCTAAAACAGTCCCTTATTGGGCTTAATTAAGGCCCAATAAGAAAAAGTGTTCAAATTAAGCCCAAAAAGCACAGGTTGACTCAAAATTTGATTTTAAACAACTTTTTCCAAAGGCCCAAAAGCTGAAAATGTGAAATAAGCTAACTTATAATAAGCAGCTTATTCTTAATGGGCTTTTTGGCCCATTAAGCCATAAGCTGATGCCATAAGCTAAAATTTAACACACAACCTTCTTTTGACCTAACAAAGACTTCTGCAAAAAGAATTTTCAAATAAGCCCACTTAATAAGACAGAAACAAGTCACAAACTTATTCACAAAACGACAAAATAGTCGTTTATATGATCTAGACCACCTCAGAAGCTGATTCAAGTTGCAAAATGTTTCTTTTGACAAAACTAAGCTTAAAAACCAAAGACCTTTCAAATAAGCACACTCAATAAGCTGGAAAATCAAATAAGCACTTATGTTAAAAGTCAAACAAGTTGGTTTTCTAGTAAAAAGTCAAAGTCAAAGTCTCATAAGCTCCAGTTCACTTAAATGGGTCAAATAATGAAGATCTATCACAAAAAATAAGTTGTTGCAAGTCAGAATAAGCTAGAATATCTTAATGATAAGCTGATGACAAAATTGCACTAGCAGGGGCTAGTTTTGGATGTTGAGCAGTGGAAACTTTTTCCACTGCTTGACTATTTTGACTTTTTGTCTTTAGTGACTTTTTCTTGGATTCAGATTTCACAAAGGCACCCAAATGATCTTTGGATCAAAAGGAGTCAATCACAATCAAAATAACACAATCACTAACACCCAATTGATACAGTTTAATCAATCAATCATCAGACATTGCACAGACATGAACAATAAGCAGTTTAGCACTTAAGAGCAATTTTAGCACAAATCAGCCAGCCAAATTCAACCAAATGCACACAAAAGCTATAATAAACTCCAATAAGCAAGTCTAAACAGGTTTCGTGCACTGGTTCAAAGAATTAAGCAAGATTCAAGCAATGAAAGTTACTGATGAACACTAACACATGCAGTTTTCTACTTTTGCTGATGTATTTGACACACAAGCCAATTTCAACACCTCAAATCTTTCAAACAGGTTATATTAACTTTGTTTAAACCACTTTTATCCCTAAGCATGCATACACACTAAGTGTTCCCAAAATCCTAGGTCAAAACAAGCAGAAACAAGGTCTATATAGCAGATTGATTAATTCAAGTGTTCAAACCCAAAAACTTGCAGCAAAACACTCTCAAACAAAGGTATAGCAGATACAAAGCATAAACAACACCTTCCCTTAACACAAAAACAAATTACAAGCATGAACCAGTAGACCTAAACACCCCTTTAACTTTTTCAAATCAAAATTTTCAAAAGCACAATGAGATTTCAGGCCAACCAAGCATCAATTAACACTAAAACAAGTATATTAAACAGATTCAAGCAAGAACAAGCCACAAAATTCACAAGAACAACAGTTTCATACAAATATCACCAAAAATCACAATTTAAGCAGATTTGGAGATTAAGTATGCAAACCTCATGGATGTACATCCACACCCACGAATTTTGAGCTTATGTGCTAGCAAGAACAAGCACAAGCTTCCACAAAAAGCCTGCTAAGATTGAACAAGGGTTAAGCACAATATCATAAAAATCAGAAACTTGGAAAAACTTGATTAATGCAAACTTGTTACCCCACACTTGATTATCCCCAAGTTATAAGCCTCACCACACCTTAACCAACTCAGTTAGGATGCTACGATCAGCCCTATAGCCCAAGAATTCCAAGATTGGAACAAGACTTACCAACATATCAAGAAAATGAGGAAATATGCAAACTTTTGCACACTCCTCTTTGAAAAACAGGTTTTGAACTTTAAGAACTACAAAGCATATAACAAATGAAAGCAGTAAACAAGATTGGCCAATGACTTTTCTTCAAGATTTCAAACTCAATTTCATTAAACTTGAAAATGGATTTACAGAAACTTGAACCAAGGAAAAATCAAAAGCAAACGTTTAATGAAGCACCCTAAGGCCTTTATATAGGCATACAAATGACTAAGGAACAGCTAATAACTTAAAAACCCTAATGGTTGAAGTTCCAAAAATGCCCTCTTGAATTTGAACTCATATGCTTCATGTGACTGATTCTTGGACGTATGTGAAGGAGATAGCTGTTGAAATTTGATCCAAGGGCTCAAACAAAGCTTAAAATGTAAGCTTGTATCTGGATGGTTGATTCTCTGGCTGGTTTTGGCAGTTTCCCCAAAAGTGTGTAGCAAGGGTTTATCATGTGAGAACATGAGTGACGTGGCAAGGGTTTTTGAAGTGGAGATATGTTCATGACAAGCTTAATCACTAATCTGGATGATTTGGTGGTTTAATTTTGGCTTAAACATAAATACTCAATTTGTGTTCATGTGTGAATAGTGGATGTATTTGATCCAGATTAGTGTTTAAAAAGGTGTTAGGCGCCCAAATTTAACTTAATAAATTAAGTTAGTTAATCCGGTTGTGAGTGGATGCTGATGTGGAGGATTGGTGGAATGGGATTGGTGGGATTGAGTGAGTGGGGCACGTGGCAGTTTGTCACTAGTCTAGGTATCTTTCATGTTAGCCAGATTTCACCCCTTGATTCTTTACTCCTTGTCTTTTCAATATAAAACCCTATCAATGCCCATATTAGTCTTATCAACTTTTGACATGTTTTCATTTTTGGCCCAAAAACTTTTGCAAAATGAATTCAAGGGTATTTCTTGCCATAATTGAATTCTTCAAGGGCTGGTTTGGTATTTTCTTCAATGTTAATGGTCTAGACTTGTATGGTTGACATATTGGAGGAATGAAATTGCCAAGTCTTGATGATTGAGGGACCATTTTTGCCAAATGTTGAAAGTTGAGGGTCCTTTTTGTAATTTTGAGATTTTCAAAGGACCAAACTTGTCATTTCTTGTACTTTGAAGGACTTCATGATGTATTTGACTTTGTGGATGATATTGGTTGACAATTTAGCTTTGTTGAGGGGCTAAACTTGCCAATTCTTCAAAGTTAAGGGTCCTTTTTGTAATTTTGACAAACTTTAGGGACCAAACTTGTAATTATGAGGATACAAGGGTATAAAGTGTCAATTCTTCATAATTGGAGGACCCTTCTTCATAATTCTTCAAATCTTCAAGGGTTGATCTTTTGGAAAGTCTTCATTATGGCTTGGTTCATTGTGCGGCTTCGTTTCCCGTGTTCGTTTTTGCATGATTCTTGTGATCTTTTGTCATTATCTCAATATCCGTACCTAAAATACACAAGCAACAAACACAAGCATATATTTGGGTATTTTGATGATATTTAATGCATTTTAAGCCCTATTTGGAAGATGAGACTATGTATAAAAGCAGTCTCATCAGAGATCAAATGATAAACCAAGTTATGATCGAGACGACAAGAAACCCACTTAAACCGAAGACAAAAACAACCTCGAAAGCAAAATCGACAACTTTATAGAATCTCAAAGAAAAACCAACATTTTTGTTCGAGAAACATTCACTGACTTCAAAACCAAGTTTGAAATGACAACCAAAAACCACCAAGCTTCCATTCAAAACCTTGAATCTAAATTTGATCGTTTGGACGATAAACAATCGAATCGCGCTTTTGGTTCTTTACCAAGTAATACCAACCCAAATCCCAAGAACAACAACAAATATCAACCCCTACAAGCTCGTAACGAGCAAGTGAATGTTGTATTCACGCAGAGCGGTTTATCTTACGAATCACCTACCAAACCTACTCAAGATACACCAATCGAAATTCAATTCGATAGTGATAATGAGGATGAAGCCCAACCAACCCATACCAAACCAACTGAAAACCCAACACCCAAACCATATAAACTAAAAGTACCATATCCACAACGCTTAGGCAAGCAAAAGATGCAAGCTAAGTATGGTAAATTTCTCGACATAATACAAGAAGTTAGAATTAACATGCCTTTAGTCGATGTTCTGGCTGGAATGCCAAATTATGGAAAATTTATCAAAGAACTTATCAAGAGCAAGCATAAGTTTGAAGAAGTCTCTTCAACTTTTCTAAACGATGAATGTTCTGCCATTATCCAAAACAAAGTACCACCAAAACTGGGAGATCCTGGAAGTTTCCTAATCCCATGTACTTTTCCTCACTCATACTCTTGCAACGCCTTGGCCGATCTTGGCGCAAGTATCAACCTCATGACATACTCTTTGTATGCTAAACTCTCTAAAAATGTTTTAAAACCCACAAAAATGAGCGTTCGAATCACGGATCGTTCTGTCCAATACCCAATGGGGATAGCTGAGAACATGCTCATAGAAGTCGGAAAATTTATTTTTCCTGTTGACTTTGTAATCTTAGAAATGGAAGAAGATAGCAAGGTACCCCTTATCCTTGGTAGACCTTTCCTACACACAACTGATGCTATAATTAAAGTAAAGCAAAAACAACTCAACCTTGGAGTTGGAGAAGATAGAATTTCTTTCTCTATCAACGAAGCTATGAAACACTCGTACTCTAATGACGATACTTGTTTTAGTATCGATGTCGTTGAAGAAATCGTTGAAGCCGATTTTGACGATCTTCTTGACGAAGGATGCGAAATTTTGCATTGTCTCGAAGGAACTATAATCGAAGAAGATCTTTTTGCTGAATTTGATGCCTTCATAGCCGACCATACCGATGATGAACCAATCATAAAAATCGAAAAAGAAATAGAAGCCCCATTTGAAACCATAACTTTCAAAACCGATTTCAAAGTTAAGAAATCTGTTGAAGAACCTCCTATAGATTTAGAACTCAAACCTCTTCCTAAACATCTAGAATATGCGTTTCTTCACGAAGAAAAATTACTCCCTGTAATTATTTCATCCCAGCTTTCGGAAGAACACAAAGACGATCTAATTGAAATTCTCAAGAAGCACAAATAAGCATTTGCTTGGAAAACATCTGACATTCCTGGCATATGTCCATCGTTCTGTAAACACAAAATCCAACTTTTGGATAACAAGAAACCAATTGTTGAAAAGAAACGAAGATTAAATCCTAACATGAAGGATGTTGTTAAAGAAGAAATCCTTAAACTCTTAGACTCTGGAATAATCTACCCAATCGTCGATAGCCCATGGGTTAGTCCTATTCATTGTGTACCTAAAAAGGGAGGTATCATTGTAGTAACCAACGAAAACAACGAATTAGTACCAACACGAACCATCACCGGATGGCGAGTTTGTATTGATTATCAAAAACTAAATGATGCAACCGCGAAAGATCATTTCCCTTTACCCTTTATGGATCAAATATTAGAAAGACTTGCAGGAAATGAATACTTTTGTTTCCTCGATGGTTTTTCTGGATACTTTCAAATCCCAATCGACCCTATGGATCAAGAGAAAACTACGTTTACTTGTCCATTTGGAACTTACGCTTATAGGCGCATGCCGTTTGGCCTATGCAATGCACGTGCTACTTTTCAGAGGTGTATGATTGCAATCTTTCACGATATGATTGAAGAATCAGTCGAAGTCTTCATGGACGATTTCTCGGTCTTTGGAAATTCTTTCGGCACGTGTCTAAACAATCTCGATAAAATGTTAGCACGATGCGAAGAAGCAAATCTTGTGCTAAACTGGGAAAAATGTCACTTTATGGTTAAAGAAGGAATTGTGCTTGGACACAAAGTGTCTGGAGCTGGCCTTGAAGTTGATAAAGCAAAAATAGACGTAATCGCAAAACTCCCACCACCTACTAATGTTAGAGGCATTAGAAGTTTCTTAGGTCATGCCGGTTTTTACCGACGATTTATCAAAGACTTTGTGAAAATCGCAAGACCTTTAACCCAACTTCTAGAAAAAGAAAGAACGTTCGATATTACCTACGAATGTTATTCAGCATTCAAAATACTTAAAGAAAAACTTACATGCACACACATTATTACAAGCCCTAATTGGAATCTTCCATTTGTACTTATGTGTGATGCTAGTGAACATGCCCTTGGAGCCGTCCTTGGATAAAAAGATGGTAAACAATTTCATCCCATCTATTTTGCAAGTAAATTCTTTACGCAGCCCAACAAAATTATACAATTACGAAAAAAGAACTCATGGCTGTAGTTTACGCATTTGACAAATTTCGTTCCTACCTCGTGTTGTCAAAAATGATAGTTTACACCGATCATTCAGCTTTGAAATACTTGTTCAAAAAGCAAGACGCCAAACCACGTCTAATACGATGGATATTGCTTTTACAAGAATTTGATTTGGAAATTAAAGATAAAAAGGAGCTGAAAATGTTGTTGCCGATCATTTATCTCGCATAGTGAATGATGATTCTAGCGATGATGAAATCGAGGATTTTCCCGATGAACATATAATGCAAGTAAGTACTGACAAAACACCATGGTTCGCAGACTTTGAAAACTATTTGGCTATAGGTATTTTACGAAAGGGAATGACGCGCCAACAAAAGAAAAGATTTTTCTCTGAACTAAAAAAATACTTTTGGGACGATCCTTACTATTTAGAATCTGTCCCGATGGAATAATCTGACGTTGTATTTCCGGATTCGAATCTCGAAAAATTCTCGATGAATGTCACTACGGACCGACCGGAGGACATTACGCCGCGAACACCACCGCTAAAAAAGTGTTCGACGCTGGCTTTTATTGGCTAACTATTATGCGTGAAGCTCATACCTTAGTACGACTATGCGAAGCATGTCAAAGGACTGGAAATATTTCTAAAAGAGATGAAATGCCTCTAAATAACATCCAAGTCTGTGAAATCTTTGACGTGTGGGGTATCGACTTCATGGGACCATTTCCTAAATCTTACAAATGTGAATACATTTTAGTCGTTGTCGACTATGTATCGAGATCGGCCGAAGCTCAAGCTTTACAAACAAACGATGCCAGAGTTGTTATCACATTCTTAAAGAAATTATTCTGTCGTTTTGGAATGCCAAAAGCACTAATAAGCGATAGAGGAACTCATTTCTGTAACAAACTCATGGAAAAAGTTATGAAAAGATATGGAGTGAACCACCGATTTTCCACATCTTACCACCCTCAAACGAGTGGCCAAGTTGAAAACACTAATAGAGCTCTCAAACGTATACTCGGAAAGACCGTTTAAAACACCCTGCTTATTGGTCTAAAAAATTAGAAGATGCTCTATGGGCCTTTCGTACCGCATTCAAAACACCAACTAGAACCACACCGTACAAACTGTTGTATGGAAAGACATGCCATCTGCCTATAGAAATTGAACACCGTGCATATTGGGTACTTAAAAACTGCAACACAGATCTTATTGTAGCCGGTGAAAAACATAACTTTCAACTTCACGAGTTAGATGAATTTCAACATCACGCTTATGAAAGTTCACGATTATATAAAGAACGAACCAAATTTTGGCATGATCGTAAATTACGACAAAGAAAAGAATTCAAAAAAGGAGACAAAGTACTTCTCTTTATCTCGAAATATAAATTCAAGCAACCTAAGCTTACTTCGAGATGGACTGGACCTTATCTAGTAAAACACCAATATCCATCCGGATATGTTGAATTACACGGTCTAAACAATACCACCTTTATAGTCAATGGGCATAGACTTAAACTCTATCATGAAGAAGAACACTGTAATGAAATCGAAGGAGAAGAAATTCCTTTCTTCTTAAAATAGATCCGAGTAGCCGAGTCTGGCTGAAGACTCTAAACTTAGCGCTATTCGGAAGGCAATCCGAATTTTATACCCACCTTTTAACTTAAGTGTAGAGGAGGACCTGTAAATAAATAAAACCATCCTTGTATATATTGCATGTGTTTTGTTTTGTTTTATAGCATGCAGGAAAATAGCAAATTGGAGCTCTAGCTGGATTCATTCTCGAAGTCCTGCAACTTTCTACTAAGCCCCGGGAAGTTCTCGTTTCCCTTTGCATTTTTTTCTATTTTTAATATTTTATCAGTTATTACCTCGAGGACGATGTTCAACTTAAGTGTGGAGGAGGTGACAAATAGAAAAAATGAAATAAAAGAAAATATAATAAAATTTCTCCACATGAAAATCTTTTTGAAAATCAACAAAAATATATATGTTTTGTAAATAAATAAGTTTTTAGCAAAGCAAAAATCTCATTGATTGACACTAGAATTTAGCACAAAATCCATTTCCCAAATATGTGAGAAAAACTTAGCCTTATATTTCTCTATTTTTTGTGAAAGCCGATAATCTAGTATGCTTTAGAATTTGTTCTTGAACATCATTTACTAAACCGCAGTGAGGTTAATTGATAGATATGTTCGAAAGGAAGCAAAATAAAATCACCCTTATATCATTTTAGTTAAGCTACACTGGCTTACTAAAATATGTGGCCCTCATACGCATATGTTATATTATCTATTGTGCCAATATCCTTATATGTTATGCCTAACCACTTGTCAAGTTATAAAGTATATGATGTTCTCTTAAATATTATATATATATATATATATATATATATATATCTATAATATATATATATGGGGCTAAGTTTGACATAGGATAATAAAAAGGCGCCATGTCATATCCTACGTGGCATTTTCTTATTGGCTATTGGATTATATCCGATTTATTTTGGAAACTAAATCGCAATTGGTATAGATTTAAAGTATATTTTGTGTATATATTATGTATACCCTAAATCACGCCGTGTTTTCTTAACTACCAGAAAAACACAGCCGATACTTTTTTTCTGTATACCCTAATAGCTTTAAGAGGTTGAAGCATAGGAACTCCGTGTAAGTTTTTCTCGAGTTTTTCATCCTGTACATTATTTTTGAAACATGTTTTTGCATGATCTGGTCATATACTTGCCCACATATGATCTGATGTGATCATATGCTTTCATATGAAGATGTAGTCAAGTTATGTATGAAATCCAATCCAATATCACGTAGGATCAATCGATCTTTCATCATTGTTGTTTGATTCACATTCATTCGTATCAATTTTTATCTTTTCTAAGATCTTTGATTCAATCGATCTTTTTATCACGTTCAAGGGCTGGTTAGTACCTCATTATTGTAAATATAGTTTCATTCGCATATAGTGAATTGTCTTATTTGAGTTTACTTTCTACAATTTACAGAGATCGATCTTTGATGATAATGTGAGAATAGTTATGTGTGATCTTGCAAAGTGCTCCTTAATTTATTGTCTTCCTTTCCTGATCAAGAAAAAGCTTCGTTCCTGGTTACGTGTCTTATGATGCAGGATCTTTGATTTAAAATCTTTTATGTCTGTCTTTTGTCTAATTTTGTGTGGAGTAATCCTTTGCAGAGAACCAAAAGATGTCTTGGTTGTAGTACTTCTAGAATCTCTAAAATGAAAGAAGGATGACCAACAATTTTGAAGAAGGCTGGCATGGAACTCTTTCCAACATTGTCCTGATTACAATTCTGCAGTTTCTGAATGGTTGTGGAAGCAGACGGAAGGAGGTACCTACTTCTTTCGTTTATCAGTATTTCAATATTCTGTCTCTCTATACTTTCATTTATGTTTTATACTCAGTTAAAACTTATGTATTATAATATGTGCTAGCAGATAAATTCACCAAGCTTTACCGTGCCACTCACTCTCAAGAGTTCACCTCGCTACCAGGTACCGAAGATTTCATAAGTTCAGCTGCACCCCCTTGCCGCAGTCTTTATCAGTTCCGCTAGCCAGTTTGGAGAAAGTATGGGTGCTGGAAAGGGAAAAGTGTGGGGTCGAGAGTGTATTGGGACATGCAACTCATTTGCAACTCATTTTGCTAATTGAAAAGGTTTTAACGTCTAGCGAACATGTATGTGGAATTTTTTTTTTTTACTTTTTGAGAATTGGCTTGAATCGAAATCTCGCTATTCAAATGGGGATTTAATTAATTAGAATTTGATGGTTTGAGTTTAGTCTTGTATTCTTACCTGCTTATTTGATTAAAGATGATCAAGGGGGTGTTTCGGATTGCTTATTAAGTCTTAAAGTATGTACTTATAAGCTCTGCATTTACAAAAGTCTTCATGGGTGTTTTACAATGTGTTTGTTTCATAGTTGTTATAGTTAGATTCCTTGAAGTCTGGTTTTGGTAATAGGATTTTACACCGTGCAAAAACGACCAAAGTATGTTTTTACTTGAAGTCCATGTCGAAAAGAGCTCATTATTATTTAGTATAATACTGGAATGTCAGTCAAATAGTATTTATATGTTTTTTGTTGTAATATTATTACGTTGGTTTCTCTTATTCAGTCTCCAATAAACAATCCTAAACACCCCTGAAGCCAAATATATTATTTGTGCCTTTGTGGAACACAGCCTTCCCACCAAACTAATCTGTGCTTTTCTGTTTGTCACTGTGGCAGATCCTGCTGATACATAAAGAGTCAGTGAACTTTTTTTCTTGTATTCATATTTTCTTCTTTTGGGTGATAAGTGTTATCTGGTTATTTTAAGCCTCTTTTGAGACATTTGCTTAAATGTTTTACCAGAACAAGATTATACATTGTTATATACATGTTTCTAATTAATAAAATAATTGTCAAAGTTTCGGATGCTGCTTTTATTTGCTACCTGAAGCTTAAATGTTTCAAAACGGATACATTTGAACTGGGGTGACGAGGGCTTGATAACACTCTTTTCAAAAGTTTAGCGGCTTCCTAAACCCGTAAGTGTTATGCAATGACCCTTTAACTCATCTTTCCATGAAGTTATTGTCTTTTGAATTAACATACATAAATCTAAATAGGGTGGAGCTTTTATTCTAGAACCTCAGCTGTGGAAATCATATATTAGTACCTGTCAAGCATAACAGGTAAAATCATCTTCCGCACTCGATTGCAATTGCTTTTACCGTTTGAATATTACGGCCAGTCACCATCCAGGCCTGTTTATTAACATTTAAATTGTAATTTCTCTCATTCTATACAGCCTGGACACCAATATTAGATAGCACATCAGGTAACTAAAAGAGGAGGGATAGATTATGACCTTCACACTAGCATCGGTACATACAATTACAACATTTTCTACACCTGGACGACAAGGATCCTGTACAGGAAGTTCTCTTCTTAGTATAAACGTTTAGTATTAGTGAACAGTTTAAAAACCATATTGTGGCAGTATATCACACAAAGACCAAAGTTAATTGTGTAAATTTAGTAGCTGCCTAAATCATTTACAATCATTGAATATGCTATTAGATAACCAAAATAAGCAAGTTAGGTTTGAGGCTTCGATTGTAAATAGGTTGACATTAGCAACCTGTTTAACAAATAGATTAGGTTTGAATTGAATTTTGAACCTGCTAAAAAAATAGAGATTTTATCAGTGATTTTATCGGTGATCCCTTGCTGACCGAGAATTCCAATGTATAAGAATACATAGCGCAATGATTCCTTTCCTAAAGAAATATTAGTAGCATGGGACATTTTGTCACCAAATAAATTCAATGGCTGCTGAAGCCTGAAACTAATATCATCTAAAGAAGCATCATCTTTATTATGATAGAAAGACGTAAGAATTTTATTAGGACACTTTAGTTACAAATGACAATTCCGGACCCTTTACTTATTAATGGCTCATTTGGGATTATGTTTCATGTCTAACATATAAGTAGGAAACTGGTTCAACAAATTGTATCAAAAATTTTAAAATTATTCAAACATCTAATTTGTCCTATTTTTTTCGATATACAATATCTTGATTCTTTACTCACTAAATAAATGATAAAAAAATTGGGTCAAAATGTGTCTGATTCATAGCTCAACCATTCGTGCGGTTTTAACCATTAAGTTTATGTAGGCGACTCTTTCACGAATGTTGTTTATTGGGTCGTGGTTGCTACAAGACAATAATTGTACCATCTACTAATCTTCTATTGTCTAAACATAGTACTGGCTTAAAGCTATCTAAGTCTCTTAGGATGTTAAGAGTGGTTTAGGTGCATTTAATATAGTGTCGCACTTCTGTTACTGCTATCAGAGGGCGCATCTAAATTAAATAACCATTACGGGAATAACTCAGATAGGGAGAGAATAAGGTGAAGGATGTTGTCCTACAGGTAGATAGTTATTAGTGGTTGTGTATCATTTTGATAAAAAAAAGTTGACTCGGTCAAAAGTTACGTACAAATGAGCTACCGTTAATTGGGTAAAGTTTCTCATGTTGAATGTCACCCAAAGCGTATACGATCATCAGGTATATGTGTGGTGCTCTTTGAAACCCTTTGATCAGAAGTTCAAATAATGGCCAAGCAACTGCAGGTAACTGATGACAGCTTTTTAAGCAAACACGACATCGAAGCATGAGTTGATAAATGGTGTTTATAACTGATGTTTGTAATGTAATCTACACTTTGCTATTAATATTCCTACACTATGCTATTAATTATTATTCCTGTTTATAATTGATGTTTGTAATGTAAAAACTAAAAGTTGAACCGGAAGAAAGTAGTGAAAAGGATGACACTGAAAGTGTTGTCGAGTCTATAGGAGCAAAAAGAAGAAAAAGAAAAAGGGATTCAGGTTCGAATCATTAGTTTTTTTATTATATTTATGTGGATATGCTTTTCAAGATTAATAAGTAAGCGGTCTATCCAACTTAAAACTGCTTATCTTCTTGAAATTAGAAGCGGATAAGTACTTAATTCTGCACGTGAGTCGTACCAGGCAGTTTTTTCTGAACCAATTGAGGGGGAGCAACGTGGATATCAGTTTCATATAAACTAAAGTATAACTGTATCTAAAATCAAATAAAATTCCGCATTTATCACTTATAGCATGGAATGGAACTTCTAATCTTGGTTTCGTTTTTGAGAGATAAGTGTTCAACAAGGTGTGAGAATCATCAATGACATCAGACCTATTGAAACTTACACAAGGTAACCGCAGTAACGTATGTTTTATATGTTCCAAGTATTGTTTAGTTGGCTTATTGTGGGGTTTATATCTGAGATTCTTATTAAACAGAGAATTGCATCATTAGCATTTGGTTTGGAGGTCTTTTGTTCTCACTGCCAGTGATATGATATGTGACAACATTTCACAGTTGTTTGGCGAGGAGACACATTTAGAAACTAAGACCAGCAGTCAGGGAGCAACAATGGATAACCACTGCTTGATGACAGTGCGCATTTATGGTAGATTTTCATTGTCATATTGTAATATGATTATAAACCACCTTTACATTCGTTTATTTATTACCCACTCTTGAACTATTTGCAGCCACTTTTGGATGCATCGATCTTGAGTCATTTGAGAATAATTAGTTCCTAAACTGATAGTTCATTATTCACGTAATTTTGTTGGCGAGGAGACACGTTTGGGAACTAAGACCAGCAGTCATGGAGCAACAAAGGATAACAAGTGCTTGATGACAGTGCGCATTTATGGTAAATTTTCATTGTTATAGATATAAAATAGGTTCTTTTATAGGTTCATCATTCACATAAATTTCTTGGTGAGGAGACACGTTTAGGAACTAAGACCAGCAAACACGAACTCTGATCAAATGAAGCCAAAACAGCAAGATCTTCAATAGGGTGGAAGGATGCACACATAACATAATGATTGTGACCGGTTAAAAAAGAATGGCATGAACGTGACTTCCAGCTCCTGATTCGAACAGTCTGGTCATCACTTGAACTCGATATCCAAGGATAATATCATCTGTTATTTGGTTGTTTAGATTCTTCTATTCTAATGTTGGAGCATATTTTAAATAGTTTTCAGGAGGGGCACAAAACATTGTTAAAGATATATAGTCTATATATAAGAGTTCAGAATATTTATTTGTTCAGTCATATTTCTATTTTAAAAGTTCTAGGTTCACTCATTGGGGCAAAAAGTAATGCCTACGCATCTGCTACATTTTTTTAGGAATTAGTTATGGAAAAATGATACTTATGCCATTAATTAAAACACCCATTAATTAATGTACAAATTAATTAATGTTCTAGGTTCATACAATATTTTTACGTTAATGTTGTATTTCATTCCCAATACACCCATTAATTAATGTACAAATTTTGTTTTATTTTTTCTCTTTATCTCCTCTTCAATTTGGTTGAGTCCAAAACCAATATCTGCATCATCTTTTTTTTTCTAGCAAGAACATATGCATCTTCATGTGCCTAAATAATCTACAGTATATTCTATTTTTTACCTTCCTATGTTTGTAAAATTCCATATTCTCTTTCTTTGACGTGGGAACCTCATTATAGTCAATCAAAGTGAGGCCTTTTTAATATATGTGTGTATGAGTAGTGATCCCCGTTGTATTTTTAAACGATATGTTTGACTTGTATACTATTTCGACCTTTGAGTAGTCAATTAAGAAGATACGTTTTAATACTGTTTATTAATACATAATTTGCTGGCAAATTTGAACTTATACAAAAATATTCAAAACAACCTCCAACAATAACAAATAATATGAAATTTTAAAACTAAAACTTCAAAAAAAAACAAACCAAAAGCAAAAAAAAAACAAATAATTTAGTTTGTTTAAAAAAATAAAACTAAAATAAATATAAACGATGACAAAAAAATCAAAACACAAAAAAATACCGATAAAAGTAAGCCACCAAAGAGTAAAGCAAAATAGAAAAAACCCTAAAGAAAACAACAACTAAAAGTAAAAACACAACAAATATATACACATACTTATAAAAAAACAAGTCCACTGAGTAGCCAAGACCGAACAAAACACGTCCCCTAGGTGGCCAGGGCCTAAAAGAAATAGGAAAACAAACACATAACTGCAAATACACAAACCTAAAACACAAATGTACTCTTAAAAATGATTTACGAAACGAACCCGCCCATTGGGCGGGTTACGCCGCTAGTATATATATATATATATATATATATATATATATATATATATATATATATATATATATATATATATATATATATATATATATATATATATATATATATATATATATATATATATATATATATATATATATATATATATATATATATATATATATATATATATATATATATGTGAAAAAGAAAGAAAAAATATAGTCAAGTACTCTAGTATAGTTTGTTCTATAACTTTGACAAAGGCATATACTTTTTGATCCTACGCCCACATCATTATGACGTTTTTCTTCTTTGAAAATTTATCTAGTGCTCACGCCGAAACGGTTATGTTTATGTGTCTTGTACAAACCTATGGTAGCTATCTATTTTATGACCGAGCTAATTGATTGTTTCCTTACATTTACCCTTTTTGTGAGTGACACTTGTGTGGACTTAAAGTCCAAACACTATCCATGTGAGGTGCTAAAGTTATTTTGTCATTTGCTTTTGCTATTCATAAAAATTAAATCATTTTCCTATCATACTTCACAACACTTAAAAGCATTTAAAAAAAATTGAAATTGTTTTCTCGCTTTGATTGCTTGAGGGCAAGCAATAGCTAAGTATGGAGGAATTTGATAACGACCTAATTATACATATTCAACCTATTATTATAATGCCACTTTGTAGTATAAATAAGAGCTTCTGATACTTAATATATTTTGTTTTATATGCATATGTAAAGTATGAAGGAGGAAAGTGAAGATATACAAAGAAGGGGCCTCAATATGCAATAAAGACAAAGATATTAAAAGAAGATTCTGATTCGCCCAGAAGTGCGGCGCACAAAGTTGTAAGTGCGGCGCATATTTGCATCTCCAAAGTGTGGCGCACTTGAGGAGAAGTGCGGCACACATTTGACCCCAGACAGCACTATAAATAGAGGCCATTTCCATCCATTTTACACACACCTCTCTCTCTCAATACTCAATAGCTCGGGTATTTTAGTCTTTCTAGCAAATTTTCAGTATTATCCACTTTTGGGAGAAACTTGTAACGAGAGTATTCCACTCTTCGATTCTTAGAGGAATGATACAATCGTGACACTTGTATACTCGTTTATTCAATCCAATCTAAGTATGATGTTCTCTTACTCTTTTCCAGTTGTTACTTTGATTACTATGTTAGGCTAAGCTATTTGTGACTATATGAGTATGTGACTATAATTAGTGATGATGTTATGATATGATCCTTTATAAATGATTTCAATCTAATGTTGTAGAACCATTTTACCTCCTAGTTCTACAAACCATATTTTATCTAAGTTGATTTGTTACGACAGTTTGGCGTTGAAAAACGAAAATTGTTATAATAAGTTTTCTATAACTTGTCTATGGTCATGAATCTTTGGTTGGAGAAATCCGCTTAGAAGCTTGATAAAATATTGAACTTTTGGCAACTTGTTTTGAGCTTAATCGCTTAAATAAACATAAGTCTTGAATCAACCCAAGTAAATTGTGTAAACGCCGGTTTGAAGAAAAAGGATTATCACACTTTACCTACATAAACATATCTCGATCATTATTATCATCATAACGAACTTATACAAACTATCCCATATTATTCATATTTGTTATTATTGATATTACTTCAACCATTTATTTCTTCAATTTTTATCTTGATTACCAAAACGAAACTAAGTCTCAGCGAACGATCCTGGCTTACCACTACAAAGCTATATTACGAACGAAAGGGTATACTTGCCCGTGTTTGTCTTCTAGTCCCTTGTTTTGTCTAAACCTTGTAATATAAATTTAAGACTTGCAAACGAACATCAGGGTATATAGTTGAGATGAAGTGTAGGGGGTGCCTATCTTTTGTCTTCTTGGTGTTTGTAGGATTGCACTCTCTCATTGCATGCATTGGAGCTTATGGAGGAGGCCCTCGTATCGGGTTCACTTTGATAGTTTTGTGATTCAAAATTGACTCTTAATAATGTCTAACATGAATTCACTTTAGTAGACCTTTCCTTAGCTCCAGTTAAGCAAAGTAATCAATGTCATAAGTGTAGGGGAGATTACTCCAGTACTCATAAACATTGAGGACAATGTTTATCTTAAGTGTAGGGGGGTCTTCAATCGGAGTGACCTTATGTAACACCCTATTTGGTAAAATGGAATATCACAGTAACTTATGGCGTGTCATCAAAGCATGCAAGGTAAATGTCTAAACATTCATGACCATAAAAGGAAATACCAGAAACAAACATCGGTAGTCCAAGTAACTCAACCACAACCAAATAGAAATACTGTAAAGGAAAGTACTAAACAATGTCCAACATGAAATAAAGTAAGATAAAGTATAATAAATGCATAAGATATAGAAAGATGTATAGCTTCCATCCGAATGCACATACTCTTGAGATCCTACTTGCGACCTTGGGTACCTGCCGTTTGGGAACATAGAAATGGAAAACGGTTAAGCATAACGCCCAGTGAACGGATATATAGCATAACATGAAGACATATAATAATGAAAGCATATAAAGAGCATCTAAAGCATGAATGGAAGCGGAAATGAATAAGTCCAGGTAAAAACCTAGGCGTATAACATGTTTACAGATTTTAGTTCTGAAAACATAGCTTATGTTTACTTATGAAAATTTGTATTAGTTTAATATACCAAAAGCCAATATAGCTCATGAGGTCAACAACGTGCATGACTACTTGGAGGGGTTACCTCTTACTGTAATTAGATGGGATGCCTCTATATAATGTGGTCTGGGTAGGAGGGATCAGCTCCTTGTGAAGGATGCAAGGCACACACCACATTCACCATGAAAATCCTGACTAAAACTGTAACTAGGATGCACCCGTATGCCCCACATGATAACATAATAAATAAATAAAGGCCAAGTAATTGAAGGGACGCCACGAGCTATCACTCCGCCGTGGTGGATTCATAACACTAGTGCCTCCAGTGTTATGGTTATGGTACCTCCTTAACTAGTTGAAACTGGCATGTATGTATATGGCTAAGTTAACTAATAAAACATAAGCATTTAAATCTGTAACTACTAGGAAAATAGTTGGCTGCATACGGGAAATTCTAAATAAAGGAAGAGATTGTCCTTACTGAAGGACGGGAAATCCGTACCTTGTGTCCAGTAGAAGCTAACAGAAACGCTGAAGAACCTACTCCGCCTTGAATGATAATACTACATAAGAATAGGGACGTGTATGAGTTGTCTGAGATACGTGTATTTTACTGTTTCTATGAGTTTTTAGCTTATTATTCATATTCTTTCATGTTTTAACTGTTTTAAGTGTTAACTGTAGTTATTCATGTATTCTGTTGTTTATGATTCATGTATTAAGGTATTAATATATACTTGTATTGTAATACTAAGTAACTTTCTAAAAATAGCAGGTTTCCTAAAATAGAAAGTTTCCAAAAATAGTGAGTTTCCAAAAATAGAATAAGCTGATTAATAAGTCTAAAATATAAGTTTAAGCTTATTAGTAACAATACAAGTCATGGATTAAATGTTATAGCTTATTAAATAATTAACATGGTTGATTTAATAAACTATAGAGTATATGAATATAATTAAAATAACATGTTTAATTAAATTAGGATAATTAAATACTTAGGTTAAATCACGAAATATTACTTTAAATATTTAAAACCTAAGTCTTGTCAAATAAATAAATTAAACTGATTTTATTAATTCCCGAGCCCGAACCCGTGTTCTAAAATAATCTCGAGCCCGAAAAGTACCTAGCCGACACCACAGAGCCGGTGGCTAACCCACGGCCAGTGGCTATCCGGTTAGCCGGTTGCCACTGCCTAGCTATAGTTCCCCCTGCTTGTGTCTCGGCTACCCACTACTCGAGCCAAAGTACACCCCGGCTTATGCCGGGTTCCCACTAATTTCTACATAGTCCCATCTAGACCTTAGTGGTCTCGGTTGACACGCAAAACAAAGCCAAAACACACCCCGATTCGAGTCTAGATTCCTTTCGTGTGTAATACAAGGTTTTTACCAAGTATAAAATAAATTCGTTCCGAGTCTTTTCGAATTGATTACAAGTTTAAAGTGCGACTCAATTATTCTTGGTGAAAAATAAAAAGGTTTAGTTATCTATTTTAAACTAAAAATGAAAATGTCGTTGAGTAAATAAAGATGAAATCTTTAAAAATTAAAACTAAAGATGAAGACTTTTAAAAATTGAAAAGTAAATGATTAAAACTAATAAAAATGTAAACTTTAAATATTTAAACTAGAATAAGACAAGTTAGAATAAAGCTAAGTAAAAAGGCGGGAAAAGTAAAATTCAAAAAACTGTAAAAACAACACCTTATCCGGAGTGTTATCCGGAATGCAAATCCGAAGGCTTATCTGGGAAAATGGGAATGTAGTTTTATCCAGAATACACAACTTGGGCTTATCCCGAATAACTTGGTACTCTTATCCGGAATACTTCTCGTCCTCCTTATCCGCAAAACACAAAATGGAACTTATCCGGAATACACAACTTGGGCTTATCCGGAATGAAATATAATACTTATCCGGAATAACAACTTTGGGCTTATCCGGGAAACTGAAAATAAACCTTTATCCGGAAAAACAAACTTGAATCTTATCCGGAATCCCTCCTTGATGGCTTATCCGGAAAATGATACTCCTGCTAGTTATCCGGAATACTATGATACAGCTTATCCGGAATATCTTGAAATGCTTATCCGGAATAAGGGTCTTAATCCCTTATCCGGAATACGAAGGTGTTAACTGCTTATCCGCAAAAATCAACTACAACGATTCTTCTCCGGAATAAGGAATTAATTTCCCTATCCGGAATAAGAGGGTTTTAAACTTCCGAAACTTGCACAACAAGTAAATAAGCCAAATCTCAATAAGCACTTTGCCAAAAGCTAAACCAAAAGATTTTTAGAAAAAGATGATTAAGCTAGAATTTAAAAACTTTTAAAATACCAAATAAACCAAAAATCAAAAACAACTTTTTATCACCAACTAAAGCTTATCAAATCAACTTATCTTCAATAAGATAACACAAAACATCATCTAACTCACAACCACTACATGCTTATTAAATCAAACCATAGATTATTAAGAAAGGTAGAAGGAGAGATTATTAAAAGATTGCTTGAAATTGAAAGATTAAGAATCAAAATTATTACAAGATTAAAGTAAAGATTAACAAGTTTTAAAGAAAAACTAGAGAGGAAAATAAAAACACACTTAAAAATTAAACTACAACTATTGAAAACTAAAACACCTAACACCCTCCTAATGACACATTAGGAGAGTATTTATAGGAGGTGGGGAGATTACATGCTTAAGCTATCTAATTTCTTTCTTCTCGACTCGATAATAAAAGGCTTTTTACACCCTATATGAAAGTTCAAGTTCGTTATAGTTCCGAATCTTTTCGAATTGAAAACCGGTCTTAAGTGCGACTCAATCGTCTTTTGGTGAATCAAGAGAATGGTTTGGTTTGTTTATCTAATTTAAACTATTAGCAAGTAATTAAAGTGTCGTTGAGTAAATTTGAACTTGAAAACTTAATCAATCGGAATAAAACAATTCATGTCCATCGGAATACACCAAAATAGCAACCATCGGAATAATCACTAGAATTAACCATCGGAAAAATTAAGTTCAGATCGGAATACTTAAGGAGCACTTCTGTCGCAATAGGCACACCTATCGGAATGCCTCTATCGCAATGACTCTATCGAAAAACAGGCAGCACTTCGTCTTAACCAAGACCTTAAGACCCGTCGGAATACGCGATCGCAATGTGCGATCGCAACCCAGATCGGAATAAGGGGGTTAACCAACTGATCGCAAAGTAAAACCCTAATGGATTATTGCGATCGAAAACCAAAGCTATCGGAAAGTGGATAAAACCGTCGGAATGTGTCAAAACCCTAAGATTGCGATGGGATGTAACTGATTCCGAAATTTGTGGAAAGAGTGAATCTCAATAAGCAAACGCAATAAGACAATCCAAACGGAACTTAAACAATTCACAAAGCTTAAATTTAAGATTTCTAAAGCATAAAATCAAGAACTTTATGAAATGAACTTTAAACTTACTAAATCCTTTTGCAAAATCCGAGAATCAATAAGCTAAGATTCGAATAAGCCAATAAGCATTATGAGCTTATGACCTAAACGTGTAAAAGCTTGTGTGTAAA
Organism: Glebionis coronaria; assembly: GCA_025667525.1. Classification (NCBI taxonomy): domain Eukaryota; kingdom Viridiplantae; phylum Streptophyta; class Magnoliopsida; order Asterales; family Asteraceae; genus Glebionis; species Glebionis coronaria. The sequence goes on along the minus strand of CM046878.1, from coordinate 305,516,434 downwards.
CCAAAAGATCAAACTTTTAACCACGAAATCATAAAATCATACGGATGAAGTATGATATTCGGATCAAAAGTAAAATAAATCAAGAAGTGTAGAATGAGAATAAGGATCAAAAGCTTAAAATAGAACTTTGATTAATGAAATAAGCAATACAAAAAAGTGATTAATCTTGAAAGATTAAAAGAAAAAGATGAACTAGTGAGAGAAAGTTTAAGACTTTCTCTCTCTAAAAACTAGAAAGAAACTTAAGAAAATAAAAAACTAGCTAACCCCCTCCTAATGTGATTAGGAGGGTATTTATAGGGAAGTGGGAGGCATGTGTGGTGCTTTCTTCTTTCTTTTTCTTCTCGACTCGATTTTAATTCTTCGTCTTTGTAGTCTCGGGATTTGAACTTGTCTTTTAATTTTCTTCTTCTATTAGACTTAAGTTCTTCGACTTCATTAAACTTCCGTCTTTAGACTTGTTCTTCGATAAATCTCCAGAATAGGTCTTGGACATCCGTTCTTTAAGCACTCTTGATCTTTTGACTTCGTCTTTTCCCGTTTTCTTCGATAACAGCCCGTGAAAGCCCGTGTTTTCTTCCTTTTTTCATCTTTTGGTCCTAAAACACAATAAAAACACAAACCACGCATAATTCCGAATTTTACGACATAAATCACACGTTTTGGTCTTGTTATTATTGGAAATAAATGGTAAAAGGATAAGTGTTTTCACACTTATTAAATCCCCTACACTTGACCATTGCAATGCCCTCATGCAATGCATTAATTTTAAGCACGGTTTACATTTCCCATCATAAATAACCCACCTTGGCCTTTATTAAATACTAAAGATGAAAAGATAGAAATAAGTAAAGAAATTAAAAACTTACATTGGTTTTGGCAGCCATGAACGTTTATCATCCTCAAGTTTCACGTTCCCCATACCAAGCTTAAAAACGAGATCATTGTTATTATAAGTTAGCAAACTATCACGAACTCATGTGGGCCAATTATTTACTTAGACTCCCTTATTCCTAGGTGTATCTCTTATATTTTATTTTTGTCTTGAATGATCACGAGGATGCATTGTTTGACTTATTTCGATAGTTATTTAGTCCGAAAATAAGGTGAACGATTTAATCAATAGTTAGCTAAAGGACCAAATCTTTTAAAACTGCTTCTCGGGATATCAGAAAGTTCATATCTTGGCATAACTTGGTTCGCGATTTGAGACCTTTCTCGGGCCGATATTTGGCAGCGACTTCATACTTCGAATCTTCGAGAGACGTTCTTGAAATTATGGTCTTCTCTTCATAATAGGAATTTCTTCACTTGAAGTTTTTGAGAGATTCTTCATCTTTGGACCACGACTTCTTCATTTTTCTCCAATCTTTATTTTGGACTTTGATATACAACGATCCGCCTCCTTTTAGGACTTGGATTTATTTATCCTCATACCTTGTTAGGGTCTTTTCGGATAGACTTCTCCATGACTTTTGGGGATTTCTTGCTTTTCGTCGTGTGTCTCGATCCTTCATATTGATTTTCGATAAATGATTCTTCACATCACTTTTGGATCTTTAGCAACAAAATGTAGTCCTCATGCCTTGTTAGGGCCTTTTCGGACTCGCCAATCTTCGCGCCCCGCTTCATAAGTTATGCCTTGGCTATGAACTCTCGTCATTACCGAGCAACTTTTAAACGATCTGGGGCTAGAAGCTAAGTAACTTTTTAAATCGTACAACCTTATTTATTAGCAGATAATTTATTAAGCAAGCGGAGGGAGAATAGGCTCATAATTAACTCACATAAATTCACGAAAGAGTACCGAACTTATAATTGACTCTATCATCTCTCGTTCTCCACAGTTTAAAATCTCAAGTAATGAGACTCGTGGATGCTTAGCTTATTAAATCAAAGTTTCGGGTTTTCGAGTCGCCTATAGGATCTTGCAAATTCTTAGACTTTTTCAAGTTTAGAAATCGCATTTTAAAGTTCCCTTGATAAACGACTCTCTAGGATCAATTATAGGAACTTGCGAAAAGTTCTTGTTCTTAACTCGTGAGAGTTAAGACTTTCGCGTTTTATAGCTCCCTATATAAAAGCCTAGCAAAACTTGACTTAAATACGTTAAGGATACTAGCTAGAGTAAACTTAGGCAAGTAAACTCGGGTTGAGTCAAAATGTTCACGACTAAGAAAAATCTAAAACCACTTTATTAAAAATTTATTCTAGCAAAGGAAACATAACAAAGGCAAATACAACTATACGACTAGGCCAAAATAGATTAAAAATTTTGAAAAATGTCGAAAAATCAAATTTTCCGGTTAAAATGAGGGCAAATTCATGGAAAAGACCACTTACTTCGATAGAAGTCCCCCCTACACTTGAGATAAACATTGTCCTCAATGTTTAAGCATGTGGGAGTAAACTCCCCTACACTTAGGACATTGTGCACTTTGTTTAAATCTGGCTAAGGAAAGGACAACTAAAGTGAATTCAATGTGAACATATAGAATATGAAATATTGAATCACAAGAGTTTAGGATAGAACCGGGAAGATGGAAAACACGGTATCACGGTTCGGCAAAAGTCATCAAGATGCTCTATGAAGCTTTAATCCCTGCACAGCACAAGAAACAAGACAACAGACATATGCGGGGCTCCCCCTACACTTATTGTGAAAGCAGTAAAGGATAGAACACGGGTTGCCTCCCGAGAAGCGCTTGTTTTTGTTCACCGAGTCATGAGCCTGACTCGACCCAATTTTAGTTCATGGGGAACGTGGTGAGGGATGGAATCATCTCCTGTGAGATGTCCTCACCAAAGTACAGCTTCAAACGCTGGCCATTCACCTTGAAATTGGGCCCATTCGGCTGAGAAAGCTCAATGGTCCCATACGGAAAGACTTTGGCGACGGTGAATGGACCAGTCCAGCGGCTCTTCAACTTGCCAGAGAAGATTTTCAACCGAGAGTTAAAGAGTAGAACGTGATCTCCAACGTGGAACTCTCGGTTCTTGATTTTAGCATCGTGGGTCATCTTCGTCTTCTCCTTGTAGATCAGTGAGTTCTCATAAGCTTCATTCCTCAGTTCATTTAGCTTGTTGAGTTGAACCTTGCGATGATCACCGGCTTTAATGATGTCGAAGTTCGCCCACTTCAAGGCCCAGTGCGCCTTGTGTTCCAGCTCGATGGGTAGGTGGCAGGCTTTCCCGTACACAAGACGATAAGGTGTACAACCGATCGGGGTCTTGTAGGCAGTACGGAAAGCCCACAGAGCATCATCTAGCTTATCGGCCCACGCGGCACGATGCTCTCCCACAGTACGCTCCAAAATTCTCTTCAAGCCACGATTGGAAATTTCGGCTTGCCCATTGGTTTGGGGATGTTAGGCGGTGGAAAGACGGTGATTGACACCATACTTTGCCATGACTCTTGCAAATTGATCGTTGCAAAAATGAGTCCCGCGGTCACTGATGATAGCACGAGGAACGCCAAATCGAGCGAAAAGCTGCTTCAAAAAGTTCACAACCACCCTCGCGTCATTTGTAGGAAGAGCCTTAGCTTCAACCCATTTAGAGACGTAGTCGACGGCGACGAGGATGTACTTGTTCCCTTTGGATGATGGAAATGGCCCCATAAAGTCGATGCCCCATACATCAAAGATTTCACATTCCTGTATGAAATTTTGAGGCATCTCATCCTTATGTGTGATCTTGCCTTGACGTTGGCAAGCATCACAATGCTTAACCATTTCGTGAGCGTCACGATAAATGGTGGGCCAGTAGAATCCAGAATCAAACACTTTCTTAGCGGTGTAGTTGGGACCAAAGTGACCACCAGTGGGTCCTTTGTGGCAAGCTTGGAGGATGTCAAAAGCTGCCGGTCCGTCAACACATCGACGAATAATCAGATCAGCACACTGTTTGAATAGATAAGGGTCATCCCAAAAGTAAGTCTTAACATCGTTCAAGAACTTCTTCCTTTGTTGGGATGTTAACCCTTGGATGAGAATACCACCCGCTAAGTAGTTTGCAATGTCTGCAAACCACGGGGTGCCATCAAGATTGAGATTTATAGACATTAGAGTCTCCAGGGGGAAAGAGTCATTGATCTCTTTGTTCGGATGATCCCCCTGATATGGATCCTCAAGTCGACTCAAATGATCCGCGGCTAGGTTTTCGGCTCCCTTCTTGTCACGAATTTCAATGTTGAATTCCTGAAGGAGCAAAACCCAGCGAAGAAGTCTTGGCTTAGAATCGTTCTTTGTCATCAAGTACTTCAACGCGGAATGGTCCGTGTATACGATGGTGGTGGATAAAACAAGATAGGGGCGAAATTTCTCAAAAGCATAGACAACAGCTAAAAGCTCTTTTTCGGTTGTCGTATAATGCAATTGAGCCCCCGTCATTGTTTTGCTAGCGTAGTGGATTGGTTGGAAGTGTTTATTCACTCGTTGGCCCAAAACCGCACCAATAGCAAAGTCGCTAGCATCGCACATCAATTCAAAAGGCAGCTCCCAATTTGGGGTGACCAAGACCGGTGCCTTAGTTAGCTTATCCTTGAGAAGATTGAAGGCTTCGAGACACTCTTTAGAAAAGATAAAAGGAGTATCTTTTTCTAAGAGGTGGGTCATCGGGCGAGCGATTTTAGAGAAATCCTGAATGAATCTACGATAGAAGCCCGCATGACCCAGAAAACTTCTCACACCCTTCACGGTTGAAGGTGGAGGTAATTTGGCTATGACATCAACTTTAGCACGGTCAACTTCAAGACCGGCTTTAGAGATTTTGTGTCCTAGCACAATGCCTTCTTTTACCATAAAATGGCACTTTTCCCAATTTAGAACAAGGCGAGTGTCTTCGCACCGCTTAAGCATACGTTCCAAATTGGCAAGGCAAGCAGAGAAAGAATCCCCGAAGACCGAGAAATCATCCATGAAGACTTCCATGGTGTGCTCAACCATGTCATGGAAGATAGCCAACATGCACCTTTGGAAAGTCCCGGGGGCATTGCATAAGCCAAAAGGCATTCGTTTATAAGCAAATGTGCCGTAGGGACAAGTGAATGTTGTCTTCTCTTGATCTTGGGGATCGATTGGTATTTGAAAATAACCCGAGAAACCATCAAGAAAGCAGTAATATTCATTACCGGCTAATCGTTCAAGCATTTGATCCATGAAAGGTAGAGGGAAATGATCCTTTCTCGTGGCATCATTGAGTTTGCGGTAGTCTATACAAACTCTCCACCCAGTAACGAGACGAGTGGGAATCAACTCGTTGTGTTCATTGGGAACAACGGTTATTCCGCCCTTCTTGGGCACACAATGGATTGGACTAACCCACGGTGAATCCGAAATAGGGTAAATCATACCCGCATCAAGAAGTTTAATAACCTCTGTTTTGATGACTTCATGTATTTTTGGATTCACCCTTCGTTGGCTTTGAATAGTGGGCTTGAAGTCGTCCTCCATGAGAATTTTGTGTGTGCAGAAGTGAGGATCAATTCCACGAATATCCGAGATTTTCCACGCAATAGCCTTCTTGTGAGCTTTCAACACAGCAACGAGGCGAGTCTTCTCTTCATCTTTCAAATCTGTTGCAATAATGACGGGATACTTCTTGTTGTCGTCAAGGAACACGTACTCGAGATGTGGCGGCAACTCCTTAAGTTCTAAATCCGGAGGATTTTCGACGGGAGGCGTTTTCAAAGTCGGAGTATCGATAGCAATGACCATGGGAGATGGAGGCGAAGGATTGGCTTCGGTGAGAAGATTGTCAAAGAAACTCATATCTTCATCCCCCTCGGTGGGAGAATCATTAGTAGCTAAATTCACATCTCCCATGGTATCTTCAAGATTGTTCCAGAATAAATCACTATCTCTAAATAGAGACAATGATGAATCAATGGAGGACACGGTCTCAACATTGGGAAGAGAGGAAGGAATACTTTTGCAAGCATCAATAAAGTGTGCTTCACAAGCCTCATCCAGAACGTCAATATAATTAACACTCTCGTTCGAATAAGGTTGTTTAGACAACTTTCCCATGTTGAAGACTACTTTATCGTCACCCACTCTCATGATAAGCTCACCGGCTTCAACATCAATAAGAGTGCGACCGGTCCTAAGGAATGGACGACCAACAATAAGTGGCACACGGGGGTCCATCTCGTAGTCGACGATAACAAAATCAGCAGGGAAGGTGAATTTGTCGACTCCTACAATAACGTCTTCGGCTATCCCCACTGGATAAGCAACCGTACGGTTGGCCAATTCCAAAGTCATCTTAGTGGGGGCTAGCTCTGGGAGAGATAATTGCTTCCAAACACTTAGAGGCATGAGATTAATACTGGCACCTAGATCGGCTAGGGCCATGCAATTCTCTACTCCCGGGAAATTGCAAGGGATAAGAAAACGACCCGGATCACCAAGCTTGATTGGCAATTTCCTTAAGAGCACTGCAGAGCAGTTCTCATTAAGTTGGGTGTTGGCAATGTCGAGGAGCTTTTCCTTGTCGCTCAGAAGGTCTTTAAACATTTTAGCGTATTTGGGCATGTGAGCGAGAGCCTCGGCAAAGGAGATGTTAAAATTCAGTTGTTTAAACATTTTAAGGAAGTTCGAAACCTGAATATCATCCTTGCTCTTTTGCTTCTCTTTCCTCAACCTTGAAGGATAAGGTATATTGGATGAAGAAGAAGGCTTTAAGGGAGTAGGATCACTCACAACCACGGGTGGTGGGGAAATGGGGATAGAAGGTGAAAGAGGTGGGGAAAGTTGCTCTTTTTCCTTGTTCACAATCACCGGTGGAGGTGTAGGAAGCTCGGGTTCCATATAACCTTTTCCACTACGAGTGGTGATTGCTTTCATCTCCCCTCTTGGATTCGCAACGGTATTACTCGGAAGAGTACCCGAAGAAGAGGATTGATTACTTTGGATGAGCGAACCAATCATATCACGAAGGTGAAGAGCTTGATTGTTGAAAGAGTTTTGCATGTTGGCATTAATATCATTGCTGTGTTTGGCCATATCATTCCTTAGTTCGGCTCTAATATCACTCCCTTGTTTCACCATGTCATTCTTCAAGTTGACAAATTGGCTCTGAAGATTCGTCACCATCTCACGATTAGTCTTCATGAACGTCTCGACGTCTTGACTTACGGCCATCGGTTGATTGAGAGGTGGAGCTTGAGAATTTCCTTGAGTTGGGTATGGGTTTCTTTGGGATTGATATTGATTTTGAGCACGAGGTTGGGATTGGTTGTTTCGGTTGTAGCTTTGTTGTTGGTTTTGGTTTGCAGGAGGGAAACCGGGAGGAGCAAGATAATTGTTGGAACGATAACTTAGCAAGTTACGGTCTCCTTGAGGGCGAGCTTGATAGCCTCCCGTGGAATAAGTGCCGTAAGCTGCGTTAACGTTTTCAGAATAATTGCCTTGGGTAGAAGGACAATCATTATAAGAGTGAGGGCCACCACATGTGTCACAAGAAATAGCAACAGCTTTAGCTTGTTGAAAGTGGTTTGTGGCCATGGCCATGAAATTCTTGTTCATTTCAGCGAGTTGTCGAGAAATTTCAGACATTTCAGGATTGGAGGTAGTAGAAGAAATATTTACTCTCGAGTTAGATCTTGAGGATGCGGATGAATCCCAATTCTTGTGGTGAGTAGTCATGTTTTCGATCAACTCTCGACACTCCTCCGGTCTCCTTTTCATAAAAGTACCACCGGCGGCAGCATTGATCGTGTCACGATCACGAAAGGTGAGACCATTGTAGAAGGTGTCAATGAGAGTGACGGGAAGCATATTGTGATTAGGACAGCGGTCGATCAAATCATTGTAACGTTCCCAAGCATCGAAAAGCGATTCATCATTCTCTTGCATAAATCCACTGATTTGGTTACGAAGGCTAGTGACCATGGATGGGGGAAAGTAGCGCGACAAAAAGCGTTGAGTCATGTCGTTCCACGTATGAATAGAATTCTTAGGAAGACGGTCAAACCATTTTTCGGCATGGTGAGAAAGCGAGTGTGGAAAAAGTTGGAGGCGAAGGTCATCCATAGAAACACCGGGGCACTTCATGCTTTGGGTAATGGTAATGAATTTGTCGAGGTGTTTGTTGGCATCATCATCCGGAATTCCACGAAACGGGTTCGTTTGAACTTGTTGTATCATATGATGCTTCAACGAAAACTCCTGAGCCGTGACGTGCATTGGCGCAATCGGGCCTCCGCGTCCGTTCATGGTGGGTTGGCACAATTCCTCCATGGTTCGTAAATCAGGTAGAAGGACATTGTTGTTGTTGTTATTGTTGTGGTTGTTATTCAAATTATTTTGAGGTGGGTGATTATTGTTGTTGGTAACACCAGCCATATCTAAATCTTCACGATTCTCGGGCTCAGAATAGTTTGTAGATCTAGTACGCATGCACCTGCAGAAGAAAAATATACACAAAGAATATAATATTTTTGGTTTTTATAGGTTTTTTTTATGTTTTTGTATTTTTGAAAAGTTTTATAATTTTTATGGATTTTTTGGAAATTTTTATAGCAATAAAAATAACGTTCAAAGAACGGATCCCAAAATTCAATGCGTCTCTCACTGGAAACCGTTTATCTTAACGAAAAGAGCCGGCAGCGGCGCCATTTAATACTTGGCTTTTTACACCCTATATGAAAGTTCAAGTTCGTTATAGTTCCGAATCTTTTCGAATTGAAAACCGGTCTTAAGTGCGACTCAATCGTCTTTTGGTGAATCAAGAGAATGGTTTGGTTTGTTTATCTAATTTAAACTATTAGCAAGTAATTAAAGTGTCGTTGAGTAAATTTGAACTTGAAAACTTAATCAATCGGAATAAAACAATTCATGTCCATCGGAATACACCAAAATAGCAACCATCGGAATAATCACTAGAATTAACCATCGGAAAAATTAAGTTCAGATCGGAATACTTAAGGAGCACTTCTGTCGCAATAGGCACACCTATCGGAATGCCTCTATCGCAATGACTCTATCGAAAAACAGGCAGCACTTCGTCTTAACCAAGACCTTAAGACCCGTCGGAATACGCGATCGCAATGTGCGATCGCAACCCAGATCGGAATAAGGGGGTTAACCAACTGATCGCAAAGTAAAACCCTAATGGATTATTGCGATCGAAAACCAAAGCTATCGGAAAGTGGATAAAACCGTCGGAATGTGTCAAAACCCTAAGATTGCGATGGGATGTAACTGATTCCGAAATTTGTGGAAAGAGTGAATCTCAATAAGCAAACGCAATAAGACAATCCAAACGGAACTTAAACAATTCACAAAGCTTAAATTTAAGATTTCTAAAGCATAAAATCAAGAACTTTATGAAATGAACTTTAAACTTACTAAATCCTTTTGCAAAATCCGAGAATCAATAAGCTAAGATTCGAATAAGCCAATAAGCATTATGAGCTTATGACCTAAACGTGTAAAAGCTTGTGTGTAAACCAAAAGATCAAACTTTTAACCACGAAATCATAAAATCATACGGATGAAGTATGATATTCGGATCAAAAGTAAAATAAATCAAGAAGTGTAGAATGAGAATAAGGATCAAAAGCTTAAAATAGAACTTTGATTAATGAAATAAGCAATACAAAAAAGTGATTAATCTTGAAAGATTAAAAGAAAAAGATGAACTAGTGAGAGAAAGTTTAAGACTTTCTCTCTCTAAAAACTAGAAAGAAACTTAAGAAAATAAAAAACTAGCTAACCCCCTCCTAATGTGATTAGGAGGGTATTTATAGGGAAGTGGGAGGCATGTGTGGTGCTTTCTTCTTTCTTTTTCTTCTCGACTCGATTTTAATTCTTCGTCTTTGTAGTCTCGGGATTTGAACTTGTCTTTTAATTTTCTTCTTCTATTAGACTTAAGTTCTTCGACTTCATTAAACTTCCGTCTTTAGACTTGTTCTTCGATAAATCTCCAGAATAGGTCTTGGACATCCGTTCTTTAAGCACTCTTGATCTTTTGACTTCGTCTTTTCCCGTTTTCTTCGATAACAGCCCGTGAAAGCCCGTGTTTTCTTCCTTTTTTCATCTTTTGGTCCTAAAACACAATAAAAACACAAACCACGCATAATTCCGAATTTTACGACATAAATCACACGTTTTGGTCTTGTTATTATTGGAAATAAATGGTAAAAGGATAAGTGTTTTCACACTTATTACTCGACTCGACTTAATTTCTTTGTCTTTCTCGACGTCGTCTCGGGATTTGTCGATATAAGTTGAACTTGTCTTATAATTTTCTTCTATAATTAGACTTGAGTTCTTCGACTTCATTAAACTTCCGTCTTTAGACTTTTTCTTTGATAAATCTTCAGAATTGGCCTTGGACTTCCGTTCTTTTTGCATTCTTGATCTTTCGACTTCGTCTTTATTCTTTTTCTTCGATAAAAGACCGTGATAGCCCATGTTTTCTTCCTTTTACATCTTTTGGTCCTAAAACACAATAAAAACACAAACCACGCATAATTCCGACTTTTACGACATAAAATACACGTTTTGGTCTTGTTATTATTGGAAATAAGTGGTAAAAGGATAAGTGTTTTCACACTTATTAAATCCCCTACACTTGACCATTGCAATGTACTCATGCAATGCACTAATTTCAAAGCACAGTTTACATTTTTCATCATAGATAACCCACCTTGGCCTTTATTAAATACTAAGTACTAATAAAACTAAAAGAGCAAAACAAGAAAAGAAATCAAAGACTTACATTGGGTTTTTGGTTGTCATGAATGTTCATCATTCTCAAGTTTCACGTTCCACATACCAAGCTTAAAAACGAGGTCATTTTTATTATAAGTTAGCAAACTAACACGAACTCATGTGGCCCAATTATTCACTTAGACTCCTTTATTCCTAGGTGTATCTCTTATATTTTATTATTGTCTTAAATGATCATGAGGATGCATTGTTTGACTTATTTTGATAGTTATTTAGGCTGAAAATAAAGTGGGACGATTTAATCAATAGTTAGCTAAAGGACAAAATCTTTTAAAACTGCTTCTCGGGACCTCATAAAGTTCATATCTTGGCATAACTCGCTTCACGATTTGAGACCTTTCTCGGACCGATATTTGGCAGCGACTTCATACTTCAAATCTTTGAGAGACGTTCTTGAACTTATGGTCTTCTTTTCATTATAGGAATTCCTTCACTTGAAGTTTTGAGAGATTCTTCATATTTGGACCACGACTTCTTCATTTTTCTCCAATCTTTATTTTGGACTTTGATATACAACGATCCGCCTCCTTTTAGGACTTGGATCTATTTATCCTCATACCTTGTTAGGGTCTTTTCGGATAGACTTCTCCATGATCTTTTGGGGAGTACTTGCTTTTCGTCGTGTGTCTCGATCCTTCATATTGATTTTCGATAAATGATTCTTCTCATTACTTTTGGATCTTTAGCAACAAAATGTAGCCCTCATGCCTTGTTAGGGCCTTTTCGGACTCGCCAATCTTCGCATCCCACTTCAATAAGTTATGCCTTGGCTATGAACTCTAATTAATACCGAGCAACTTTTAAACGATCTTGGGCTAGAAGCTAAGTAACTTTTCAAATCGTACAACCTTATTTATTGCAGATAAATTTATTAGCAAGCGATGGGAGAATAGGCTTATAATCAACTCACATAAATTCACGAAAGAATACCAAACTTATAATTGACTCTATCATCTCTCGTTCTCCACAATTTAAAATCTCAAGGAATGAGACTCGTGGATTCTTAGCCAATTAAATCAAAGTTTTAGGTTTTCGAGTCATCTATAGGATCTTGCAAATTATTAGACTTTTTCAAGTTTAGAAATCGCATTTAAAAGTTCCCTTGATAAACGACTCTCTAGGATCAATTATAGGAACTTGCGAAAAGTTCTTGTTCTTAACCCGTGAGAGTTAAGACTTTCGCGTTTTAAAGTTCCCTATATAAAAGCCTAGCAAAACTTGACTTAAACACGTTAAGGATACTAGCTAGAGTAAACTTAGATAAGTAAACTCGGGTTGAGTCAAAATATTCACGACTTTGAAAAATTTAAAACCACTTTATTGAAAATTTATTCTAGCAAGGAAAGAAAATAACCATAACGAAGGAAAAATACAACTATACAACTAGGCCAAAATAGATTAAAAATTTTGAAAAATGTCGAAAAATCAAATTTTCCGGTTAAAATGAGGACAAATTTATGGAAAAGACCACTTACTTCGATAGAAGTCTCCCCTACACTTGATATAAACATTGTCCTTAATGTTTAAGCATGTGGGAGTAAACTCCCCTACACTTATGACATTGTGCACTTTGTGTCAATCTTGCTAAGGAAAGGACAACTATAGTGATTTCAATGTGAACATATAAGATATGAAATATTGAATCACGACAGTTTAGGATAGAACCAGGAAGATGGGAACACGGGATCACTGTTCGTCAAAAGTCATCGAGAATGGATATTTGAAGCTTTAATCCCTGCACAGAAGAAGAAACAAGACAACAAACACATACGGGGCTCCCCCTACACTTATTATGAAAACGGTAAAGGATAGATCAGCGGTTGCCTCCCGAGAAGCGCTTGTTTTTTATAACCGAGTCACGAGCCTGACTCGATCCAAAACTAGTTCATGGGAAACGTGGTGAGGGATGGAATCATCTCATGAGAGATGTCCTCACCAAATTACAACTTCGCACGCCGGCCATTCACCTTAAAATTGGGCCCATTTGGCTGAGAAAGCTCAATGGTGCCATATGGAAAGACTTTGGCGACTGTGAATGGACCAGACCAGCGGCTCTTCAACTTGCCCGAGAAGATCTTCAACCGAGAGTTAAAGAGTAAAACTTGATCTCCAACACGGAACTCTCAGTTCTTAATTCTAGTATCGTGGATGATCTTGATCTTCTCTTTGTAGATCAATGAGTTCTCGTAAGCTTCATTCCTCAGTTCATTTAACTCGTTGAGTTGAATCTTGCGAAGATCACCGGCTTTGTTGATGTCGAAGTTAGCCCACTTCAAGGCCCAGTATGCCTTATGTTCTAGCTCGATAGGGAGGTGGCATGCTTTCCCGTACACAAGACGATAAGGTGTACAACCAATCGGGGTCTTATAAGCGGTACGGAAAGCCCACAAATCATCATCTAACTTATCGGCCCACGAGGCACGATGCTCTCCCACAGTACGCTCCAGAATTCGCTTCAATCCGCGGTTAGATATCTCGGCTTGACCATTGGTTTGGGGATGATAAGCGGTGGAAAGACGGTGATTGACACCATACTTAGCCATGACTCTTGCGAATTGATCATTGCAAAAATGAGTCCCGCGGTCACTGATGACAGCACGAGGAACACCGAATCGAGCAAAAAGCTGCTTCAAAAAGTTCACAACCACCCTCGCATCGTTCGTAGGGAGATCCTTAGCTTCAACCCATTTAGAAACGTACTCAATGGCTACGAGGATGTACTTGTTCCCTTTACATGATGGAAATGGCCTATAAAGCCGATGCCCCATACATCAAAGATTTCACATTCTTGTATGAAATTTTGAGGCATCTCATCTTTATGTATGATCTTGCCTTGTCTTTGGCAAGCATCACAATGTTTAACCATGTCGTGAGCGTCACGATAAATGGTGGGCCAATAAAATCCAGAGTCGAATACTTTCTTCGCGGTGTAATTGGGACCAAAGTGACCACCGGTGGGTCCTTTATGGCAAGCGTCAAGGATTTGTACCGCTGTCGGCCCATCAACACACCGACGAATGATCAGCACATTTTTTGAAAAGGTAAGGGTCGTTCCAGAATAGTGGTATAATGCAATTGAGTAGTTTGCAATGTCCATTAACCCTTCCTTGAGAATGCCACCCGCTAAGTAGTTTGCAATGTCCGCAAACCACGGGGTGTTATCAAGATTGGAGTTGATAGACATTAAGGCCTCAAGGGGAAAAGAGTCATTGATCTCTTGGTTCGGATGATCCCCTTGGTAAGGATCCTCAAGTCTATTTAGATGATCCGCGGCTAGATTTTCGGCACCCTTCTTGTCATGAATTTCGATTTTAAATTCTTGAAGGAGCAAAACCCAACGAAGAAGTCTTGGCTTAGAATCTTGCTTAGTCAACAAGTACTTCAACACGGAATGATCGGTATATACGATGGTGGTAGAAAGAACAAGATAGGGGCGGAACTTTTCAAAAGCATACACTAGAGCTAAAAGCTCTTTTTCAGTAGTGGTATAATGCAATTGAGCCCCCGTCATTATCTTGCTAGCATAGTGGATTGGTTGGAAGTGTTTGTTCACTCTTTAGCCCAAAACCGCTCCAATAGCAAAGTCGCTAGCATCACACATCAACTCAAAAGGTAGCTCCCAATTAGGGGTAACCAAGACCGGTGCCTTAGTTAGCTTATCCTTAAGAAGATTGAAGGATTCAAGACACTCTTTGGAAAAGATGAAAGGAGTATCTTTTTCCAAGAGGTGGGTCATCGGGCGAGCGATTTTAGAGAAATCTTGAATGAATCGACGATAGAAGCCCGCTTGACCAAGGAAACTTCTCACACCCTTCACGGTTGAAGGTGGAGGTAATTTGGCTATGACATCCACTTTAGCACGGTCCACTTCAAGACCGGCTTTTGAGATTTTATGTCCTAGCACGATGCCTTCTTTTACCATGAAATGGCATTTTTCCTAATTTAGAACAAGGCGAGTGTCTTCACACCGCTTAAGCATGCGTTCCAAATTGGCAAGGCAATGAGAGAAAGAATCGCCATAGACCGAGAAATCATCCATGAAGACTTCCATAGTTTCTTCAACCATGTCATGGAAGATAGCCATCATACACCTTTGGAAAGTCCCAGGAGCATTGCATAAGCCGAAAGGCATTCTTTTATAAGCAAATGTTCCGTAAGTACAAGTGAATGTGGTTTTCTCTTGGTCTTCGGGATCGATAGGAATTTGAAAATACCTGGAGAACCCGTCTAAAAACAGTAATAGTCATTACCCGCTAGACGTTCAAGCATTTGGTCCATGAAAGGAAGGGGAAAATGATCCTTTCTCGTAGCATCATTGAGTTTGCGATAGTCTATACAAACTCTCCACCCTGTAACGAGACGAGTAGGAATCAACTCGTTGTTTTCATTGGACACAACGGTGATTCCGCCTTTCTTAGGTACGCAATGGACTGGACTAACCCATGGTGAATCTGAGATAGGGTAGATCATTCCTGCATCAAAAAGTTTGATAACCTCTTTTTTTATAACGTCATGGATCTTAGGATTCACCCTTCTTTGGCTTTGAATAGTGGGTTTAAAGTCGTCCTCCATGAGAATTTTATGTGTGTAAAAGTGAGGATCAATTCCACGAATATCAGAGATCTTCCAAGCAATCGCTTTCCTATGATTCTTTAGCACGGCGATAAGTCGGGATTTTTCTTCTTCTTTCAAGTCCTTAGCGATGATGACGGGTGACTTCTTGTTGTCTTCAAGGAAAACGTACTCGAGATGAGACGGTAGGTCCTTAAGCTCTAAATCCAGAGGATTTTCGATGGAAGGCGTAGTCAAATTCGGTTCATCGATAGAGATATCCTTAGGAGATGGTGGAGAAATATGGTCTTCATTGAGAAGTTTCTCAATGGTACGAATGTCTTCATCCCAATTGGAGGGAGAATCGTCATATTGCAAGTCCACATCTCTTAAAGTTGCTTCAAATTCTTTCAAGATGAAATCACTTTCTCCAAATGGAGTTAGTGATGGAGCAATAGAGGCAACGGTCTCAACAGTGGGTAGAGAAGAAGAACCACTTTTACAAGCGTCGTTGAAATGTTCTTCACAAGCCTCATCAAGAACGTCAATGAAATTAACACTCTCGTTTTCAGAAGGCTGCTTAGAAAGTTTACCCATGTTGAAGACGATTTTATCGTCACCAACTCTCATGATTAATTTGCCCACGGCTACATCGATGAGAGTGCGACCGGTCCTCAAGAATGTACTTCCAACAATTAATGGAACACGGGGGTCCATCTCGTAGTCAACGACAACAAAATCCGCCGGAAAGGTGAATTTGTCGACACCAACGAAGACGTCTTCGGCTATCCCCACCGGATAAGCAACCGTACGGTTAGCTAATTCCAAAGTCATTCGTGTGGGGACTAGCTCGGTTAGAGATAATTGTTTCCAAACGCTTAAAGGCATTAAGTTGATACTAGCACCTAGATCGGCTAGGGCCATACAATTCTCTACCCCAGGGAAGTTGCAAGGAATCAAGAAACGACCCGGATCACCAAGTTTGGTTGGTAATTTCCTTAAGAGTACTGTAGAGCAATTCTCATTAAGTTGGGTCTGAGCAATATCGAGAAGTTTCTCCTTATCACTGAGAAGATCTTTAAACATTTTAGCGTGTTTCAGCATGTGAGCGAGAGCCTCAGCAAAGGAGATATTAAAATTCAGTTGTTTAAACATTTTGAGAAAGTTAGAAACCTGAATATCATCCTTGTTCTTCAATTTCTCTTTCCTCAACCTTGAAGGATAAGGTATATTGGGTTGAGATGAAGGCTTTGGGATAGAATTCGCACTCACATCCTTGGGTGGTGGAGGGGTGGAAGTAGAAGGTGGTGGAATTCGAGAAGTATAAGTTGGAGGAATAGAAGAATGAGACTCGTTTTCCTTTGTCACAATCACCGGTGTAGGTGTAGGAAGCTCGGGTTCCTTTAAACCTTTTCCACTGCGAGTGGTGATTGCTTTCATCTCCCCTCTTGGATTAGCAACGGTGTTACTTGGAAGAGAACCCGATCCAGAGGCTTGATTACTTGGGAAGAAACTAGCCATCATGTTCCTCAAGTCATTTGTTTGACTTGCCAAAGTGTTTCGCATATCAGCTTGAAGATCGTTTCCTTGTTTCACCATATCTGCTTTCAAGTTGAGCATTTCCCGCTGAAGATTTTGCACTATCGCATCATTAGTCCTCATGTAGGTTTCAACATCTTGGTGTAATGTGGTGGGTTGGTTGGGAGGAGCATTGTAGGCGGGTGGTTGATAAGCAGGTTGTTGGTAAACTTGGTTGTTTCTTTGAGGTGGATATGGGTTTCTTTGGTTTTGATATGGAGTTGGAGCACGTGGTTGGTTTTGATTGTTGCGATTGAGGTTGTTTGGTTTTTGTGGGGAAAACCGGGAGGTGAAAGAAACTTGTTTGAGCGATAGCTGAGCAAATTGCGGTCACCTTGAGGACTTGCTTGATAGCTTCCTGTAGCAAAGTTACCGTTGGCGGCATACACATTTTCCGGATTATCTTGAGTCGAAGGACAATCGGTGTATGAGTGGGATCCCCCGCATATTTCACATGATTGAGTCATAGTATTAACTTGGGCATTGATAGCTTTGGTGTTGTTAGCGGCTTGGAGTGTGACAACCCTAGGTTTTGGATTTGTCACTTGGTCTTACGTTTAGGTTATTTTATGTGTGCTTACTTGAATTGTGTGTTTACGTGTTTATTTTGTGTGAACGAGGTTGGTGTGGTTATCGTTTATGAGTATAGAGTACTCATAAGTAAATCGAGGAACGGTTATTTCATGTTCATGAGCTCACAAGTGGTGACTATGAAATGAAAATAGTGATATTGTGGTGTTTACGTATACGTATAAGTATTATAGTAATAGTATTTTTTTTTTGGATTTACGGTTTAGCGTTTAGAGGTCTCGGGTGAGGTAATTATCCAAAAGAATATTTTTCGGGATGGTTTTAAGTCATTTAGGACTTAGTTATAAAGTTTATTTCAAAATTTGAGATTTTTTTTAAAAGTGTATATTTTACGTCTTTTACGGTAAAACGCGTAAAAACTGACTAGTTTTACGGTTTTAAGGTTTTGGGAGTTTTAGGAGCTGAAATAAATTAAGGTAAATTAAGGTAATATTAATAAGATATTAATTAACAATAAAAAGAAAAAAAATAAAGAAAAAACGAAATTAGGGGTGTTTGGGTCGGTTTAGAAGAGAAAAAAAAGGAAAAAGGAAAAGATTTATGGTAAGTGGTAATTGGGTTAGACAAGGATTGTTTTGGCTATATAAGGAACCCCCAACACTAAATCAAACACTTTTTTTTTCTTTCCCTGGAGTTATAGTCGACTAAAAGAAGAGGAAAATTAGGGTTCTTCATAAAATTAGGTTTTCTTCATCTTCCATTAAATAAAAGGTAAAATCTTCATAACCCTTTTCATATTAATTGTTTTTATGTTTAATTAATCATTCTTATGATGGATTAAGGGTTAGGGTTTATATATAAACAGTAAATTAATGTTGTAATAATCATAATATAATGATTACATGGGTTAGGGCTTGTAATTAGAGGAATTAGGGTTAATTAATGTGGTTGATTTTGTTAAACCCGTTTTTAAAAACTGGGCAGATTTTTGAGTCAATTGTTTTGATCATATTGGGAGTTATACAAACTCTTATCTTACGATCCACACACCCCTGAAAAGGTATTTGAAGTGGCTTTCCAATGTAAGAAACGAGAACTAAATTGGAGGTTGGGAAGGGGGTCAAAAATAGGTTACAACAGTCGGAGGTCAAAACAGTTTTAAATTCAGCATGTTTTCTTTTTAAGTTTTGGGTTGTTTGGGGTACTTAGGGTTGCATTGGGATCTTCTCACGAACATGAGAGATGGTTTATATATTGTAATAAGGATCTGCACTTGGGCTAAGATTTTGGTTTAGGGTAAGACCCTCTAATGGTAATGAACTTTTCATACGTTTAAAATCAGGAAAACGGGAATGACAAAAGTATATATATATATATCAGGGCCTTAACAGTAGCTTTAAGGTTAGGGCAAGTGGGAGGTGTTAGCCAACATATGTAAGAGTATGAATATTCGTTTTACAGAAACCATGGGTATGTTTAGGTGGAC
Organism: Glebionis coronaria; assembly: GCA_025667525.1. Lineage (NCBI taxonomy): Eukaryota > Viridiplantae > Streptophyta > Magnoliopsida > Asterales > Asteraceae > Glebionis > Glebionis coronaria. Next base: position 305,497,549 of record CM046878.1, on the reverse strand, counting down.
GTTTGACTTAAAGTTTTGAGACCTAAAATTGGGACTGTTTTGTGTAAAATATGAACGGGATAGTTATTAAACTTAACCAAGTTAAGGACTTGTTAAGGAAGGGTAATGGGGTTATTAGAGCTTATCAATGGGTTATTTATATGAGATGAGGTTAGATGTCCATCATAGGTTGATGAACCATTTTAGAGGTTGGTTCATGTATTGATTTCATGTTTTTGGTTTGTTAGCTTGTTTCTAGTACGAGGACTTTGGAGAAGCAATCAGGTGAGATCATAGTCCCATTTTACTACGTTTTTAAATGTTTTTTTTTTCCAGTATGGGATGGAGATGACACTTGTAATGTTCTTAAACATGATTTAGTACTATGTTATAAAATGTGTGGACATAAATGTGTTATTGTGTGACTTGCGTGCTTATGTGTTCTCATATGTGCTTTGGTACGTGTTATGCTATGTGAATTTTGTTTGGATTGTGATTGGCTTTGGTACATAGATGTATGGGCGTCTATGGGACCAGTTGTGATGTGTGTGGAGCGTGGGGCACGATCCGTCCTGGGTACTTGTGCATCGTCTCTTCGGAGGCAAGATATCTCGACGGGGATATAGTTCATCTTCCACAGGTGGTGTGGGAAAGATCCGGATAGTGTGGTGTGTGTTCTTGTGCGTGTGACGGGATACTTCTTGATTGTTATAATGTGCTTTGTGAATTGTAGATGTGATTGGTACTTGGCTTGAGTTTTGTTGTGGATGCATGTAGCATGATTATCACATTATGGTCCATTACTATAAATTGTTTTTCTTCAACTTATTTACAGCGGATGTCAAGGTTTCTTATGATGTTCTAGATAACTTAAACCTATGTTCTCACCAACTTTATGTTGACAGATTTTAGTGTCATTTTCAGGTGAGGTAGTTGTGCAAGATGATGTTAGAAGTGGCTAGAGTATAGAGGCTGCTAGGATTGCATTCGGAGGAATCCCCTTTCCTCTTAGATTTTATTTTGTGTTTTGATTAAGTGAACTTTGTGGTACCTATATGTTTGATGTTTGTTTATTTGTATGTCTTTGGTAAGAGGTAGGCCTGTTACCTACTTACCTAGACGCCTGCGTTGTTGAGATATTGTCACGACATTTGTGTCGCCATCTATGATATTTCAATTTCATTTAGTTCTCTCTATAGACACGCACTGGGTTGCATTGGGATCTTCTCACGAACATGAGAGATGAAACTTAGTTATAAGACTCACGAGTCAGAACAATAACTTTAGGTGATCAACATTAATTTACTGTTTTTATATTAAACCCTAACCTAAATCCATCATAAGATTATTAAAGAAAACATAAAAAACAATTTAATTAAAAAGGGATTTGAAGATTTACCTTGGATTTATGAAAACCCCCAAATTTTATGAAGAACCCTAATTTTTTATAAGACTCACGAATTTCCTTCATCTCCATGTTATAAACTTTATACCAAAAAAAACTATGAAACCCTAAAAACTCTCCCAAAAACCGTCGACCATTAATCTCCAGGGATTTAATTATGTTCTTTTGGTAGTAAATAATATAATATATAGGGTGTGGGTGAATCCTTGTCCAACCCAAACCCAACTTTCCTTTTTCCTCTTTTTTTCTTTTTTTTCCTTCTTTTCTTTTTTTCCAAACCGACTAACACCCCCTTAATTTTCGTTTTTTTTTCTTTTTATTATTAATATATGTATTAATAATATTACCTTAATTTTCCTTAATTTATTTCAGCTCTTAAAGCCTCCAAAACCCCAAAACCGTAAAACTAGTCAGTTTTTACGTGTTTTACCGTAAAAGACGTAAAATATACACTTTGATAAAAAATCTCAAATTTTGAAATAAACTTTATAACTAAGTCCTAAATGACTTAAAACCATCCCGAAAAATATTCATATGGATAATTACCTCACCCGAGACCTCTAAATGCTAAACCGTAAATCCTAAAAACAATACTACTACTATAATACTTATACGTATACGTAAACACCACAATATCACCATTTTCATTTCATAGTCACCACTTGTGAGCTCATGAACATGAAATAACCGTTCCTCGATTTACTTATGAGTACTCTATACTCATAAACGATAACCACACCAACCTCGTTCACACAAAATAAACACGTAAACACACAATTCAAGTAAGCACACATAAAATAACCTAAAAGTAAGACCAAGTGACAAACCCAAAACCTAGGGTTGTCACATCACTCCCTCCTAATAGAAATCTCGTCCCGAGATTTACTCCCAAACTCAAACTTATTCTCAGCAAACAAACGAGGATACATATCCTTGATAAAACCTTCACGTTCAAACGTGAACTCAGTTTACACGAAAATAATCTCAACCAACAACACATGAGCCTTAACCGTCCGCGAGGAAACTTATCAAAACCATAAATCAAAACTCATCAAAATATAACCACGTATAATAAGGTCTAAAGAACTCTCAAATTCCTTCCCAACTCATTTCTATGTTAACCCTCCAAGTGTTCATTACCGAAATATACCCAAAACACGAGTTTAAACCATGTTGTCCGAAAATTAACCTTGAACTCAACACTTATACAATTAATTCGACCAAGCTACTGACTTCCAATTACGAAACTTTCTGAATATTTGAAAAGTATGTTCCGAGTACATAATTTGAAAAGTATGTTCCGAGTACATAATTTTAGGCTTTTGAATCACCCAAAAACATTTCAAAACGAATAAGTTATGACCAAAACGATTTTTCTCAAAATCTGCCTAGGCATTAGCGACAGTTTCTGACAGTTAGCGACATATTTTGACAGTTTAGCGACAGTTTCTGCCTACTCCGATTTATACCAAAAAAAACGATTTTTAAACCCTAAAACCCCCCATTAATTACCAAAACTAGAACCTAATTTATTTTAATTCTAGAAAATTAAAACTCTATTAATTACATGATTTTAACATATTTCACTAAATAAGAACAAAATTTTTAGCTTAAGAACAATAACTTTAGGTGATCAAAACCAAAATATTTTAAAATAACCGAGTCATGCTTATATGTTAAAGATTTTATATTCCATCTTATTAGAAAATAACTTAATACAAGCAACCCAAACCCAACTTGGTCTTACTTTTAGGTTATTTTATGTGTGACTACTTACACAAAAGAACATATGGACAATGCGTTACAAATATGCATTAACAACTATCAATCAAGATTAATACAAGCAACCCAAACCCAAAGCATCACCTGAAAGAGACACTAAAACACGTCAACATAAAGTTGGTGAGAGTCATAGGTTTAGACTCCAACGCTAAATCAGTTAAAATCTGTGAATAACAATCATCAACAAAAGAACATATGGACAATGCGTTACAAATATGCATTAACAACTATCAATCAAGATTAATCACACCAAAACAATCCAAGGCTCCTACCTATCCAAACAACATCATGGTACCATAGATGATCACACTATGTACCTATCCCAAGGCCACTACCTTGGCAAACCACAAGGCCACTACCTTGTCAAACCACAAGGCCACTACCTTGTCAAACCACAAGGCCACTACCTTGTCAAACCACAATAACTGAGACGGCACGTGTCCCTCGATCCAAATCATACACAATCAAGAATCACATAGCAGTTAATCACATAAGTGTACACACAAGTCCATTACCAAACACAAAACATTCACAGCATAATTTATAAAAAACAAGACAGTGCCTCTTCCATCCCATCTGGAAGTCAAAATCATTAGTAAACATGGGACTATGAAACTCACCTGATAGCTTCTTCACGAGTCCTCAGACTAGCAACAAGCTATCAAACCAAAAACACGAATCAATACACAACCAATCACTAAGATGACTCATCAACCTATGATGGACATCTAACCTATTCCCACACAACTTCCTCATTGATAAACTCTAATCACCCCATTACCCATCCCTAACAAGTTCTTAACTTGGTTAAGTTCAATAACTATCCCGTTCATATTTTACACGAAACAGTCCCAGTTTTTAGGTATCAAAACTTTAAGTCAAACATCCACTTAAACATACCCATGGTTTCTGTAAAAGGAATATTCATACCCTTACATATGTTGGCTAACACCTCCCACTTGTCCTAACCTTAAAGCTACTGTTAAGGCCCCGATATACATATATCTACTTTTGTCATTCCAGATTTCCTGATTTTAAACGTACTAAAAGCTATAGAGAATTAGGTTGCCTAGTCGTGTAGCCTAGTCTATAGCTTAAGGGTCCCTGCATATAGGCGTCATAGGAGTATGTGTGCATTTTATATTAATTGATGTGTTTGGATGTTATTTATTGCGATATTTTGACTAATATGAATTGAACCATAGTAAGTTCATACTTAACTACATGTTATTTTCTTTACGAGTTTTGATTAGTGCGGGTGGAACCATGGTCGTATACGCAAGTCATTTTTGGATTTCGCTTATGTTTTCATGTTCTTTATACATTTTGAATTTTGTCTACGCTGGTTCAGCTGGACTACGAGCTTATGTGTTTCGTGTATTGGCTATGTTATTTTAATACATGGGGTTTTGGATCTTATCTTGTGTGGTTGTGTGCTTGTGAGTTGTTGGATTATGTGTTATGTGTAGTATTAATTTCTTATAAGTGTCATCATAGGAGGGAGTACATTGGTGAAAGGGAACATGTATAATTATGGAGGCCTACATAATTATATATGTGCCACAACACCACTGGACTTTCAAGTATGATTGCATGAAAGAGAGTTAATACATGCTTGTATAGTATATGTTGGATGGATTTGAGTGTATGTACGCTTATGCCTATGTATGTAAAATTATTTTCTACTTACCGGTTGTATTCTTGGGATGGTTGCTAGCTCGTTTCTCTTTGAGATGTTCAACTTCTGTAGTAGCGCATTTCTCGGGTCCTCATTTCACGTGTTTGTTTGTACGGTAATTTTGACGTGAAGGATTTTGAGATGGTGGAGATTTCTTTTTGGGTAACGATGTCTTTTGTTTCGAGTTATACATGGTAAAAAAATAGAACTTGAAAATTGAAAAAAAAAATAGTTGTTGGTAGTCGATGAAATAAGGAAGTGTCGGGATCATGTTTCGAATAAGGTGGAATATAAATTCTTTAACATATAAGCATGACTCAGTTATTTTAAAATATTTTGGTTTTGATCACCTAAAGTTATTGTTCTTAAGTTAAAAATTTTGTTCTTATTTAGTGAAATATGTTAAAATCATGTAATTAATAGAGTTTTAATTTTCTGGAATTAAAATAAACTAGGTTTTAAATTTGGTAATTAATAAGAGGTTTTAGGTAAAAATCGTTTTTTTTTTTGTATAAATCGGAGTAGGCAGAAACTGTCGCTAAACTGTCAAAATATGTCGCTAACTGTCAGAAACTGTCGCTAATGCCTAGGCAGATTTTGAGAAAAATCGTTTTGGTCATAACTTATTTGTTTTTAAAGGTTTTTGGGTGATTCAAAAGCCTAAAATTATGTACTCGGAACATACTTTTCAAATATTCAGAAAGTTTCGTAATTGGAAGTCAGTAGCTTGGTCAAATTAATTGTACAAGTGTTGAGTTCAAGGTTAATTTTCGGACAATATGGTTTAAACTCGTGTTTTGGGTTGGACAAGGATTGTTTTGGCTATATAAGGAACCCCCAACACTAAACCAAACGAATTTTCTTTTATTCCCTGGAGTTTTAGTCGACCAAAAGAGGAGAAGAATTAGGGTTCTTCAAAAAATTTGGGTTTTTACATCTTCCATTGAATTAAAGGTAAAAACCTTCATAACCCTTTTAATTAAATTGTTTTATTGTTTTCTTTAATCATCTTATGATGGATTAGGGTTAGGGTTTAATATAAAAACAGTAAATTAATGTTTTATTAATAATAATATGATGATTACATAATTTAGGGCTTGTAATTAGAGGGATTAGGGTTAATGAATGTGGTTGATTTTGTTAAACCCGTTTTTAAAAACTGGGCAGAATTTTGAGTCAATTGTTTTGATCATATCGGGAGTTAAGGGTGTGAATATTCCTTTTACAGAAACCATGGGTAGGTTTAAGTGGGCGTTTGACCTAAAGTTTTGAGACCTAAAAACTGGGACTGTTTTGGGTAAAATACGAACGGGTTAGTTATTAAACTTAACCAAGTTAAGGACTTGTTAAGGAAGGGTAATGGAGTAATTAGAGCTTATTAATGAGGTAAATATGTGAGAATGGGTTAGATGTCCATCATAGGTTAATGAGCCATCTTAGTGATTGGTTCGTTTATTGATTTCGTGTTTTTGGTTTGTTAGCTTGTTGCTAGTGCAAGGACGTGTGAAGGAGCTATCAGGTGAGTTTCATAGTCCCATGTTTCCTATTGATTTTGACTTCCAGATGGGATGGAAGAGACACTGTGTTGAGTTATTTTCTAAATTGATGTTGTGAATGTGTTTGTGATTTGAGATGGACTTATGTGTACATTATGTGATTAACTGCTATGTGATTTTTGATTGTGTGTGATTTGGATTGGGGGACACGTGCCGTCTCAGTTATTGTGGTTTGACAAGGTAGTGGCCTTGTGGTTTGACAAGGTAGTGGCCTTGTGGTTTGACAAGGTAGTGGCCTTGTGGTTTGCCAAGGTAGTGGCCTTGGGATAGGTACATAGTGTGATCATCTAAGGTACCATGATGTTGTTTGGCAAGGTAGGAGCGTTGGATTGGTTTGGTATGATTGGTCTTGATTGATAGTTGTTAATACATAATTGTAACACATTGTCCATATGTTCTTTTGTTGATGATTGTTATGTATACAGCTCATTTCCCCCAGGTAATTCTATACCCATAATCTACTGGTCCGATCTTTCCAAAGATCATAAATGGACCTACAAAACTCTACATCAACTCTTCCATTTTACCAAATCATACCACCCGTTACTATGGGTGAAACTTCATACATAACTCTGTCACTAACTCTAGTGGTTTCCTCCTTTATATATAGCATCCCTTGTTACACTCATCCTTTACACAAACACCACTACCACATTAGTAGCCTCTTTTACCATTTCTAGTCCACAATGGGGACATCTCACCCTATCCTTTCACATAATGCCTCAAATGGCATTTATCGACTTCTAGTATGATAACTATCGTTATATGAAAACTCAGCCATCGCTAAAGAGTTTTCTAACTCCCTCTAAACCAGTCACCCATGCCCTCAGTGTAACTCCTAAGGTTGTACAAATATCTCACTTGTCTATCCTTTTCCCAGTTAGCTGGATATACTCATATCCAATCATGTTCATCAACTCCCTTCAGTCCGTACTCCAAACTACTTAAAAATTCCAATTTCCTTACAAAGTGACCTACGACGGTCTTTCATAGATCCATTAGTTCTTCCAACTTCCCAACTACGTGACTTCTCATTCCTCTGGAAATAGGTGATGAATTAGTCAGTCTATCGACTATCACCCAACTCTCATCGTACTTAATCGTCCAACGCATTATGTATCCCTTCCACCAACTTCGTCCTTACATCGCCCCTTTCTAAGCTACTCCTATCTATGTAGGAAGTATAGTCTACGTCCTTTTCTCCATATGATTGTCCAAGCCACGCAACATACATGTTGACGCGTTCTCTGCTTTAGACAACTCAACTCGTGCAACCTACATCTTTCATCCAAGCCGCCCTAATATGTCATCCCTATAGTTCAAGTTCGTCTTAGCTTCACTTCATTCTTCTTATTCCATGTCTCATCAACCATGCTTTCCTTTCCCAGATGGTACTTGGCCTTGCAATTTTCTTCCATCAATTAACTCCACCCATCACCTTTGCCAAATGTTCAATCAAGATGATTAAATATGTGTTGGAGATGTTCATGATCCGTATAGATCATTCTCCACGTCTCGTACACCAAATGCCTCTAGCATTCTAGGCAGATATAACAATCAAGCTCCACTAACTAAGTCTTATCTAGTTCTTCCAAGTCTTCAGTTCTGCAACGTATAAGCAATCGCCTTTCTTTGTCGTTCTCGTACACATCCAAATCCTTGCTCCACGTGTCGTCATGCTTCGCGAATTCATCCAGTCCTTCCGATAATGCCAAGATCTGCTCATCATTGAATCCACCTCTTTAGCCTCCAAAATGCTTCCTCGTCCTTCTTCACTTCGCCCCTTGCTGGTTCCACGATATGCCATCATCTCTGACTACTAGTCCTGGCTAACTTAATCCTAAAACTCACACTTGAAAATCTCACGTTTAACTCCACTCCAAAACCGACACATAATTCGCCTCACTCCCCTTCTTAGATTTGAGTAGATCAAGATGCCGTCGATACTCCCGATGACAACTCGTTTACATACGTTCATGCACTCTCGGTTCATTGACTCCATGAGAACCGCTAGTGCTTTGGCAAAGCCAAATGCATAACCGTAAACCCAAAGCGTTCATACAACATCCTTAGCAATTTCAACTATGTCCTCCTCACACCCTCTCTTAGCGGCAATACGAATAAATTTCTTGCAATTTCTAACAGCTCTTGTTTTTAAATCACTCCATCAACGATTTGCCTTGGAAAGGCACTAACTACAACTCTTCTCACCTCTCCTACTTGCTCTATTCATGGTTCTACCTCAAAGTAATAGGCAAACCTACTAAGTTTCAGGAAATTTTCAGAAAGCATGCATGCCTTACGAACAATATCCCCTCCCAACACTCTCTATGGCGCGTTACTTGTACCAATAACCATACATTTTGCAAACCTCTATTCATCTCCCTTGACACTCCTAAGAGACCTCATGACCACATTAGTTCGTCTACGAACTTCTTTCCTCCCCACTAAGGGTATTCCGACCGTTCTCTCATGGTCACCTACTTAAGCGTGTAGGCGCGACCAAGTCTTTCATACGATTACTTCAACGCTCCCGAACAATACGTAACCAAAACTACATCCTGAATCCACCAGATACGATCAACGAATCAAACCCACGGATAACTAACGACATTTCACGTGCACCAGTTAAAACAAGTCAAAACCACGAGACTCAAAAGAAAACTCAAACCCAGTACGTGTATCAATTCAAAATGACCCATGACAACGAAAAATAATCCAAGAAACACCCAATGGCAACCATACATATTACGCCCTGCGACATATTATTTAAACCGTGTAAAAGATCGACTTTTCCAAAAGAATATATATCTTTTTTTTTATTTACTATTACCTCCCACATCCATGTGACTCAAACAATCTACAAACAACCCTCTTGACGAACTCAAAACTCAACTCAAAAACAAGGTATCCCGTGCATCCCATATCAAAAAAAAAAACTACTATTCAAACTCAACCTCCAACCCGACACTTGCACAATAATTTCGGCCCAGATACTAACCTCCCATGACTATACATTCTGAATATTTGAAAAGTACGTTCCGAATCACTCAAAAAGCTCTAAAAACGAACAAGTTATGACCAAATCAGTTTTATACTAGTTGTTTTAAAAAAACTAAAGAATAAACTTAATGATTAATGTAATCCTTTTAGTGACAGATATAATTGTATGTGTAACCTTTATAAACTCAATTTAACCTTGTATTAATAATTATAAATGACGTGAATCGGCTAAACCAAATTATATAAACTATGTAAGTAGAAAGAAATTTTACTTCGCTTTATTTTAAAGAAAGTCCTTTAGAATTTGAAATATATAAGTGTTGATTAAAAAGAAGTCTTGTGTTACATCTTGTTTCAAACACGACTCCAACACCTTACCCTTATTTTACCGAACACAACCAACCATCTGACTCGATATATACCGACCAAAAGAAATGCAAGACCCAACACAAAAGATTTCATTATCACAAAAGAAATCCCAAGTTATTTCAATAGACTTGAAACCAAAAACACCATTTTAAAACGTACACGTGAAATACGAAACTCAAAGAATACGCTACAAGACACACTTCAAAAGATTCAAAACGTCGTTGGAACTCCAACAAACTCCAGCACCATAAAACACGACAAACAAAAGGTATGTTCAAGTTATAATAACTAGTGAACGAACATATACCATAACCTAACACATAGTAGTATATATACATCCGCATATGTATACCTATCGAATCCCCCAAACATACCCGTTATCATACATGTCAAGTCAATCAATTGGTTTATACGCTCGTTTTTCCATACGAGTAATCACCATCTCACCGTGCCACAACAAAACATAAAGCCCACCTCCAAAACCAAACCATATCGTGTGACCCCATAATCACACAACACAACTATAATCCAAAACATATAACACAAAAAGAACAATAGCCATATCATAGGCAGCCATTACATAAACTCATATATAATACGTATACCCAAATTCTACATCTCACCATATACAAGCATGTACTAACCCTCTTTCATGCAATCATACTTGAGAACCCATTGAAGTTGTGGTACTTGTATAACTATGTTGGCCACCATACTTATACAATTACCCTTTCCCCAATGCACTCCCTCTTATGATGACACTTATAAGAATCAATACAACATATAACACATAAATCCATCTACTCACATAAGCTCATAACCACATAAACAATAAGGTCAAAAACTCCATCTATTATAATAACATAGTAATACTCTTGGAATACAAAAATCCATAGTCTAGCTAAAACAGCATAGACTAAATCCAAAACGAAAACATAATCAGTTATAAGTCATGTCGCCCGTAAGAGTGGAAACAGCTTAAAATCCTTCCTACCCGTATACTCCTGGTAGCTCGAACCACCACACGATTCTTAGGGAACATGACTTAAACATCAAAAGAAAAGTAACATACCTCAGGTATGTAAAATAACTCGATAAAAGATAGAAACTACCTTGTACTAAATTATGTACTATAATGTACAATTGAAGCAAAATATAACAGTGACTAGCGTGGACGATTATGGTTCAACCCGCACTAGTCATAAACCCGAAAATAAAATAACATGTGACTAAGTATGAACATACTACGGTTCAATTCATACTAGTCAAAACATCGCAATAAATAACATCCAAACACATCAATTATAATAAATGCACACATACTCCTATGACGCCTATATGCAGGGACCCTTAAGCTATAGACTAGGCTACGCGACTAGGCAACCTAATTCTCTATAACCATGCAACCCTAAAAACTTAATTCTCAAGAGTTTGGAAATGAGTTTAATTGTTTTTGGTTTGTATATGTGGTATTTTGAAACTTGAACTAAAGTTCACGTGGAAATGAGAGGAGTTCTTTTAGAACAAGTATCCTCGTGTGATTTGTTGTCTGTGTGTTTGATCCTAAGGAGTAAATCTCGGGACGCGATTTCTATTAGGAGGGAGTGATGTGACAACCCTGGTTTTGAGGTTCGTCACTTAGTTTTATTTTGTGCTAGTTGCGTGTCTTTACGTGTTTATGTGCTTATTGGTGTGTATAGATTGTGGTTTGGATATCGTTTCCGGTACGGGGTACCTTGTGAATGAAACGATGTGTGATGATTTCATGTTCATGAGTTCACATGGTAGTGACTATGAAGTGAGATGGTGTTATTTGGTGGTTCTAAGTATACGTATATGTATTATAGAAAATCGTATTTTTACGATTTACGGTTTAGCATTTAGAGGTCGCGGATGAGGAAATTAGCCATATGAATATTTTTCGGGATGGTTTTAAGTCATTTAGGACATAGTTATAAAGTTTATTTAAAAATTTGAGATTTTTTTTAAAAGTGTATATTTTACGTCTTTTACGATAAAACGCGTAAAATTGACTAGTTTTATGGTTTTGGGGTTTTGGAAGTTTTAGGAGCTGTAATAAATTAAGGTAAATTAAGGTAATATTAATAAGGTATTAATTAACAATAAAAAGAAAAAAAAATAAAGGAAAAAACGAAATTAGGGGTGTTTGGGTCGGTTTAGAAGAGAAAAAAAAGGAAAAAAAGGAAAAAAAAAAGGAAAAAAAAAAAAGGAAAGTGGGCTTTGGGTTGGACTAGGATTCACCCATACCCTATATATTATTTTGTACACAACCAAAATTCATTATCTATCCCCTGGAGACAAATTAAATTCGTGGGTTTCACAAAAATTAGGGTTCTTCATATTTTTTTTGGGGTTTTCATAAATCGAAGGTAAAGTCTTTAATCCCTTTTTAATTTAATTGTTTCAATGATTTCTTAATCATTCTTATGATGGATTAGGGTTAGGGTTTATATAAAATCAGTAAATTAATGATGTTATAATCATAATATGATGATCATATAATCTAGGGCTTGTATTAGATGGGGTTATGGGAAATTAATTAGTTCAATTTGTTTAAACCCGTTTTTAAAAACTGGGCAGATTTTGAGTCAATTGTTTTGATCATATCGGGAGTTCTATAAACTCTTATTTTACGATCCAAGTACTCCTGGAAAGATATTTGAAGTGGCTTTCCAATGCAAGAAACGAGAACTAAATTGGAGGTGGGAAGTGGGTCAAAAACAGGTTACAACAGTCGGAGGTCAAAACAGTTTTGAATTCAGCCTGTTTTCTTTTTAAGTTTTGGGTTGTTTGGGGCACTTAGGGTTGCATTGGGATCTTCTCACGAACGTGAGAGACGGTTTATATATTGTAGTTAATATCTGCACTTGGGCTAAGGTGGTGGTTTAGGGTAAGACCCCTTAATGGTAACAAACTTTTAGTACGTTTAAAATCAGGAAATCTGGAATGACAAAAGTAGATATATATATATATCGGGGCCTTAACTGTAGCTTTAAGGTTAGGGCAAGTGGGAGGTGTTAGCCAACATATTTAAGGGTATGAATATGCCTTTTACAGAAACCATGGGTAGGTTTAAGTGGGCGTTTGACCTAAAGTTTTGAGACCTAAAACTGGGACTGTTTTGGGTAAAATACGAACGGGTTAGTTATTAAACTTAACCAAGTTAAGGACTTGTTAAGGAAGGGTATTGGGGTAATTAGAGCTTATTAATGAGGTATATATGTGAGAATATGCTAGATGTCCATCATAGGTTAATGAGCCATCTTAGTGATTGGTTCGTTTATTGATTTCGTGTTTTTGGTTTGTTAGCTTGTTGCTAGTGCAAGGACGTGTGAAGGAGCTATCAGGTGAGTTTCATAGTCCCATGTTATTATTTTTTTTTTGACTTCCAGATGGGATGGAAGAGACGCTGTGTTGAGTTATTTTCTAAATTGCCGCTGTGAATTTTTTTGTGATTTGAGATGGACTTGTGTGTACATTATGTGATTAACTGCTATGTGATTTTTGATTGTGTATGATTTGGATCGGGGGACACGTGTCGTCTCAGTTATTGTGGTTTGACAAGGTAGTGGCCTTGTGGTTTGACAAGGTAGTGGCCTTGTGGTTTGACAAGGTAGTGGCCTTGTGGTTTGACAAGGTAGTGGCCTTGTGGTTTGCCAAGGTAGTGGCCTTGGGATAGGTACATAGTGTGATCATCTATGGTACCATGTTGTTTGGCGCCTTGGATTTTGGTTTGGAATGATTGATCTTGAATGCTAGTTGTTAATACATAATTGTAGCACATTGTCCATATGTTCTTTTGTTGATGATTGTTATTCACAGCTTGTAACTGATTTAGCGTTGGAGTCTAAACCTATGACTCTCACCAACATTATGTTGACGTGTTTTAGTGTCTCTTTCAGGTGATGTTATGGTTAAGCTTGAGAACATAAGTGGCTAGGATTGGAGAAGCTTAGGAATGCATATAGAAGGAGAATTCCCGTTTCCTTCTTAGTTTACCTTTATGTTTTTTTTGATAAGTGATGCATGTTGGCACCTATATGTTTGATATGTTTGTGTTATTTGTTTGTCTTGGGTAAGAGGTAGGACTGTTACCTACTTACCTAGACTCCTGCATTGTTGAGATATTGTCATGACTTTCATGTCATCATTTTTACGACATTTCTTATTTCATATAGTTATCTCTATAGACACGCCATGTTGTGATGATATCCATACGTCGCGCCCCATGTTCCGCCATGGTGGGGTGAGACAGAATGGTACATAGTGTGATATTGAATTAGGTTGTATTTAAAACTCATTAATGGGATAGGTACATAGTGTGATCATCTATGGTACCATGTTGTTTGGCAAGGTAGGAGCCTTGGTTTTGGTTTGAAATGTTTGATCTTGAATTGTTAGTTGTTAATACATAATTGTAGCGCATTGTCCATATGTTTATTGGTTTATGGTAATCACAGCTTATGACTTGTCTTGTGTTGGAGTCTAAACCTATGACTCTCACCAACTTTATGTTGACGTGTTTTAATGTCTCTTTTAGGTGATAACGTGGTTAAGCATGAGAACTTATGTGGCTAGGATTGGAGTCGAGTAGGAATGCATTTAGAAGGAGATCCCCGTTCCTTCTTAGTTTATTTTGCTATTTGTTTCTTTGAGTGATATTATGGATATTTAAAACTCATTAATTTAATTGTTTTTATGTTTAAATTAATCATTCTTATGATGGATTAGGGTTAGGGTTTAATATAAAAACAGTAAATTAATGTTGTATTAATCATAATATGATGATCACATAAATTAGGGCTTGTAACTAGAGGGATTAGGGTTAATTAATGAGGTTGATTTTGTTAAACCCGTTTTTTAAAAACTGGGCAGAATTTTGGGTCATTGTTTTGATCATATAGGGAGCTCTACAAACTTTTATCTTACGATCCACATACCCCTGAAAAGGTATTTGAAGTGGCTTTCCAATGCAAGAAACTAGAACTAAATTGGAGGTCGGGAAGTGAGTCAAAAACAGGTTACAACATTCGGAGGTCAAAACAGTTTTTAATTCAGCCTGTTTTCTTTTTAAGTTTTGGGTTGTTTGGGGTACTTAGGGTTGCATTGGGATCTTCTCACGAACATGAGAGATGAAACTTAGTTATAAGACTCACGAGTCTTATAAAAACCCTAACCTAAATTTAGAAACACATTCACAACATCAATTTAGAAAATAACTCAACACAGTGTCTCTTCCATCCCATCTGGAAGTCAAAAACAAAAATAAACATGGGACTATGAACACTCACCTGATAGCTCCTTCACACGTCCTTGCACTAGCAACAAGCTAACAAACCAAAAACACGAAATCAATAAACGAACCAATCACTAATATGGCTCATTAACCTATGATGGACATCTAACCCATTCTCACATATTTACCTCATTAATAAGCTCTAATTACCCCATTACCCTTCCTTAACAAGTCCTTAACTTGGTTAAGTTTAATAACTAACCCGTTCGTATTTTACCCAAAACAGTCCCAGTTTTTAGGTCTCCAAACTTTAGGTCAAACGCCCACTTAAACCTACCCATGGTTTCTATAAAAGGAATATTCACACCCTTACATATGTTGGCTAACACCTCCCACTTGCCCTAACCTTAAAGCTACTGTTAAGACCCCGATATATATATATCTACTTTTGTCATTCCAGATTTCCTGATTTTAAACGTACTAAAGGTTTGTTACCATTAAGGGGTCTTACCCTAACCACCACCTTAGCCCAAGTGCAGATATTAACTACAATATATAAACCATCTCTCACGTTCGTGAGAAGATCCCAATGCAACCCTAAGTGCCCCAAACAACCCAAAACTTAAAAAGAAAACAGGCTGAATTCAAAACTGCTTTGACCTTCGACTGTTGTAACCTGCTTTTGACCCACTTCCCGACCTCCAATTTAGTTCTCGTTTCTTGATTTATAAAGCCAACTCAATTACCTATCCAGGGCTAGTTTGATCGCATCTTGAATGTTCCTAGAACTCTAGATATGATCAAAACAATTGACTCAAAATTCTGCCCAGTTTTTAAAAACGGGTTTAACAAAATCAACCTCATTAATTAACCCTAACCCCTCTAATTACAAGCCCTAATTTATGTGATCATCATATTATGATTAATACATTATTAATCTACTGTTTTTATATAAACCCTAACCCTAATCCATCATAAGAATGATTAATTTAAACATAAAAACAATTTAATATGAAAAGGGATTTGAAGGTTTTACCTTATGATTAATGAAAGATGAAAAACCCCCAAAATTATGAAGAACCCTAACTTTTTTTTAGTGAAACCCACGAATTTTATTAGCTCCAGGGATTTATGTTTTTATTTTTTGTTTAGTAAAACATTATATAGTGTACACAAGAATCCTAGTCCAATTATAACACTTCTTTCCTTTTTTTTCTTCCTCTTTTTTTTTTTTTCCCAAACCGACCTAACACCCCTAAAATTCATTTTTTATTTAATTTTATTATTAATATATGTAATAATAATATTACCTTAATTTACCTTAATTTATTTCAGCTCCTAAAGCTCCCAAAACCTCAAAACCGTAAAACTAGTCAAATTTACGCGTTTTACCGTAAAAGACGTAAAATATACACTTTTAAAAAAAATCTCAAATTTTGAAATAAACTTTATAACTAAGTCCTAAATGACTTAAAACCATCCCGAAAAATATCCATATGACTAATTACCTTATCCGAGACCTCTAAATGCTAAACTGTAAATCGTAAAAATACGATTTTCTATAATACATATACGTATACGTAAAACCACTAAATAACACCATCTCACTTCATAGTCACCACCATGTGAACCCATGAACATGAAATCATCACACATCGTTTCACTCACAAGGTACCCCGTACCGGAAACGATATCCAAACCACAATCTATTCACACCAATAAGCACATAAACACGTAAAGACACGTAACTATCACAAAATAACACTAAGTGACGAACCTCAAAACCAGGGTTGTCACATCACTCCCTCCTAATAGAACTCTCGTCCCGAGATTTACTCCTTAGGATCAAACACACAAACAACAAATCACATGAGGATACTTGTTCTAAACGAACTCCTCTCATTCCCACGTGAACTTTAGTTCAAGTTTCAAAATACCACATATACAAACCAAAAATAATTAAACTCACTGCCAAACTTTTGCCCTCACAGTCAATAAATCCCACAAATGACTCTTTGATAAAACAAAGACTCTTTTTAATACAAGTCTCGAATAACCGTACATGCAAAACGCATTCTCAACCAACCTTTACCAAATCTCAATACATGAAATGTATCATGTATACAACTCATTTCCCCAGGTAATTCTATGCTCATAAGCTAATGGTCTGATCTTTCCAAATATCATAAATGGACCTACAAAACTCTACATCAACTCTTCCATTTTACCAAATCATACCACCCGTTACTATGGGTGAAACTCCCTACATAACTTTGTCACTAACTCTAGTGGTTTCCTCCATCTCTACATAGCATCCTTTGTTGCTCACATCCTTTCCACAAACACCATTACTACATTAGTAGCCTCTTTTACCAATTCTAGTCCAGAATGGGGAAAACTCACCCTATCCTTTCATATAGTGCCTCAAATGGCATTTATCGACTTCTAGTACGATAACTATCATTATATGAAAACTCAGCCATCGCTAACGAGTTTCCGAACTACCTCTAAATCAATCACCCATGTCCAATTACGTTCATCAACTCCCTCCAGTCCGTATCCCAAACTACTTTAAATTCCAATTTCCTTACAAAGTGACCTATGACGGTCTTTCACATATCCATTAATTCTTCCAACTTCCCAACTACGTGACTTCTCATTCCTCTTGAAATAGGTGATGAATTAGTCAGTCTATCGACTATCACCCAACTCTCATCGTACTTAATCCCCCACCGCATTATGTATCCCTTCCACCAACTTCGTCCTTACATCGCCCTTTCTAAACTACTCCTATCCATGTAGGAAGTATAGTCTACGTCCCTTTCCTCTTTACGATTGTCCAAGCCACGCAACATAAATGTTGACGCGTTCACTGCTTTAGACAACTCAACTCGTGCAACCCACATCCTTCATCCAAACCACTCTAATACATCATCCCTATAGTTCAAGTTCATCTCAGCTTCACCTCATCCTTCTTATTCCATGTCTCATCGACCATGCTTGCCTTTCCCAGATGGTACTTGGCCTTGCAATTTTCTTTCATCAATTAACTCCACCCATCACCTTTTCCAAAGGATCAATCAAGATGATTAAATATGTGTTGGATACGTTCATGATCCGTAAAGATCATTCTCCACGTCTCGTACACCAAATGCCTCTAGCATTCTAGGCAGATATAACAGTCCAGCTCCACTAACTAAGTCTATCCAGTTCTTCCAAATCTTCAGTTCCTGCAACGTATAAGCGATCGCCTTTCTTTGTCGTCCTCGTACGCGTCCAAATCCCTGCTCCACGTATCGTCATGCTTCGCGAATTCATCCAGTCCTTCCGATAATGCCAAGATCTGCTCATCATCCAATCCACTCTTCAGCCTCCAAAATGCTTCCTCGTCCTTCTTCACTTCGCCCCTTGCTGGTTCCACGATATGCCATCATCTCTGACTACTAGTCCTGGCCAACTAAATCCTAAAACTCACACTTAAAAATCTCACGTTTCATTCCCTTTACTAACAACTCCAAAACCAACACATAATTCGCCTCATCCTCCTTCTAAGATTTGAGTAGATCAAGATGTCGTCGATGCTCCCGATGACAACTCGTTTATAGACGTTCATGCACACTCGGTTCATTGACTCCATGAAAACCGCTAGTGCTTTGGCGAAGCCAAATGCATAACCGTAAACCCAAAGCGTTCATACAACATCCTTAGCAATTTCAACTATGTCCTCCTCACACCCTCTCTTAGCGGCAATACGAATAAATTCCTTGCAATTTCTAACAGCTCTTGTTCTTAATTCACTCCATCAACGATTTGCCTTGGATGACACTAACTACAACTCCTCTCACTTCTCCTACTTGCTCTATTCATGGTTCTACCTCAACGCTCCTAAACCATACAAAACCAAAACTACATCCTGAATACACCAGATACGATCGACGAATTAAACCCACGGATAACTAACGACATTTCACGTGCACCAATTAAAACAAATCAAAAACCACGAGACTCCAAAGAAAACTCAAACCCAAAACATGTATCAATTTCCAAATGACCCATGACAACGAAAAATAATCCAAGAAACACCCAATGGCAACCAAAACATATTACGCCCGCCACATAATATTTAAACCGTGCAAAGATCAACTTTCCAAAAGAATATATATATATATATTTTTTTAAATTTTTTTTTTCCTTACCTCCCCACATCTATGTGACTCAAACCATCTACAAACAACCTTCTAGATGATCTCAAAACTCAACTCAAAGACTAGGTATCCCGTGCATCCCAAATCATAAAAAAAATAAAACTACTATTCAAACTCAACCTTGAACCTGACACTTGTACAACAATTCCGACCAGTCCATTGACCTCCCATGACTATACATTCTGAATATTTGAAAATTACGTTCCGATTATATAATTTTTGGCTTTTGAATCACCCAAAAAGCTTTAAAAACGAACAAGTTATGACCAAAACAATTTTATGCTAGTTGTTTTAAAAAACTAAAGAATAGACTTAGTGATCAATGCAATCCTTTTCAATGAAAGATATAATTGTATGTGAAATATTCATAAACTCCTTTTAACCTTGTATCAATAACTATAAATGGCATGAATCAGTTAAATCCGATTATATAAACTATGTAAGTAGAAGGAAATTTTACTTCGCTTTATTTTAATGAAAGTCTTTTAGAATTTGAAATAAATAAGTGTTGATAAAAAAAAACTTATGTTACATCTTGTTTCAAACATGACTCCAACAACTTACCCTTATTTTACCGAATACAACCAACTATCTAACTCTATAGTAGATTTCCAAGTCCCCCCTTTTTCCATATACCAACCAAAAGAAATGTAAGACTCAACCCAAAAGATTTCATTATCCCAAAAGAAATCTCCATTTATTTCAACGGACTTAAAACCCAGAACAACATTTTAAAACGTACACGTGAAATATGAACTCAAAGAATACGCTACAAGACACAATTCAAAAAAAATTCGAAACATTGTTGAAACTCCATCAACTCCAGCACCATAAAACACGAACAAACACAAGGTACGTTCAAGTTATAATAACTAGTGAACGACCATATACCATAACTTAACACATAGTAGTATATATACATCCGTATATATATACCTATTAAATCACCCAAAACATACTCGTTACCATACATGTCGGATCAACCAATCACGTCATACACTCGTTTTTCCACACGAGTAATTACCATCTCACTGTGCCACAACAAAGCATAAAACCCACCTCCAAAACCAAACCATATCGTGTGACCCCAAAATCACACAACACAACTATAACCCAAAACATATAACACACTAATAAAAATAGCCATATCGTAGGCAGCCGTTACATAAACCCATATATTATACGTATACCCAATATCTACATCTCACCATATACAAGCATGTACTAATCCTCTTTCATGCAATCATACTTGAGAACCCATTGAAGTTGTGGTACTTGTATAACTATGTTGGCCACCATACTTATACAATTACCCTTTCCCCAATGCACTCCCTCCTATTATGACACTTATAAGAATCAATACAACATATAACACATAAATCTATCTACTCACATAAGCTCATAACCACATAACCAATAAGGTCCAAAACTCCATCTATAAAATAACATAATAAAACTCTTGGAATACAGAAATCCATAGTCTAGCTAAAACAGCCTAGACTAAATCCAAAACGAAAACATAATCAGTTATAAGTCATGTCACCCATAAGAGTGGAAATAGCATAAGGTCCTTCATATTCACCTACTCCTAATAACTCGAACCACCACATGATTCTTAGGGAACATGACTTAAACATCAAAAGAAAATAATACCCCTCAGGTACATAAAATAACCCAACAAAAGATAGAAACTACTATGTACCAAATTATGTACTATAATGTACATTATAAGTAAAATACGACAATGACTAGCGTGGGCGATTATGGTTAAACCCGCACTACTCACAACTCGAAAAGAAAATAACATGTGGCTAAGTATGAACTTACTATGGTTCAATTCATACCAGTCAAAACATCACAATAAATAACATTCAAACACATCAATTATAATAAAATGCACACATACTCCTATGACGCCTATATGCAGGGACCCTTAAGCTATAGACTAGGCTACGCGGCTAGGCAACCTAATTCTCTATAACCATTGTCTCTGAAAACAGTAAATTAATGAGTTTTAAATATCCATAGTTCTCTCTATAGACACGCTGTTGTTCTCTCTATAGACACGCTGTTGATTAATACAACATTAATTTACTGTTTTTATATTAAACCCTAACCCTAATCCATCATAAGAATGATTAATTTAAACATAAAAACAATTAAATTGAAAAGGGTTAATTAATGAGGTTGATTTTGTTAAACCCGTTTTTAAAAACTGGGCAGAATTTTGAGTCAATTGTTTTGATCATATCGGGAGTTCTACAAACTCTTATTTTGCGATCCACATATCCCTGGAAAGATATTTGAAGTGGATTTTCAATGCAAGAAACGAGAACTAAATTGGAGGTCGGGAAGTGGGTCAAAAATAGGTTACAACAGTCGTAAGTCAAAACAGTTTTGAATTCAGCCTGTTTTCTTTTTAAGTTTTGGGTTGTTTGGGGTACTTAGGGTTGCATTGGGATCTTCTCACGAACATGAGAGATGGTTTATATATTGTAGTAAGGATCTGCACTTGGGCTAAGATTGTGGTTTAGGGTAAGACCCTCTAATGGTAATGAACTTTTAGTACGTTTAAAATCAGGAAATCTGGAATGACAAAAGTAGATATATGTATATCGGGGCCTTAACAGTAGCTTTAAGGTTAGGGCAAGTGGGAGGTGTTAGCCAACATATGTAAGGGTATGAATATTCCTTTTACAGAAACCATGGGTATGTTTAAGTGGACGTTCGACTTAAAGTTTTGAGACCTAAAACTGGGACTGTTTTGTGTAAAACTGTGAACGGGATAGCTATTAAACTTAACCAAGTTAAGGACTTGTTAAGGAAGGGTAATGGGGTGTTTAGAGTTATAAATGGGGTATTTATATGAGAGGAGGTTAGATGTCCATCATAGGTTGATGAACCATTTTAGAGGTTGGTTCATGTATTGATTTATGTGTTTTTAGATTATTAGCTTGGGGCTAGAGCAAGGACTTTGGAGAAGCAATCAGGTGAGTTCATAGTCCCATTTTACTATGTTTTTAAATGTTTTCTTCTAGTATGGGATGGAGATGACACTTGTGGTATTCTTAAAATGTTTTGGTACTAAATGTTTATAAATGTGTGGACATAAATGTGTTATTGTGTGACTTGCGTGCTTATGTGTTCTCATATGTGCTTTGGTACGTGTTCTGCTATGTGAATCTTGTTTGGATTGTGATTGGCTTTGGTACATAGATGTATGGGCGTCTATGGGACCAGTTGTGATGTGTGTGGAGCGTGGGGCACGATCCGTCCTGAGTACTTGTGCATCGTCTCTTCGGAGGCAAGATATCTCGACGCGGATATAGTTCATCTTCCACAGGTGGTGTGGGAAAGATCCGGATAGTGTGGTGTGTGTTCTTGTGCGTGTGACGGGATAATTCTTGATTGTTATAATGTGCTTTGTGAATTGTAGATGTGATTGGTACTTGGCTTGAGTTTTGTTGTGGATGCATGTAGCATGATTATCACATTATGGTCCATTACTATAAATTGTTTTTCTTCAACTTATTTACAGCGGATGTCAAGGTTTTTTTTATGATGTTCTAGATAACTTAAACCTATGTTCTCACCAACTTTATGTTGACAGATTTTAGTGTCATTTTCAGGTGAGGTAGTTGTGCAAGATGATGTTAGAAGTGGCTAGAGTATAGAGGCTGCTAGGATTGCATTCGGAGGAATCCCTTTCCTCTTAGATTTTATTTTGTGTTTTGATTAAGTGAACGTTGTGGTACCTATATGTTTGATGTTTGTTTATTTGTATGTCTTTGGTAAGAGGTAGGCCTGTTACCTACTTACCTAGACATCTGCATTGCTGAGATATTGTCACGACATTTGTGTCGCCATCTATGATATTTCAATTTCATTTAGTTCTCTCTATAGACACGCTGTTGTTGTGATGATATCCATACGTCGCGCCCCATATTCCGCCATAGTGGGGTGTGACAGAGAACAATTGAGTCGCACTTTCAACTTTATAGAGAGAACTATGGATATCATCACAACAACAGCGTGTCTATAGAGAGAACTAAATGAAATTGAAATATCATAGATGGCGACACAAATGTCGTGACAATATCTCAACAACGCAGGCGTCTAGGTAAGTAGGTAACAGGCCTACCTCTTACCAAAGACATACAAATAAACAAACATCAAACATATAGGTACCACAAAGTTCACTTAATCAAAACACAAAATAAAATCTAAGAGGAAAGGGGATTCCTCCGAATGCAATCCTAGCAGCCTCTATACTCTAGCCACTTCTAACATCATCTTGCACAACTACCTCACCTGAAAATGACACTAAAATCTGTCAACATAAAGTTGGTGAGAACATAGGTTTAAGTTATCTAGAACATCATAAGAAACCTTGACATCCGCTGTAAATAAGTTGAAGAAAAACAATTTATAGTATCCATACGTCGCGCCCCATATTCCGCCATGGTGGGGTGTGACATGGAGAGCAAGTGATTCAACAAGCGAAATAAGCTTATCAATTCTCTTGTATCTCTCATTAGTGCTAGCACTAGCCACATTGGTCCGAACACTCTTGGTTTGCACTCTAGACTTGTTCTCAATAATATCCCAAGCGGCGTTAGCAGACTTAACCAAAATGTTACCCCCCCGAAGCACTATTTAGTGAATCTTGGTCATTCATGCCTAAACCATTGTAAAAAGTATTAATTTGATGTACTTTTGTTAAACCATGTTGTGGACACTTTCGTAAAATTTCGTTAAAACGGTCCCAAGATTCACTAAATGACTCACCGTACTTTTGTTCAAATGTGATGATTTCATTCCGCAAAGCGGTAGTACGTGAGGGTGGGAAAAAGTAGTTGATAAATTTGGTCTCTAAATCCGTCCACGTAAGAATACTTTGTGGCGGTTCCTTATCAAGCCAATCTCGGGCTTGTCCCTCTAAGGAGAAAGGAAAAAGTTGCAAGCGAATTACCTCTTGTGAAACCCCATAATACTTAACCGTATTGGTGAGTTGAAGAAACCTTTTAATATGGTCATGAGGATCATCAATTGAACGCCCCAAGAAGGGTTGAGCAGAGACCATTTGAATGAAGCCGGATTTAAGCTCAAAGTTGTTGGCTCCAATCTCGGGTATGACAATAGAATCGGTGTTGCCTTCTACGTGCGATTGCAAAAGCTCGATCATTGGTTGATTGTCCATGGTGACAATAGGTTGAGTCATGACGTTGGCTTGAGCTACTTTCTTCTTACGAGCACGAGTACGCATGCACACCTACAAAAAGAAAAGAAAAATATACAAAAAATATCTTTGGTTTTTATGGTTTTTCTATTTTTTTTGTATTTTTGAAAATTTTTTATTTTTATGGATTTTTGAAAATTTTAAAGCAAGGAAAATAACATTCAAAGATGAAAGGATCCCAAAATCCAACGCGTCTCTCACTAAAAACCATTAATCTTAACGAAAAGAGCCGGCAGCGGCGCCATTTAATACAAGGTTTTTACCAAGTATAAAATAAATTCGTTCCAAGTCTTTTCGAATTGATTACAAGTTGAAAAACAGTAAAACGTAAGTATACTATATGGAGTATTTTGGTAGTTGTTAACGGGTGTCATGTTTCTACTATAGCATGGTGAATACGCGAAATGGTGCTGGGGGAAGTGGTGATGATGGAAATCCTGATTTGGCTGCTTTGATTGCTGCTCAAATGGCCAACATAATACCAACCATTGTTCAGCAGGTGACTAACAACCTGAACAACAACAACAACAACAATGGTCAAGGAGGAGGTGGAAACAATGGTTGTAGCTATAAGACATTCACTTCTAGTGGTGCAAAGGAGTATGATGGAAAGGGCGGCGCGGTAGTACTTACCCAATGGATTGAGAAGATGGAAAATGTGATTCAGATGAGTGGTTGTTTACCCAATCAAAGGGTCATGTATGTAACTGGTTCGCTAGTAGGGAAGGCTTTAACTTGGTGGAATACTCAAGTTCAAGCAAGAGGGAGAGTTGCTGCAAACGCTATGGCTTGGGCCGATTTTAAGGCTCTTATGACTACGGAGTTTTGTCCAAGCAATGAGATGGAGAAGCTGGAAAATGAGTTTTGGGGACATGCTATGGTTGGAGCGGCTCATGCAGATTACACAGATCGCTTCCATGAATTGGCAAAGTTGGTTCCCCATTTGGTTACCCCTGAGGCGAACAAGATTAAGCGGTACATTGCTGGATTGCCTACTCAAATTAGGGGAATGATCAAGGCTACTCAACCTAACACGATACAGCAAGCTATACTTACAGCAGGAATACTTATTGAGGAGGCGGTAGCAAGTGGAACTTTGGGAAAAGCTGGAGAAAAGCGGAAGGAGCTAGAAGAAGCAGAGCATGATGAGAACAACTGGGAAGCCAATAAGAAAATGAGGGATGGGAAGAACTTCGTGGCGACAGCTGATGATGGGTATGCGGGAAATAATCCACTGTGTCCTACATGTTTTAAGCATCATAGAAGTGGTATGCCATGCGTGGTGTGTTTTAATTGCCAAAGGCTAGGACATTTCGCCAGGGACTGCCGATCACCTACTCTAAATGCAGCACCCGCACATGCGGTTAGAGCGGACTATGCAAGAGGTACTTGTTTTGGGTGTGGAGATCCAGGACACTACAAGAATAGTTGCCCGCTGTTGGGAAGAGCATCAGGACAAGCTGAAAAACCGTTACCATTGGAAGGGAATCACGGTAATAGGAACACGGGACATCATAACAACGTGGGTCGCAACACGTGGAACAGAAACAACGGGGATCGTAAAGGAGGAAGAGTTTACTATGCGGATGTAGTGGAGGTCATGCAGAACCCGAAAGTGGAGACAGGTATGTTTTCTTGAGGAGATCATTGTGCTATTTTACTATTAGATTCGGAAACCGAATTAAGCTTGTGCCTACCCAAACTGGTACGTGCGTTGAAGGTGAGCCATAGGATAGAGAACCTTGGGTACTCAATGTATGTTACAGGTGATGAGAAAGAGGAAGTAGAGGAAGCCTTCTGTGATTGCGGGACGTAGTTGTTGTGCTTAGGGAGTAAATCTCGGGACGAGATTTCTATTAGGAGGGAGTGATGTGACAACCCTAGGTTTTGGATTTGTCACTTGGTCTTACGTTTAGGTTATTTTATGTGTGCTTACTTAAATTGTGTGTTTACGTGTTTATTTTGTGTGAACGAGGTTGGTGTGGTTATCGTTTATGAGTATAGAGTACTCATAAGTAAATCGAGGAACGGTTATTTCATGTTCATGAGCTCACAAGTGGTGACTATGAAATGAAAATAGTGATATTGTGGTGTTTACGTATACGTATAAGTATTATAGTAATAGTATTTTTTTTTGGATTTACGGTTTAGCGTTTAGAGGTCTCGGGTGAGGTAATTATCCAAAAGAATATTTTTCGGGATGGTTTTAAGTCATTTAGGACTTAGTTATAAAGTTTATTTCAAAATTTGAGATTTTTTTTAAAAGTGTATATTTTACGTCTTTTACGGTAAAACGCGTAAAAACTGACTAGTTTTACGGTTTTAAGGTTTTGGGAGTTTTAGGAGCTGAAATAAATTAAGGTAAATTAAGGTAATATTAATAAGATATTAATTAACAATAAAAAAAAAAATAAAGAAAAAACGAAATTAGGGGTGTTTGGGTCGGTTTAGAAGAGAAAAAAAAGGAAAAAGGAAAAGATTTATGGTAAGTGGTAATTGGGTTGGACAAGGATTATTTTGGCTATATAAGGAACCCCCAACACTAAATCAAACACTTTTTTTTTCTTTCCCTGGAGTTATAGTCGACTAAAAGAAGAGGAAAATTAGGGTTCTTCATAAAATTAGGTTTTCTTCATCTTCCATTAAATAAAAGGTAAAATCTTCATAACCCTTTTCATATTAATTGTTTTTATGTTTAATTAATCATTCTTATGATGGATTAAGGGTTAGGGTTTATATATAAACAGTAAATTAATGTTGTAATAATCATAATATAATGATTACATGGGTTAGGGCTTGTAATTAGAGGAATTAGGGTTAATTAATGTGGTTGATTTTGTTAAACCCGTTTTTAAAAACTGGGCAGATTTTTGAGTCAATTGTTTTGATCATATTGGGAGTTCTACAAACTCTTATCTTACGATCCACATACCCCTGAAAAGGTATTTGAAGTGGCTTTCCAATGCAAGAAACGAGAACTAAATTGGAGGTGGGAAGGGGGTCAAAAATAGGTTACAACAGTCAGAGGTCAAAACCGTTTTAAATTCAGCCTGTTTTCTTTTTAAGTTTTGGGTTGTTTGGGGTACTTATGGTTGCATTGGGATCTTCTCACGAACATGAGAGATGGTTTATATATTGTAATAAGGATCTGCACTTGGGCTAAGATTGTGGTTTAGGGTAAGACCCTCTAATGGTAATGAACGTTTCATACGTTTAAAATCAGGAAAACTGGAATGACAAAAGTATATATATATATATCAGGCCTTTAACAGTAGCTTTAAGGTTAGAGCAAGTGGGAGGTGTTAGCCAACCTATGTAAGAGTATGAATATTCCTTTTACAGAAACCATGGGTATGTTTAGGTGGACGTTTGACTTAAAGTTTTGAGACCTAAAATTGGGACTGTTTTGTGTAAAATATGAACGGGATAGTTATTAAACTTAACCAAGTTAAGGACTTGTTAAGGAAGGGTAATGGGGTTATTAGAGCTTATCAATGGGGTATTTATATGAGAGGAGGTTAGATGTCCATCATAGGTTGATGAACCATTTTAGAGGTTGGTTCATGTATTGATTTCGTGTTTTTGGTTTGTTAGCTTGTTTCTAGTACGAGGACTTTGGAGAAGCAATCAGGTGAGTTCATAGTCCCATTTTACTACGTTTTTAAATGTTTTTTTCCAGTATGGGATGGAGATGACACTTGTAATGTTCTTAAATATGATTTAGTACTATGTTATAAAATGTGTGGACATAAATGTGTTATTGTGTGACTTGCGTGCTTATGTGTTCTCATATGTGCTTTGGTACGTGTTATGCTATGTGAATTTTGTTTGGATTGTGATTGGCTTTGGTACATAGATGTATGGGCGTCTATGGGACCAGTTGTGATGTATGTGGAGCGTGGGGCACGATCCGTCCTGAGTACTTGTGCATCGTCTCTTCGGAGGCAAGATATCTCGACGGGGATATAGTTCATCTTCCACAGGTGGTGTGGGAAAGATCCGGATAGTGTTGTGTGTGTTCTTGTGCGTGTGACGGGATACTTCTTGATTGTTATAATGTGCTTTGTGAATTGTAGATGTGATTGGTACTTGGCTTGATTTTTGTTGTGGATGCATGTAGCATGATTATCACATTATGGTCCATTACTATAAATTGTTTTTCTTCAACTTATTTACAGCGGATGTCAAGGTTTCTTATGATGTTCTAGATAACTTAAACCTATGTTCTCACCAACTTTATGTTGACAGATTTTAGTGTCATTTTCAGGTGAGGTAGTTGTGCAAGATGATGTTAGAAGTGGCTAGAGTATAGAGGCTGCTAGGATTGCATTCGGAGGAATCCCCTTTCCTCTTAGATTTTATTTTGTGTTTTGATTAAGTGAACTTTGTGGTACCTATATGTTTGATGTTTGTTTATTTGTATGTCTTTGGTAAGAGGTAGGCCTGTTACCTACTTACCTAGACGCCTGCGTTGTTGAGATATTGTCACGACATTTGTGTCGCCATCTATGATATTTCAATTTCATTTAGTTCTCTCTATAGACACGCTGTTGTTGTGATGATATCCATACGTCGCGCCCCATATTCCGCCATGGTGGGGTGTGACATGGAGAGCAAGTGATTCAACAAGCGAAATAAGCTTATCAATTCTCTTGTCGCTCTCATTAGTGCTAGCACTAGCCACATTGGTCCGAACACTCTTGGTTTGCACTCTAGACTTGTTCTCAATAATATCCCAAGCGGCATTAGCAGACTTAACCAAAATGTTACCCCCCGAAGCACTATTTAGTGAATCTTGGTCATTCATGCCTAAACCATTGTAAAAAGTATTAATTTGATGTACTTTTGTTAAACCATGTTGTGGACACTTTCGTAAAAGTTCGTTAAAACGGTCCCAAGATTCACTAAATGACTCACCGTACTTTTGTTCAAATGTGATGATTTCATTCCGCAAAGCGGTAGTACGTGAGGGTGGGAAAAAGTAGTTGATAAATTTGGTCTCTAAATCCGTCCACGTAAGAATACTTTGTGGCGGTTCCTTATCAAGCTAATGTCGAGCTTGTCCCTCTAAGGAGAAAGGAAAAAGTTGCAAGCGAATTACCTCTTGTGAAACCCCATAATACTTAACCGTATTGGTGAGTTGAAGAAACCTTTTAATATGGTCATGAGGATCATCAATTGAACGCCCCAAGAAGGGTTGAGCAGAGACCATTTGAATGAAGCCGGATTTAAGCTCAAAGTTGTTGGCTCCAATCTCGGGTATGACAATAGCATCGGTGTTGCCTTCTACGTGCGATTGCAAAAGCTCGATCATTGGTTGATTGTCCATGGTGACAATAGGTTGAGTCATGACGTCGGCTTGAGCTACTTTCTTCTTACGAGCACGAGTACGCATGCACACCTACAAAAAGAAAAGAAAAATATACAAAAAATATCTTTGGTTTTTATGGTTTTTCTATTTTTTTTGTATTTTTGAAAATTTTTAATTTTTATGGATTTTTGAAAATTTTAAAGCAAGGAAAATAACATTCAAAGATGAAAGGATCCCAAAATCCAACGCGTCTCTCACTAAAAACCATTAATCTTAACGAAAAGAACCGGCAGCGGCGCCATTTAATACAAGGTTTTTACCAAGTATAAAATAAATTCGTTCCAAGTCTTTTCGAATTGATTACAAGTTGAAAGTGCGACTCAATTGTTCTTGGTGAAAAATAAAAAGGTTTAGTTATCTATTTTAAACTAAAAATGAAAATGTCGTTGAGTAAATAAAGATGAAAGCTTTAAAAATTAAAACTAAAGATGAAGACTTTTAAAATTTGAAAAGTAAATGATTAAAACTAATAAAAATGTAAACTTTAAATATTTAAACTAGAATAAGACAAGTTAGAATAAAGCTAAGTAAAAAGGAGGGAAAAGTAAAATTCAAAAAACTGTAAAAACAACACCTTATCCGGAATGTTATCCGGAATGCAAATCCGAAGGCTTATCCGGGAAAATGGGAATGTAGTTTTATCCGGAATACACAACTTGGGCTTATCCGGAATAACTTGGTACTCTTATCCGGAATACTTCTCGTCCTCCTTATCCGCAAAACACAAAATGGAACTTATCCGAAATACACAACTTGGGCTTATCCGGAATGAAATATAATACTTATCCGGAATAACGACTTTGGGCTTATCCAGGAAACTGAAAATAAACCTTTATCCGGAAAAACAAACTTGACTCTTATCCGGAATCCCTCCTTGATGGCTTATCCGGAAAATGATACTCCTGCTAGTTATCCGGAATACTATGATACAGCTTATCCGAAATATCTTGAAATGCTTATCCGGAATAAGGGTCTTAATCCCTTATCCGGAATACGAAGGTGTAACTGCTTATCCGCAAAAATCAACTACAACGATTCTTATCCGGAATTAGGAATTAATTTCCTTATCCGGGATAAGAGGGTTTTAAACTTCCGAAACTTGCACAACAGGTAAATAAGCCAAATCTCATAAAGCACTTTGCCAAAAGCTAAACCAAAAGATTTTTAGAAAAAGATGATTAAGCTAGAATTTAAAAACTTTTAAAACACCAAATAAACCAAAAATCAAAAACAACTTTTTATCACCAACTAAAGCTTATCGAATCAACTTATCTTCAATAAGATAACATAAAACATCATCTAACTCACAACCACTACATGCTTATTAAATCAAACCATAGATTATTAAGAAAGGTAGAAGGAGAGATTATTAAAAGATTGCTTGAAATTGAAAGATTAAGAATCAAAATTATTACAAGATTAAAGTAAAGATTAACAAGTTTTAAAGAAAAACTAGAGAGGAAAATAAAAACACACTTAAAAATTAAACTACAACTATTGAAAACTAAAACACCTAACACCCTCCTAATGACACATTAGGAGAGTATTTATAGGAGGTGGGAAGATTACATGCTTAAGCTATCTAATTTCTTTCTTCTCGACTCGACTCGACTTGATTTCTTTGTCTTTCTCGACGACGTCTCGGGATTTGTCGATATAAGTTGAACTTGTCTTATAATTTTCTTCTTTAATTAGACTTGAGTTCTTCGACTTCATTAAACTTCCGTCTTTAGACTTTTTCTTCGATAAATCTTCAGAATTGGCCTTGGACTTCTGTTCTTTTTGCATTCTCGATCTTTCGACTTCGTCTTTAGTCTTTTTCTTCGATAAAAGCCCGTGATAGCCCATGTTTTCTTCCCATTGCATCTTTTGGTCCTAAAACACAATAAAAACACAAACCACGCATAATTCCGACTTTTACGACATAAAATACACGTTTTGGTCTTGTTATTATTGGAAATAAGTGGTAAAAGGATAAGTGTTTTCACACTTATTAGTGTGCGTTCGACCCAACCAAGCCAAGCCGTGACCTTGGGAGTCTCGGTGGTGGTGCGAACAAAGCAAGCCGAGAGCCTAGGGCTTTCGGTTGGATGTCGGCCGAACAAAAACTGAACCAAACCAAACCCTTTTGATTTTCTTGATTATCTAAATGTTTTAATACTAGTTTTTAAGATTTAATTAACATGTATGCATGAATTTAATAAAAAGGATAAAAAGTAAAGGGTTATGGTGTTACCGAATGTGTAGTTGAAAGAGGATTTATAACACAAACACGTACAACCAAAAATCAAGGATCAAATCAAACAAACACCCCTCTTGATGTTCTAGGTGGCCGGCAGCAAGAGAGAGAACAAGTGTTGATCCCTATAACCGTTCGACTCAATGGTTATGAACCATTATATCTAGGTTGATCATCATTCATATGATAACATAGCGGAAAAGAACAATGATCATGACAAGGTGTTTAGGCACAAAGACATGAATTAAAAACACAATTGGATTGCTAATTATATTAATAATCAACAACCACTAGACGTGTATACATCGAATCCCACGTCTAGTGCGACACACACTTTAGGTTTACATTGTGAATGAAAGATATGATAAAACCTACGTCCTATGTTTTCTTTATATACTAGAAAACATAGCTTACAAAGAAAGCTAAAGTAATAAAAAGACTCCAACGGCTTGTTCTTTTGCAACTTGTACTTTTTAGCCCTTGTCTTCTTATTTTGTTGTGTTTTGACTTATCAACTCAATAATTCGACCCAACAATCTTCCCCTAGTTGATGATGTCAAAACACTCCTCTTAAGCATGAATCCTTTGTATGTAGTACATGATCTCCAAGAAGCTTCCCCTTAAGTATAGCACATATTCTTCCCCTTTTTGACACATCAATAGGGAATATGTGAAAGTATGCAATCTTGTAGATTCTCCAAAAGTAGCTCTATGTAATGATCCTGAAGAAAAATAAATAAAGTATTCTTGATGTAGAAGTAAAATAACCCAAACTTATGTTCCATGTCTTGTTTATCCATGTGATGAAGAACTTATACCAGAAGAAAATATAAGTAGACCTCGATCCCTTGTCAATATTCTCATCCTTTGTGAGACACTGAGCACGATAATGTAACTCCTTCAAGTGTTTATGACAAGTCTTCGTCACCAACTATGTAAGCACGAACAAGTTACCTTTAAAGTCAGTGGCTGGAAGTCCATGACTTTAAGATATGATAGAACACAAACTCGCGAAAATCTTCTTCAATCATCAAACTTCCCATAAGAATTCTTCCCCTTAAGCTAACACCTCTTCATGACAAGTCAATATCTTCATATGTAAAAGCTGTCAACGAATAACTCTTTCACAAGGCTATTCCGATTACATAATCTAATAAAACTCTTCATGAATGGTTGTTAACTTACTTAAAAATCATTAATCCCTTTCAAAAGATCCGAGCCATTAATATCATCATGATATTCTATATTAAAACGGAGATTCCATGTACCTTTGTGTGTATACTCCTCCTTTTTGTGTGCTAAAAAACATCTAATTTTCTCAAACAGCAGCAAACAGTGTGTTGTCCAATATCTCTTCTGTCCAATATCTTTGGCAGATGTATTGTCCAATATCTGACAATACGTATCAGCGTTGAAGTTCATATATCGGACGACACTGTCAACCTATCAGTGTTGACTTATTCTGTCAGCGTCGAAATCCTTCCTGTCAGCGCCTAAACAACAAACGTCAGCGCCAACCTAAAATCCTGTCCGCGTTCATCTTTAAACCTGTCAGCGTCTATATTAAACCTTGTCAGCGTCTAAGGTTTAAACGTGTCAGCGTTTAATTTGCTAACATCAGCGTCATAATCTGTCAGCGTTGCATCTAAATCTGTCAGCGTCCATACACTCGCTGACATCATCTCATATCCAAAAGTGGCGTTATTCCATATCTTTTGCATTCTTGACATCACGTTTTAGCCAATAGTGATTGACGTCCAAATTTACAAACCATTCATGCCAAACCGTGTGAATACAAACTTTTTCCACCAATAAGAAATTGTATACCGTGTGAACATAACGATTTCCACCAATGAGAATTTTAGAGCCGTGTGAACATAACGAAGCTATAACCAATCATAGGCAAGGCATCGTGTGAACATAAAACTCTCCACCAATGAGAACGAAGGCTTACGGTAATTCCATGCACTAGCATGTAGGGGATCAAAATATAACGAATGTTTAGGGTTTAGTTCTGGGCCGTGTGAATGCAAAATATTCAAACCGATTTGAAGCTTTGTTTCGTGTGAATGCAACGATCTTCAACCAATGAGAATTAAAGACTCACGCCATTGATACCATGCATACCACATTCGTTTCTATCAGGAACATCACAATCTGCTTGATTTTCCTTCTTCCCAGTAATAACACAGAAAGTCGATCTATGGTTTTGAAAGTTAAACATCGAAACCCTAATTTAGGGTTTGTAGATTAACCATAGATTCTGAATTAACAGCCACCAATCTCACAAAATTCTGCTTTTTATGTAGATCTAGGGTTTGAAGAAACCCTAGTTCATGATTTCATGTGAAAACAGAAAACTGAAAATCTTCCATCAGCCAACTTCGACGCTTAATAACTTTTGCCTGGGGATAAAACTCGACAATCCCTCCGGTGGATGTTTAGATCTATGTATGTAGAACACACATCTAAAATTTCGTGACGATCCAACGGTTAGATCAAAAGTTATGACCTTCTGAATACTGCTGCGCACACAAAAACGTCCAGAAAAACTCCATACGAATTTTTCTTCTTCACCATACACGAACACCTCGTTGGACCTAGATATCACGAGCCTTAGGCTCTGATACCAATTGTTGATCCCTATAACCGTTCGACTCAATGGTTATGAACCATTATATCTAGGTTGATCATCATTCATATGATAACATAGCGGAAAAGAACAATGATCATGACAAGGTGTTTAGGCACAAAGACATGAATTAAAAACACAATTGGATTGCTAATTATATTAATAATCAACAACCACTAGACGTGTATACATTGAATCCCACGTCTAGTGCGACACACACTTTAGGTTTACATTGTGAATGAAAGATATGATAAAACCTACGTCCTATGTTTTCTTTATATACTAGAAAACATAGCTTACAAAGAAAGCTAAAGTAATAAAAAGACTCCAACGGCTTGTTCTTTTGCAACTTGTACTTTTTAGCCCTTGTCTTCTTATTTTGTTGTGTTTTGACTTATCAACTCAATAATTCGACCCAACAACAAGAACTAGGGTTTCTTGATTTTTTTGTAAAACTAGATTACGATAAATCCCCTGATGTTTTTGTTTAAGTACTATAATTGGGTTATGGGCCAAAAGGCCCATTCCTTCCCTTTTGTCTTGTCTAGCCGCGGCTTACATAAGCCCAAGAGGCAAAACCGTAGTTTTTCTAAGGTAAATTAAGATACGTAGGTGTTCGTGTTAATTGTCATGAATTTAAATGTCATGTTCACGTCACATTTATAATATACGTCTATACTTGTTATTTAATGTCGTGACACGTGTAATATATTATAAATGGAAAGTTTTAAATTTTATCGTATTCTCGTGTATTTATCGTTCACGTGTACTGTTCATGGTATTTTTAATGCGGTTTTTACAACTCTTCCCCACTAAAAGAATAATTCGTCCTCGAATTAGAGAAAACATAAACTGAAAGAAAACATACCCGAATCAGAACTGTAAATGAGGGTAAGAAGTCCGTATAGACTCGTCCGTCTCCCAAGTGGCTTCCCGCTCAGGATGATCCCTCCAGAGGATTTTGACGAATGGAATCGTCTTCCTCCGCATGACACAATCTTGTCGTTCAAGAACTCTCTCAGGTTCTTCGACATATGAAAGATCCTCTCGAATTTGATGAAGCGGATACTGAAAAACATGAAGGGGATGATAGTTGTATCCTCTGAGTAAGGACACATGGAACACGTTGTGAACGTATGATAGTTGAGGCGGTAACTCTAAACGATATGACACTTCACCAACGCGTTCTATGATGTCGAACGGTCCGATGAAGCGAGGACTGAGCTTTCCCTTGATTTCAAAACGCTTGACTCCTCGTGTTGGTGATACCTTGATGTAAACATGATCACCTACGTTGAAGAATAGATCTCTATGATGCTTATCAGCATAGCTATTCTGACGAGCACGAGCTTCCTGCAGCTTCGCCTTAGCGAAATCGACATTCTCATTACTCACCTCAATCATCTCTGGACCCTCAATCAGTCGTTCGCCCACCTGATCCCAGCAGATTGGGGTGCGACACTTCCTACCATACAACATCTCAAATGGTGCACACTTGATGTTAGCGTGCCAACTGTTGTTGTATGCAAACTCCACTAGATAGATATAATCATCCCAACATCCTGTCCATTCTAGAGCACACGCCCGCAGCATGTCCTACAGTGTCTGTATGGTACGTTCCGACTGTCTGTCGGTCTGAGGATGAAAGGCAGTGTTGAGCTTAAGTCTGGTGCCCCAAGCTTTCTACAGACTCCGCCAAAAACGTGAGGTGAAACAAGGATCTCTGTCAAAGATGATTTCTAATGAAGTACCATGCAGTCTCATGGTCTCCTTTTGAAAAGTGTCTGCCAATTTGCTGATCGGATGCTCCTTGCGGATTTGCAAGAAATGAGCAGATTTGGTCAATCTATCAACAATAACCTAGATGGCGCCATGTTTCTTCTGAGTCACCGGAAGACTAGTAACAAAATCCATGGAGATATTGTCCCACTTCCATTCTTGAATATCTAATGGTTGTAGTAAACCACGAGCTCTCTAGTGTTCGATCTTAACCTGTTGGCAGATCATACATTTGGAAACGAAGGTGGCAACATCCTGCTTCATACCACTCCACCATAAATGCTGCTTGATGTCATGGTACATCTTGGTGGAACCAGGATGTATGGAAAATGGAGAGTTGTGAGCTTCAGTCAGCACAGCTTCCCTGAGTGTAGAGTCATCAGGAACAACTAGTCTAGTGCCCTGCCATAAGATACCGTCATCGTCAACACGAAACTCCGTCTGCTGATCAAGGTTCTGAATGATAGCCCAAATCTCACCATCATCTTTCTAAGCTTCCTTGATCCTAGAATGTAAGTCTGGTTCCACTCTAAGATTTGCCCAGTAACCATGTTGTCCTTGTACACAAAACTCAATGTATGTCATCTCTAGGTCACGGATGATCTCCTTTGCAACTTAGATGCCAGCAATCATACCCGACCTTCTGCTTAGGGCATCTGCCACCACATTATCCTTACCAGGATGGTACTGGATGTTGGTGTCATAATCCTTCAGCAGCTCTAACCATCTTTTCTGTCTCATGTTTAGTTCCTTCTAGGTGAAGATGTACTTGAGACTCTTATGATCTATGAATATGTCACATGATTCACCATACAAGTAATGCCTCCAGATCTTCAATGCAAAAACAACTGTTGCAAGCTCCAAGTCGTGCGTAGGGTAGTTCTATTCATAAGGTTTAAGTTGTCGTGATGCGTATGCAATAACCTTCCCATGTTGCATGAGAACACATCCTAGACCCTTTCCTGAAGCTTCACTATAGATCTGAAATCCACCTGTACCAGATGGGAGAGTAAGAATAGGTGCAGATACTAACTTCTGCTTAAGGTCTTCAAAGCTCTTCTCTCGTTCTTCAGTCTAGATGAATTTCTCTCCTTTTCTCATTAGCTTAGTCAAAGGTAGGGCTAATCGTGAAAAGTTCTGACCTTTATTGCAGATGTAGGTCTCAGTCATTTATTAATGGCTTCACCCTTTGTAGGATCCATGGTGATCCCCTCCACAGATACAATATGGCCCAGAAATGCCACCTTGCTTAACTAGAACTCACACTTGGATAACTTGGCATACAGCTGCTTCTGACAAAGAATCTACAAAACTGTATGAAGGTGTTCCTCATGTTCTTCCTTGGATTTGGAGAAAATCAGGATATCATCAATGAAAACGATAACGAACTTGTCCCGAAACTCATGAAAGACATGGTTCATTAGGTCCATGAAGACTGCTGGAGCATTTATGAGTCCAAATGGCATGACTACAAACTCGTAGTGCCCATAACATGTACGGAAAGCAGTCTTAGAAATATCTTGCTCTTTAACCCGTAACTAATGGTAGCCGGACCTCGGATCGATCTTTGAGAAATACTTGGTGCCCTGAAGTTGATCGAATAGGTCGTCAATACGTGGCAAAGGATAACGATTCCTGATCGTGATCTTGTTCAGCTCATGATAGTCTATACACAAACGCATGTTGTCGTCTTTCTTTTTTACGAATAACACTGGTGCACCCCATGGAGATGCACTAGGACGGATAAAACCTCGCTCCAGAAGTACATGCAGCTGATCTTTTAACTCCTTAAGCTCAATGGGAGCCATGCGGTAAGGAGCCTAGGAAATTGACTCTGCTCCTGGAATGAGCTCAATTCCAAACTCAATTTCACGAACAGGTGGTATGGCCGGAAGTTCATCGGGAAATACATCAGGAAATTCTGACACAATAGGCTGATCTTGAATCGATGGAGACTCAGCAGTAGTGTCATGAATGTTGGCTATGAAGCCCTGACAACCGTGTGATAGTAATGCACGTGCCTGCATTGGTGAAATAATTTGTACATACCTCCCTGACAGAAAACCATGGTGTATGTACTCTGGAGACTTGACATCGCCAAAAATAACTCGATAAGTGTAGCAGTCTATCGTAGCCCAATATCATGTCAAAATCACACTTGTCTAATGGAAGTGCGTCAACTCTGTAGATTCTATCATCAAATTCTAGGGGAAGATCTCTGTACACCTGGATAATTCGCACAGAGTCCCTAAGTGGCGTGGAAATGCTTAAGGCATTATTTAATTGCATAGGGGAAATCCTAACACGTGTAGCAAAAGTAGTGGATATGACTGAATGAGTCTCTCTAGTATCAAACAAAACGCATGATGCCTGACCATTCATAAAGAGATTTCCAGGGATGGTACCCGAAGTCTTGTTCGTCTACTCCTTGGTAGTAGTGAACACGCGGCCAGAAGTAGGAGGTGGATTAGAGTCAGCGTGTACAGAGGTGCCTTCTATCTCACCCTGGCGACAATCCCTCTGCTGATGGCCTTGTTGGCCACATTTGAAACAACCACCAGTACCTTGGCGGAAAACACCAGAATGTTTATGTGAACAAGTAGAGCAAATAGGATGCGTGAACCCTCCAACAGGCGTCCTAGCTAGCTGAGAGCCTATTCCAGGATTTCATGCATGAGACATGATCATGGAACATTAGCATGATTACATAGAAGGTTTAATTAGTTACCAGATGAAGCAAAACGGTTAGGCTGCGAACCTCTGCGGTCCTGATCCCTTCCATTGCCATTGCTCCTGAATATGAGTTGCTGGAATGTCAGTATATCATAACATGAGACAGTTTAACATGAAAGAAGGTAAATGTAGGGACCTGCTGCTGTTAGAGTTGTTGGCATTGTTACGATAATTGTCATTACCGCCACGCCTATCTGAAGTAGAACAGTCATAGGACTGACCGTTTCCCTTTGATGTTTGTTGCTAAGCGACCGCAGGTTTCTGGTCGTCAATCTTCGGTCTGAATTCTGAAATATAAAGTTGAACAGAGGATGATATAAGAATGAAAATACTGAAAGAAATGAATGATTAACATTTGGTGATTGAAGATACCACTTCACTGATCGGTCATCACCAAACTCCTTGTTGATCCCAAACATAGATCGATTTAGCTTTGTGTAAACGAGAATGAATCAAGTTAAACACTTATAGAAACTTTGTTGTATATGAAACAATCTAAGTATTATGCGAAATTAATACTTAAACAAGAACACACAAACAGAATAATTCAAACTTTCACTTTGATTAATTAATCGAACTTGCGTACAATGAAAGTGTAAAAACATATATTGAACTAAAACCTAAAGGCCTCCTTTTATAGATTAAGGAACCTTGTACAAGAGTCTACGTATCCGCTATTTTAGGTAAAGATAAACATAAGAAATACATCGTTGAACATATCTTTACTAGAAACATAAAACATGTAGACTAAGTATCCTATCAGTGCTTGACTTCTTCTTATCAACGCTTGACTTCTTCTTGTCAAAGCTTGACCTAACAACGCTTGATTTCTTCCTATCAACGTCCAATTTCCTCTTGTCAGCGTCTAAGTGTCTTGGCTTCATTTTATTCCCAACAATCCTCCCCTAAACTTGATATCTACTCTAGTAATCAAGTTTCTGAATAAAAACTAAGTACAAGGAGGATTCTTACAAATACAAATTACTTATTAAGTTAGAAATAAATAAACCTAATCAAATCTTTGCCAACGTCACTTGTATAATCCATCTCCAGCTGTGTTGACACCATTTTCTTCAAAACTTCCTTGGACATGGAATATTCAGCATCCACAAGAAGATACTCAGAAAACTTTGCAGTACTCAAATGATACACACCAGCTGCTGAATGTAGACGCCATTGAAGTCCACTGACATCATCAAGATCCTTCCATATTGGATCTTTATCATTTGGCTCACACATTCTCTTGAATGTTCACCAAATCTTTATTCCATTGACTGAAGTAAGTGCTTCAGTCTCATACTTGGCCTGCATCAACCTCTAAAGGTCTGCCAAGTCTTCCCTATCCAGGCTTACAAACAAAGACATAAGAGTAGTGAAAGTATGTACCTCTTTCCCATATCTGCCAATCATCCAAAACACACTTGCATCTTCCTCATAGTGAACTATAGGGTTTCTGGAATCATGAGGTAACACCTCTACCATATGTGAAGCTTCCAAGGGTGAGAGCTTAATACTCCTTCTAATAACAGCTTCACTAGGATTCACTCTATCCAAATTTTCTGGGAACTTAAGTGGAACTCCCTTCTTCAAAGGTCTTGGTGGAATTAAAGCCTGTTGGATCTGCATCTCTTCTACAAGTTCTTCCTTTCTTTCATCTGAAAGAAGTCTGATAGTGTTCTGCTCTTGCACACTTGCCCATATAGAATAAGCTTTATATTCCAACTCCTCAAAGGACAAACCCTACAACTTCTTAAAAGTACAACCTCCTTGATGACATCTGAGCAACATGTATAGAGCTCCCTTCTATCCTTTTTGTAGAAACTAGAAGGGAGGGTTGAATAGTTTGTTCATTTTAAAAACATTTCGTTTATTCCACTGGCCGCGGTTCCTTAAATATCACCACGGTTCCTTATCAATAAAGAACCGCGGGCTCAATAAAGAACCGCCTATAGTGGATGCCAAATATTGATACGTTGTAAACCTTGACAATCGTTTGTATCAAATTCTCGATTAAGCTTGACTAGATATGAGATGTGTTTTTAATAGATAATAACTATAAGTAAGGAAACACACAAACACATAAAATCAAGTGTACATCAAGCAATAGTCTAAACACTAAGCACACACGTACTAAGCCTTATCTTTTCCGCAACTAAGATGTTTAGACTAAAGGATGCACACTTGACCATAATCTAAACATGAAGCACACACGTACTAAGCCTTAGCTTTTCCGCAACTTAGATGTTTAGATTATGAGATGCACACAACACACAACATATAAATACATCTATAATAGTAAAGACATAAATGTAAAGGAAAGTACCGACACGATGATTTATAGTGGTTCGGTCACGAAGCTCCTCTTCGCCCTACTCCACTCCTCGAGTACACCTTACTCGAGAGTTACTTCACTAGTCAACAAAACTCCTTTCAAGGCAGAGAAAACCATACACGTCGCTTACACATTTCCGACACTAAGCTAGATGTCGAGTCCTAATCTTAGGTAGGACCAATCTACACATCATTTCCCACTTCACCATTTAACGACACAAGGCTAGATGTCGAGTTCTAATTGAAAGGTAGAACCAATCTTCACAACGTTGCCTACTTCACCATTTTACGACACAAGGCTAGATGTCGAGTTCTAATCGAAAGGTAGAACCAATCTTCACGACTCTTCACTTTGAAGCTAAGTGAGAACTTCACTAGACACAAGTACATCACTTTATAGTTTAGTGAGAACTCACAAGACAAGACCACATCACTTTATAGTTTAGTGAGAACTTACAACTCTTACCTATTACAACTCAATAAAACACATATCCAAGTGTACACATGTAACTTCGATCTACACAACATAAATCAAAGTATACACATATACAATGGATTTACACAAGACTTAATCCAAGTATACACAAATACAATGGATTAACACAACTAATCCAGGTATTCACAAATACATTGGATCTGTATAATATTGATCCAAGTATACCCATATATAGTGGATCTACACAAGATTGATCCAAGTATACACATATACATTGGATCTACACTAGACACAAATAGAAATGATGAACATGATGATCTTCATCAAGACTTCATCTTTAATCACATCACCAAATGTGTGAGTGGTCTTCTCTTTGCACTTAAGAGGATGAGGAGATTGAAGGAGAGAATCACATCTTAAACAAGATTAATCTAAACTAACTAATCAAGGGTTTAAAGATGTTTTTGAAGAAACTGTGCAAAAAGGGTTGGTAGAAAATCTGGAAATGATCCACTATTTATAGGGCAATATTGCAACGGTCAAAAACACCCGCGGTTCCTTATCTCTACCCGCGGTTCCTTATGAATAAGGAACCGCGGGTTCCTTTAAGGAACCTCCGCGTTGGAGTTCGTCCAAATTTGTCCTTTAGTGGGGATATGCCATATGGGGTAGTTTATACCCTCAAAGGATATTCCTTTGGCATATGGAATATGCCAAATTCAAATTAAATAATATTCTTTGGAATATACCTTAGGGAATATTCTTTGGAATATTCCAAATTCAAATTTCCATTTTTATTTTTAATAAAACATTTTCTTAAAAATAAAGTTAATTAAAAATTACTTTGTCACTTTGTATAAAAGTGAATTATAAGAAAATATTAATCATTGATCACTTAGTTAGGTTAATGACAAGTTTATTCATACCTTGAGTGGTTCATGCCGAATGCAATCTTGGAGGTGTCGAGAGAAGTATACAAATGTATTCTTGAGTGATTACGAGTACCTTACCATTTTATATAATGTATTGTGAATTATACGTTTGTCATCATTAAAACACGAAGAGATTATATCGGCTAAACATCGTAATGTTTGCACTAACAGTCTCCCCCTTTTTAATGATGACAAACAAGTAAACCGCAACGCATATTAAAATGTATAAGTTACTCGTTTACACTTACTTCTCCTCTTTTTGTCAAATCAAAAAGGTAGTCTTCATTTGTCGAAGGAGAGGATCAACTTCGAGAGAACATGCATTCAAAAAAGCTAATCATCCATTGTGGTTGACGGTTGAGAAGAGAGAATATGAACCATAGACCCATCATCCAAAGATATCGAGCTTGCGTCATCCTAGTGAAGTCTTCAATCACCATAGGTTAACCAACTCTATGCATAATAATATGCTTATCTTCGAGATTCCAAAATTCATTACTTGCAAGATGTTCAATGAATGCAATTTAAGTGAGTGAACGGTCGCAAATGTAATGAGTTGAACTCTTGAAAATGCTCCCCCTTGATATGAGCTCCCCCTTGCTTGAGGCACCAACAAAGCAAGAAAAGTGACAAGCTACAAAGAAGGGTTAGATGTCCTACAAGACAAAGTTAGTGAACAAGAGTGTATATGTTGGGAATAAATTAAGGCAAGATCACTTGAGCGCTGACAAGAGTAAAACAAGCGTTGACAAGAACAAAACAAGCGCTGACAGCTCAAGCGTTGACAAGATAAAGTCAAGCGTTGACACATTGAAGACAAGCACTGATGGAAAGATATACTCTACGCGTTTATTGTATTCTAGATTACTTCTAGTAAAGATAGGAACAACAATGTATTTTCTATATTTATCTTTACCTAGAATAGCTGATACGTAGATTATTGTACAAGGCTTCTTATGTCTATAAAAGAAGACCTTTAGGTTAATGTTTGATATAAGTTTTCATTCGAAAACTACTTTCATTGTAAGCAAGTTTGATATCATTAATCAAAGTGAAAGTTTGTTTATATCATTGTGTGTTCTTGTTTAAGTGTTAACTCCGCATAACACTTAGATTATCATAAGCATATACAAAGGTTTCTCTAAGTGTATTACTTGATCTAATCTCGTATACATAAAGCTAAATCGATCTAAGTTTGGGATCAACAAGTGGTATGAGAGCCTGGTTGAGGAACTTTTGATCTTAAAGAGCACAAGAACCCTAAAAATCACCAAAACCCTAATTTTCTCAAAAACCCTAACAACATCATGTCTGAAGCAATAACCTCCTCCTCCTCATATTTACCAAACATCAAGATTCCCATGCTTGATGCAACCAACTTTGATTTGTGGAAATTCAACTTTGAGCAATATCTGGGAATCTATGACTACACACTCTGGGAAGTTATTGAATATGGAAACACATTCGATAAAGCCCAAAAGATTGCTAATGTTATTGCTCAAAGATCAGCTGTTGTTGGATGTTCTGAAGAGGATAAGAAAGAAAAACCTGGAGATGGTAGAGCTGTGGCTGTTGAAGACATAGCAAAGAAAAGGGTCGACATGAAAGCCC
The DNA here is from genome assembly GCA_025667525.1 of Glebionis coronaria. Lineage (NCBI taxonomy): Eukaryota > Viridiplantae > Streptophyta > Magnoliopsida > Asterales > Asteraceae > Glebionis > Glebionis coronaria. The sequence goes on along the minus strand of CM046878.1, from coordinate 305,453,012 downwards.
TAAATATTCTGAAAGTCTCTTTGGGACAAGAGAACCAGCATAAATATAGAGGCTATGAATCTGCTAAAAACCTTTGGGAAGCTCTTGAAGTTGCATATGGTGGCAATGCAGACACTAAGGAAGAGAAGAAAAAGAAACGTATGCATGATTATGCTGTCTTCAAGGCTCAACCCAATGAAAAACTGAGTAGTGTGAGAAGCAGATTGCTTGACATTACAAGCAAGTTGTCCTTCATGGGGACACAACTTGGTGATGTTGACATTAATGCTACCTTTCTTAAAAGTCTTGGTGAGGCATGGAAGATTGAGGCAAGAGCCAATAATACCTACAAAATTTCCTCGTTTGATGACATCTACAACAAACTAAGGCTGTTGGAAGATGAAACTCTTTTAGAGCATGGAAGCAAGTCTACCACCAGTAACATGGCCTTCTTCTCTCATAGTGAAGGTCAATTCAATCAGAAGGACTCTTACATGCATCCAGTTACTGGATCATCATATGTCAGCGCTGGAACAAGTCCTGTCAACGTCTCCTATTCAGACGCTGACACATTCAAGAGTGACTCCCCAAGAGTTAAACCTGTTGGTTTAGATTTGGATACTGTATGTGCTTATATTGCTTCTTTGCCCAATGGTTCAGTGATTACATATGAGGACCTTGAGCAGATAAGTGATGAGCACTTGGAAGAGGTGGACATTAAGTGGAACATGGCTCTTGCTAGTATAAGAGCAAATAGGTGGAACAGAAGGTTTAAGAAGAAGATGACCTTCAATGCAAAAGACACAGCTGGATTTGATAAATCCAAAGTGGAATGCTACAACTGTCATCGTATGGGATACTTCATGAGGGAATGCAGATCTCCTAGAAGATCTGATGCTGGTAAACCCTCAAGTCAAGTCGTTAAAGCTCAGGATTCCAAAGCCATGGTTGCAGTTCAAGGAATTGATGGTATGGGATGGGATTGGAGCTTTCTGGCTAAGAATGTTGAAGAGGATAAAGCTTTGGTTGCTGAGGTTGAAGAAGAAGAGCATGTTGAATATGCTCTCATGGCACACTCCTCCTCTTCATCTGATAATGAGGTATACAATGATGCTTTTTGTAGTAAAGGTTGTAGGTTAAACACTAAGAAACTTAACAAAGAAGTGTTAAGATTAATGAGTGATGTGAGTACTGAAAAGTGCAAACTGTCTAATTACCAAGTAGCTCTCACTCAAACTGAGAAAACTGTTTCTGAATACAAGAAAATGGAATTTGACTTAAAAGATAAAATTAATATCTTAAAACATGAGTTAGATGCTAGTATGGATATTAGAAATATCATGGAAAGGGTTAATGGTGAATTACAGGCTAAATTAGATGAGGCCATTAAGAATAAAGACAATGTTGGCCTTAAAATTCAAATATTTGATAGAGCCACTCAAACCCTAGGAGACTGTGTGGGTAAACAAAGGGATCCTAAGGACATGACTAGGATTGGGATGAATGATTACTCTTTGGTTCCACCACCACCTGGTGACTTCTATGGTGTCCAGCAAAAGGACCTATCTTGGACTGGTTTGCCAGAATTCCAAGAGGAGGAATTCATTCCTCCACCAAGAGTTGTCACTCCAGTTGAAGAGTACCAACAAAAGTTGACTGACCTGAATGAATGGAAGAAAGCTAACCCTACTTTGTTTGTTAAGGGTGGCTTGCTATGTGAAAGTCCCAATGAGTCAACTCCCATCAAGGTTACAAACCCAGTCACTGGTAAAGCTGTTGACCTAGGCTCAAACACTGATAGAAAACCTAGCATTAAATATGCAGAGATGTATAGGAATAATAGGTCACCCAAGAGCCAAGTTAGCAATAATGGAACATGCTTCTTCTCTTCTAGACCTAAGGTTGTGTCTAGAAAAGCTTGTTACACTTGTGGTAGCTTTTCACACTTGGCATACAAGTGTGTCAACGCTCCCAAAGCCAGCGCTGACAGGAACAATTTCAGCTCTGACAGGAACAAAGTCAACGTTGTTAGGAAGTCAAACGTTGTCAGACCTAAACCTTGTGTGCAGCAAAGTCCACAAGTGATTAGACATACCCCATTCTTCACTAGAGGGTCTAACACTCATGGACAAAGACCATTTCAAAAGACAAACACTTGGTCTAATAGGCAATGGGTTTCTGTAGCAAACCCTAGATTCAACACTGATAAGGGTAATTTCAGCGTTGACAAGACTAATTCTAACGGTGACAGAAACGTGACCAGACCTAAATATTTGCAACCACAGGGTAAGAGGTCTAAAGCTTCTTCAAGCTTAACATGGAGGCCCAAGAAAGATCAAAACCCTAATGATAATGGGATTTCAATGACTTGCAACAGATTTAATTACATTTCAAAGGTCATTACAAAACCTATTGGGGTTAACTGGGTATTTCATCCTAAGAAGGATGAAAATGGGGTTGTTGTGAGAACTAAGTCTGTTCTTATTGAAAAACCAGATGAATCCAAGTCTTTTAAGACTTGGGTTCCCAAAGAAAACTAATTTGTTTTCTTTATGTGCAGGGCATTCAAAGACAGGTCAATGATTATGGATATTGGGATAGTGGATGCTCAAGGCACATGATAGGGAAGGAAGACTATTTGACCAACTTCACTCCCATTAAGGATGGTGATAAGGTTTACTTTGGAGGAGGATATGGTACTATCACAGGCAAAGGAACCCTTCTCACCAAGAATTTGCGTTTTGAGAACGTATTTCTGGTAAAAGAACTTGATTACAACCTTTTTAGTGTATCACAAGTTTGTGATAACCAAAATAAAGTTCTGTTTACTGATACTGAGTGTTTGGTGTTAAGCAAGGATTTTCAGATCCCTGATGAGAAATATATTGAGTATAGAACACCTAGGCATAAGGACATATATAATGTGAATTTGAATGGGATTAAAATGAATAATAATATGTCTTGTTTTTATGCTAAAGCTTCAGTAGATGAGAGTAATTTGTGGCACAGGAGACTAGGGCACATAAATTTTAAAAATATAAATAGGCTTGTGAGACTTGGTTTGGTTGATGGTTTGCCTGAGAAGGCCTTCCACAATGACCACTCTTGTGTTGCATGTCTTAAAGGCAAGCAGCACAAGGTCTCATTCAAGTCCAAACAAGTGCATACTAGTTCTAGACCTCTTCATATGCTTCACATGGACCTCTTTGGTCCAACCAATATAGAAAGTTTGAATGGTAAGTCATATTGCTTTGTCATCACAGATGACTTTTCTAGGTTTACTTGGACATTCTTTCTAGCCATGAAGAGTGACACGGCTGATATTCTAATTGATTTTATCACTCAGATTGAGAAGAGGTCTGGCAATGAAGTTAAAATGCTTAGGAGTGATAATGGTGGAGAATTTAGGAATAAGAAGCTAGATGATTTCTGTGCCAGGAAAGGAATTACTAGGCAATTTAGTATTGCTAGAACCCCACAGCAAAATGGGGTTGCTGAGAGGAAAAATAGAACCCTAATTGAAGCAGCCAGAACAATGTTGGCTGATGCTCATTTTCCTATAGCCTTTTGGGCTGAGGCTGTTAATACAGCTTGTTATGTTCAAAATAGAGCATTGGTTAACAAAATTCAGAACAAAACACCTTATGAGTTACTTTGGGGAAGAAAACCTAATATTGGTTTTCTCAGACCTTTTGGTTGTCATGTAGTAGTATTAGATACTAGTGATGCCTTAGGGAAATTTAGTGCAAAAGGTGATGAGGGCTACTTCATGGGGTATTCAGTGCAGAGCAAGGGATATAGGGTTTATCATAAAGAGGAAAAACGTATACTTGAAAGAGTGCATGTTAGGTTTTTAGAGAATAAACCTAGTGATCCTGAAAGTGGTCCTAATTGGTTGTTTGACTTGGAACCCTTATCTAGAACTTTAAATTATATGCCTGTCACTAATCCAGACATTGTGAAGGTAACTTCAAATGTTGTGGAGGAACAAGTTGTTGATGTTTCAGGTACACGGGTTCATGAAAAGGTTGGATCACAAGCAGAAAAGACATCTCCTATACAAGAATATGTCACAATTCCCATTTGGACAGATGCTTTTGCTGCTGCTGCTGCTGGTAAAGATAATGGTGGTTTCCAAGTCCCACCAGATACAAACATGCATGGTCCTTCAGGTGCTGACAAAGGCAAATCTAGCGCTGACAAGACCAATTCAGACGTTGATGGTTCAGACGTTGACAACAACAGTTCAAGCGTTGTTAGCCCAAGCGCTGACAAACAAGATTCAGGCGTTGACAACACTTCTGCACATATTTTCTCTTCCATTTTTGAACAAGGTAAACCTTCTAATATTTATGAAGAGGTTCATCCTCATGTTGATGAAAGAGAGTCTGATCAAGAAGACATTGGCAACATGGAGAATGAAGTTGAAGATACCAGACTTCTTGAGGGAGGAGTACTTACTTCAGTCATGAAGAATCATCCTCCTTCTCAAATCATTGGTGATATTCTGACTCCAGTTCAGACTAGAAGATCTCATCAAGGTCTTGGTGGGTTTATTGCCAATATACACAAGAAGGTTGATACCCCTCTTGTGCAAGCATGTTTGTTTGCCTGTTTTCTGTCCCAACAGGAACCCAAGAAAATATTTGATGCTCTCAAAGAACCAAGTTGGGTGGAAGCAATGCAGGATGAGCTTCACCAATTTGCAATTCAGGATGTTTGGGAGCTGGTTGATTGTCCCAGATATGTCAGACCTATAGGGACAAGATGGATTCTAAGGAACAAGAGAGATGAAAGAGGCATTGTGGTCAGAAACAAGGCAAGGTTAGTGGCTCAGGGATATACACAAAAGGAGGGGATAGACTATGAGGAGGTTTTTGCACTAGTTGAAAGGATTGAAGCTATAAGGATTTTTCTAGCCTATGCATCCTGCATGGGCTTCACTGTCTATTAAATGGATGTCAAGAGTGCCTTCCTCTATGGAACTATTGTTGAGGAGGTATATGTGATGCAGCCTCCTGGTTTTGAGGATCCAGAGAATCCAGATAAAGTGCATAGAGTCAAAAAGGCTATGTATGGCCTTCATCAAGCCCCTGGAGCATGGTATGGTACTTTGTCTACCTATTTGGTGGACAATGGATTCAAGAGGGGCACCATAGATCAGACACTGTTTACAAAGAAGAAAGGCAAGGATGTGTTACTTGTCCAGGTCTATGTTGATGATATCATTTTTGGGTCTACTGATCCAAAGATGAGTGAGGATTTCTCCAAGCTTATGACAGACAAATTCAAGATGAGTGCTATAGGGGAAATGAACTTCTTTCTTGGTTTACAAGTTCAGTAGAAAGAAGATGGTATCTTCATCTCCCAGGATAAATATGTGGCTGAGATCTTGAAGAAGTTTGGCTTTTCTCCACATGAAAAGAGGGCTACTACTCCTATGGATAGAGAACACCCTTGGGGAAAGATTGGAGATGGGAAAGATGTTGATGTCAGGCACTATAGATCCATGATTGGATCCTTGATGTATCTTACTGCCTCCAGACCTGACATCATGTTTGTTGTGTGTGCTTGTGCACGCCATCAAGTGACTCCCAAAGAGTGTCACCTTTATGCTGTGAAGAGGATCTTTAGGTACTTAATATGCTATCCTAGTCTTGGTTTGTGGTACCCAAAGGATTCACCCTTGGAGCTGATTGCATATTCAGATAGTGATTATGGAGGTGATAAATTTGATAGGAAATCCACAACTGGTGGATGTCAGTTTCTTGGGAGCAGGTTGATATCTTGGCAATGCAAGAAACAAACAGTGGTGGCTAATTCTACAACTGAAGCCGAGTATGTTGCTGCAGCTGCGTGTTGTGGACAAGTTTTGTGGACTCAGAACCAACTGTTGGACTATGGGTATAATTTCATGCATACCAAGATATTTGTTGACAATAACAGCACTTTATGCATCATTAAGAATCCTGTACATCATTCTAAAACTAAACACATAGAAATTAGACACCATTTTATAAGAGATTGTTTTGAAAAAGGTTTAATACAACCAGATAGGGTTGACACTGAGGAAAATGTGTCAGATTTACTAACTAAACCTTTTGATGCTGGGAGGTTTCAATACTTGGTAACAAGTATTGGAATGATCAATCTTACATAATATGTGTTTTGGAGTCTTTTTTATGTACAGGATGATGCATTGTTATTGGTCTTATGGTTTAGATTTTCCACTATATTTTTTCTAACACTGACAAAGGTTGCTTAACGCTGATAAGTGTTTTTGCAACGTTGTCAGCAATATAATTTTCTAACGCTGACAAAGCTTCCCTCAACGCTGACATGTGTTATCGGGGCGTTGTCAGCAACAATGTTAGTTTTGTGGTTTTCAATCTAAATGTGCAGATGGTGTTAGCAGTATACCATTGGATACAGAGTTGCTTATGGATCATTGGAGAAGCATTTGGACATGTTTTTATTTATGGATGATGGTTGGAATTTTAAATTCCTATCTTGACATAAATTTTTTTTATGTTCATGCATATTTTTGGCAACTTATGTATCATAGTTTAAGGGGAGGTTTTAGGAACCTTTAGGATGTTTGGGTATCCATATGATACTCTTATCACAATTCTAGATTATGTCCACAGGTGAGTATGAGTTAGTTTTACTAAATCATGAGGCACTGTAGCATGCAAAGTTGATATACTATGCATGCTGCCAAGACATTTTTGGCCTAAAATTGGTTGTGGTCTGTTGGGTGACTTGGGAATAATTTTGTTATGGGATTTACCTGGGAGTAACAAGGAATTTTGTAAGGTAACTTGGTTGTTAAGAGTTTTGGTTAGCAAGGGACACTAGAGGACTGTTATGTCTATCTTGCTTAAGCAAGTGTGCATAACTGGACAATGCTTTCCGCCCTATAATAATTATCATCTTTTTGGTTATCTTCTCTAGGATAAATTACTTTGTTAAGGTCATTTTTCGTTTTAAAATATTTTTATTTTTGGATGCTGACAAGAATTTTCCAAGCGTTGTTGTGACCAAATTAGACGCTGACATGGCTATAGGCGAACGTTGACAAGATTATAGCCGTTGGGCGTTGATAGGTTATTTTTGACCGTTGACACTCAATGGGACCTACCCAGTTGTTACTTTTTGACATATTTTTAGGCCGTAATTTTGGGAGTTGTTACTTTTCATTTAATGCATGAGATAAACTTATAATTTTTCAATATTTTCATGATTACTTTTTGAAAATACTTGCCTATTTTTGGGCCTATCACATGCATTTTCTTCTCCTATAAATTTGGCTCCTATTTTTAAACAGGGTATCTATATTTCTTGTCTAACACAATTTTCTCTTATCAACTTCATCTTCATCCATCAAATTTAACAGCTTTCAACAATGGCACAAAAGTTTAAACCATCAGAATTGGAATTGGGATTCAGAACTCAACACAACATGATTGCGTATCTTGAAGCTGATGATACTCTGTTTCCTCAATACACACAAATGGTGGCGTATTTGAACGCATCCCCCCTTAGGTATGCTCTTTCTCATGCACCACTCATTCCAGTCACACATATTAAACAGTTTTGGAACACTGTCAGTTCCTCAACAGTTAATAGAGTGACTACATTGACTTCTATTGTTCATGGGAGACCTTGGGTGGTTACTGAGGCTTTGGTACACCAAGCCTTGCATCTTGATGATGCTGATGGTATAGCCACCCTTCCCATTAGTGAGATAGAACAAGGGCTAAGGGCTTTGGGATATCCTTTTCCTGATGAAGGTACCTTAAACAAGTATCATAAACAGGAATTTCCCCCAGCCTGGAAGTACCTCATACATGTCCTCCTTCAATGTTTGAGTCCCAAATGCACTGCACACAATGAGATCAATAGATCTATTGCAAGTGCTATTGTGTGCATTGCAACAGGGCAAAAATTTAATTATTCAAAAATGATTTTTGAGGGCATGTGTAAAAATAAGGGGAACAAAATGACTTTAGCTTATCCCCGAATTTTGCAAATGGTTTTTGATGTTCAAGGATACTGCACAAGGGATCATAATGAGTTTTATGAGATCCCTGTGCAAAAGAAAGCTATTTTTATGAAGATGAACTCACCACCCCATCGTGACCTACCCTTAACCCAAGCTATGCTTGCTGTTATTGCAGCAGCATAGCCCCAACCAGACCCCCAACCCCAAATTGACCCCCAACCACAACTTGATCCAATACCTGAACCATTACCTTCACCTGAACATATGCAACTTGACCAAGATTCCTTCAACGCTGACAGATTAAATGTTGGCGTTGATGTGCCTATTTCCAACGTTGACACACAACCTTCACAAACCCAAACACCCCTTAACCAACCCACATCCACCCAATCTTCCACACCATCTTCCACACCCCCTGAATATAGGTTGATGAAACGTCAAAGGACTACTGGAGTGTTCTCCTCTGGTGGTCCTAGCCATGTAGCAGAGAGAACCACCACCACAAGTGTGGCTGGTGACATGGATGAGGATGGGACTATTGGTTCTGGCTTAGAAGCTGGCCAAGGCAGTCCCATCATCATTAAGTCCTCATCCATGCCCAATGAATCTGACTTGGGAGGTCAAATCCCCATTTTAGAAGAGGGCAGACTGGAACCAATGACTCTTATGGAATTGACGGCAGTCTGCATGAGCTTGCAAAAGCAAAATGCAGACTTAGTACAAGTTGTCAGCTCACAAGGCCTTGACCTCAAGCAATTGAGGGAGAGGATTGTTGTTTTGGAGAGTGCTAGTGCCAGGAGGGGTATGGAGGAATCTTCCAAAGGGGAGGAAGATCCAATAAATCTGAGTGATAAGGGCAGCCATGATGGTCAATCTTTGGATGTTGCTGAGGCCCTTACCACTTTGAAGGAACAAACAGGTTTTGATACGTCCTTAGTCTCTCCTATCAACTTGAATTTATCATTTACAGCCATGTTGAAAGAGGTTACAAAAGGCGCTGAGGCGGGATATTTTGGCGTTGACAAGGAGAATTTGGACGCTGACAGAAATATTTTGAGCGCTGATAGAACAAAATTGGGCGTTGACAGACCTGCACATGAAGGTGATGTATCCCAGTCATCATCTATCATCAAGGAGGTTTCTACATAGGTATCACCATCTACCTTACCAACAATTGCACCATTAGATAAGGGTAAGGGTATTATGGTAGAAGAGAGTGTTCCAAAGGATGCAGCTCAAGTTGAGTTTGATAGAAGATTAGCTGCACAAATCATGGAACGGGATAAAAAGGAGGTGAAAGAGTCACCATTTGTTGCTACTTCAGAGGAAGGAAGTGATGGAGCTAGCTCAGACTCAAGTGTGATGATTATAGAACCAGAAAGACTTGAGTATGAAGAAGAGTTGGCCAAGGAGAAATTGAGAGAATTGAAATTGCAGGTTGACTTTGACATGCCAGAGGTGGTTCAAATGTATAATGCTTGGGAAGAAAGATGTATGTAGAATCCACACTTGACTACTTCAGATCAAATATGGGGTTTGGAGATTCTCCTCAGAGTTCAGAAAGATTGCCAGGTAATTTTGAAACACAAGGCAAGTAATATTCTCTTAGAATTAAAAAGGGATAGAAGGGAGCTATACTGCATGTTGCTCAGATGTCATGGAGTAGGATGGACTTATCAGAAGTTGAGGGCATTGACATTTGATGAGTTGGAATGCAAGGCTTATCCCATTTGGGTGAGAGTGCCGGAAGCAAACACTCTCAGACTTCTTTCTGATGAAAGGAAAGAAGAACTTGCAGAAGAAATGGAACTCAAGAAAGCTATGTTTATTCCCAGACCAGTGAAAAAGGGAGTTTCTCTTGAGTTTCCCAAAGATATGGATCCACTATATCCGAGTGAAGCTGTCATAAGAAAGAGTCTCAAGCTCTCACCATTAGAAGCTTCAGATATGGTGCAAGTGTTACCATTAGATTCCAGAAACCCAATTGTGAGCTATAAAGAAGATGAATGTGGGTTTTGGAAGATTGGCAGATATGGCAAAGAGGTACACACTTTTACCACTCTCATATCTTTGTTTGCAAGTTGTGATAGAGAAGACTTGGTGGACCTATGGAGGTTGCTAGAGACCAAGTATGAGGCTGAAGCACCAACTTCAGCTAATGGAATAAAACTGTGGTCCACATTCAAAAGAATGTGTGGACCAAAAGATGAGGATCCTGCTATTTGGAAGGATCTTGAAGATGACCTCAGTGGTCTTCAATGGAGGTTATATTCAGCTGCTGGTGTTTACCATTTGAGTTCTACAAAGTTTGCTGAGTATCTACTTGTGGATGGTCAGCATTTCATATCCAAGGCTATTTTGGAGAAGATGAAGGACACTCAGCTGGAAATAGATTATTCAAGTGACGTGGCAAAAGACTTGATCAGATTTATTCATTACCAATATGAGAAGGTTTGTAAGATTCCTCCTAGTCCTTAATTCTTATTCAGAAACTTCATCATAAGAGTGGATATCAAGTTTAGGGGAGGATTGTTGGGAATAAATTAAGGCCAGATCACTTGAGCGCTGACAAGAGTAAAACAAGCGTTGACAAGAACAAAACAAGCGCTGACAACTCAAGCGTTGACAAGATAAAGTCAAGCGTTGACACATTGAAGACAAGCACTGATGGAAAGATATACTCTACGCGTTTATTGTATTCTAGATTACTTCTAGTAAAGATAGGAACAACAATGTATTTTCTATATTTATCTTTACCTAGAATAGCTGATACGTAGATTATTGTACAAGGCTTCTTATGTCTATAAAAGAAGACCTTTAGGTTAATGTTTGATATAAGTTTTCATTCGGAAACTACTTTCATTGTAAGCAAGTTTGATATCATTAATCAAAGTAAAAGTTTGTTTATATCATTGTGTGTTCTTGTTTAAGTGTTAATTCCGCATAACACTTAGATTATCATAAGCATATACAAAGGTTTCTCTAAGTGTATTACTTGATCTAATCTCGTATACATAAAGCTAAATCGATCTAAGTTTGGGATCAACAGTATATATATAGCGATGTCAAAAAAAAAGAGAAAATATTGTCGAGAGACATACTCTACTTTAGTTTCATGGCAAAAATACCAAAATAAAGAGAGTATGACATGGACAATAAAACAATTCCACATAGTCAAAAAGAGAGAAAAAAGGACTATGATGAAAAGAAAAATGAGGATGATAAAAAAGTCGTTTGCACAAACAATGACAAGCATTGAAGAAAGAAGTGTGCTCGCAATTTTATCAATCCAAAAACAAGTCAAATGAGAGGAGCTTGACAAGATCAATTCACAATTGTTGGAATATAGGTAGAGAAGAAACATCCATACTAATTGTAATGATAATATGTCAAAGGGTAAAAAGATTAGAATTTTTGGAATCACCCAAGAAAATTCAAGATTTAACCATCAACTCTTAAAAAAACAAGGAGAGGATTTTGAGGAAATCAATTCAAAATTGTTGGAATAGAAGTAGAAAAGAAACATCCAAGAATTTGAAGATATCATCTCAAGGGGTTAAAAACATAGAATTGATGGAATCACCCATACTAATTGTAAATTTTAACCGCAATCAACTCTCAACAAAGAAGAACAAAAATATCTCAACCTAGAGACATTTTTGACCAAAAAAAAACAAAAGCGGATAAATCAACGCTTTAAAAAAATATTCTGGATATAAGACATTATAGGCAAGGATGCTTATGAATGTCGACACCAAACGGTGTTTAGCATACGATAAACTACATGCTCAAAGTTTCGTAGCTCTTGTCAATCATTAATCATTATGAATGTTCAAAGAACAATTACATGATGAGGAAAGGGTGAGGCTTGACTTAACTTAGTTTAGAAAGAATATAAGAAAGTGACTCGACTTAGAAGAGAATGATTAAAATGAATTGAGAGAGACTCAACAAATAAGTTAAGGATAACTTCACGAAGCGAGAGAAGAAACTCAAAAAAGAAGAAAAGAGGGAATCTTCAAGAAAACTTGTCAAAAGAGAAAAAGACCAAAACAAACAAGGGACTCAATGGCCACGGTTCATTAAATAGGTCTGTGGTTCATTATCAATAGTGAGACCCAAGGTTATTTGAGGAACCGTGGACATTGGGTGTCCAAAAACGATTATCGACTCAAAGGAAAATCACTTGGTCAAGCAATTTAACATAAGATGCTAAAAGTCTTGAACGTCAATGCTTCGGATATGACTTTTAACAATTACAATTGCAAGTTAAATTTTCTTGAATATTTCAAAAGAAATATTTTAAGTTGTCAATCTTACTAGGAGATGAATTAGATATAAATCTAACCTTCCTTGACAACATAGTTAGAAAATAAAGAAGAAAAGAAAGAACACGAGAATAACGAGATCCAAGACCCAAAGACAAATCATATTGAAAAACATGAAAGGAAATACAGGAGAGTAAAGATCATACAAAAATGTATGAAACACAAGCCTAAAACTTAAGCATAATTTTAATCCTAGTTACACTAGAAATCTAAGATTTGCTAAAATTGGGTGTCTTATTAATAAGCAATGCACATGCTTAATTATAAGACAAGGTGAAGGGTGATGTGGGTGGTGGAGGATGTGGTATGTTCTCCAAAGGTGAAATGGGTGATGTGGGTGAATCTGGTGGGGTAAAAGGTGAAGTCACCAAGGGTTCAACAAAGTCATTCTCAATGGGAACGCTTTGGATAGGTTAAGGTTGGGTAGTCACATCCAAGAGAGTACTAGGAGTGAAGGGTGAGGTTAGCTCATTCATTCTAGATTGGAATGAAGAGGAGGTAGAACCATGTGAATGGTTGGTGCCATGTGTTGAGGTAGTTTTGCATGGAGCAAGAGGTGGTGAGGGTGATGAAGAGATGAGAATGGGCACAATCTCATTCTTAGGTGCGTGAAAGGGTGAAGAGTTAAGTTTGGGTCACTTAATCTTAATTTTGAGGTGCCTCTTTGAAGAGGAGGTTTTGGATGAATTTAAGGTTCTTGTAGAAACCATGATAGTAATGGGTGGTTTAAGGGGTAAGGATGAATGATTTGAGGTGTGAAGAACATGGCTAACAAGGAGCGTTTAAAAGGGTGAGGGGATGATCCAAACTAGTAAAGGGTTAAAAAGGGAAAGCCTAAGATATTTTGGGAGTGATCAAAGGTTTGAAACAAAGATTCCAAAGGGTGTTGGAACAATTGGGAAGTTTCAGAAAACCCGAATTTGAGAGCTTCTGCCTGCGGTTCTTTATCTCCACTGACGGTTCCATATTGATATGGAGTCGCGGTATATTTAAAGAACCGCCTACAGAGGCTTGGTTTAGGTGGTGAATGGAGGATTTTCCAATTCAGAAAATCCTAATGTTCTACTCTAACTTATCATAAAGTCATGCTTAAGAGCAATAAAAACTAGAACACACACAAAGGAAAAACACATAGGTTCAATTAGCACGTAGGAAGAAAGTTAAGAAAAACCTAATGGCTAGAAAAGAAAAAGACTCCTAATGACATACAAAGTTCATCAAAGTAAACTATCATTAGTCATATATAGGAAGAGCAATTTAGCCAATTTAGAGAATGAGTATGAGACTATCACTAGAGGTGCTCAATTAAGGCTAAACACGACCATTTTTACGAGTTATACACCAACTCAACTTCCCACATGGAAGTAATTCAACCGTTAGGTCAAATTAAGATCCTAGTGCATAAATTCTCTAGTAGTCATTCTCAAGTTAGACAAAATGTAATTCCAACATTTGCCTAATAAAGTTTAGCAAGGATGAAACTTGCATGGCGACACAATGCATGACCTAATGAGGGTTAAGAATGCACCATTGCATATCTTGTCAAACAAGTCTAGTTAAGGTTATTTACCTTAATAGAACTTGAGGCCAATAACTTTGAAGTGTATAAACAAAGTTTACACAAACCAAAGGAACACTCTTGATTGGTCTTTCAGAAATGACACATTTATAAATTGCATAGCAATGTAAATTACTTGAGTATTTCGGATGAAACATCCAAGTTATCAAACTGACTCTATTGTGCATTATAAGTAATTATTAAACAAAATATGTCTAACAATTTGAACAAGTAGATTCAATATAACACCATCAACACAAGTGTGAGTTATGATCCGATGTATATTATTAACAAACCACATTCATGTCTACACTATAAAACATGTCTATTAGATTCGATAATGATACCAATCATAGTTTGAATAATGCATTGATATTTAATCGAAATCTTTCTTGATTCCCACAAACACTCTTTTAAGAGAAAATAGCTAAGATTTTCAAAGGGTGTTTCATGTTTTATGGTGAGACATTTATCTACTTGAACCAATAACACAATGATCGAGTAAGACGACCTAAATCAATAGATTTGACAAGCTCCTAAAGCTTTCAAACCTAAAAGTGTTAAAGAACATGCCGAGGTGTACAAGATTTTTATTTAACATTTGTAAACCAAGAGATGTTAATCCTATATGCAATGCACACATAATGTTGCAACTAAAATGCAAGAAATCTAGCATACATCCTAATTAGGAAAAACTAGATACTAACAAATACCAAGCAAGGCACAAGAGACTAGACATATAAGAAATACTACTACAAATAGCAAGGAACACTTAATAATGACTACATATAATAATAATACACAAGGAAACATACACAAACAATTAGCTTAACACATAAAAGCATTCGTCCATGTTTTGAGTGTTAGATACAACAAAGTATTCATAGCTTGATTTTATTTGAAAATAGTCTTTGACCAATTTAAAATTTAATTAAGTTTAACACTTTGTAAATACATCAATTTTCAAAGATATATCACCAAGAGATGTCCAACTTAATAGAAAAGAGTAATACACAAGTTTTACGAGAAACCGACGCTCAATACATTGGACAAAGTATGGAACTTAGAAACCATTCAAATTTTAAAGTTTGAATAAAGGTTTCGAAGCATTTTTACTTGAAAGAAAATTCAATTACGTTCGAAATGACGGGTGGCACGACTTCTACGGACTTACGGTTGATTTTATATGATTTTTTAAAGTTTTCAAAAATCTGTGTCGGACTGACCGCGGTTCCTTATTTATTAGGAACCGTGGGGAATTGATAAAAAACCGCGTCCAGAGGACAAAAATAGGGTTTTTTGGCAAAAATCATTTGGTAACTTTTTGGAAGAACTTAGGACTCTAAAAAATCATTTTAGACACATAGAACTCGTATTTTAGAGTTAATTATGACACAAAAGATTTTTATACTTCCAAACATGAAAAGATTTAATTCAAACTATTATACAAAGTTTATTTAACACCAAAACTTGTACGAATGAAACAACAAAACACATTTCATAAGTAATCACTCTTCATGAACAATTTGATACAAAGATCGTCTCTATTTTTAAAAACCGTTTTCATTTTTAAAAACCATTTGTTTTGAAAAAAAGAGCAAAGATCGATCCAAGCTTTAAAGTACAATATACTTCAAAGATCTTGAATAACCTCGCTCTGATACCAATTGTAGAAACTAGAAGGGGGGGTTGAATAGTTTCTAGTTCATTTTCAAAACATTTCGTTTATTCCACTGGCCGCGGTTCCTTAAATATCACCGCGGTTCCTTATTAATAAAGAACCGCTGGCTCAATAAAGAACCGCCGATAGTGGATGCCAAATATTGATACGTTGTAAACCTTGACAATCGTATATATCAAATTCTCGATTAAGCTTGACTAGATATGAGATGTGTTTGTAATAGATAATAACTATAAGTAAGGAAACACACAAACACATCAAATCAAGTGTACATCAAGCAATAGTCTAAACACTAAGCACACACGTACTAAGCCTTATCTTTTCCGCAACTAAGATGTTTAGACTAAAGGATACACACTTTACCATAATCTAAACACGAAGCACACACGTACTAAGCCTTAGCTTTTCCGCAACTTAGATGTTTAGATTATGAGATGCACACAACATACAACATATAAATACATCTATAATAGTAAAGACATAAATGTAAAGGAAAGTATCGACACAATGATTTATAGTGGTTCGGTCACGAAGCTCCTCTTCGCCCTACTCCACTCCTCGAGAACACCTTACTCGAGAGTTACTTCACTAGTCAACAAAACTCCTTTCAAGGCGGAGAAAACCATACACGTCGCTTACACATTTCCGACACTAAGCTAGATGTCGAGTCCTAATCTTAGGTAGGACCAATCTACACATCGTTTCCCACTTCACCATTTAACGACACAAGGCTAGATGTCGAGTTCTAATCGAAAGGTAGAACCAATCTTCACAACGTTGCCTACTTCACCATTTTACGACATAAGGCTAGATGTCGAGTTCTAATCGAAAGGTAGAACCAATCTTCACGACTCTTCACTTTGAAGCTAAGTGAGAACTTCACTAGACACAACTACATCACTTTATAGTTTAGTAAGAACTCACAAGACACAACCACATCACTTTATAGTTTAGTGAGAACTCACAACTCTTACCTATTACAACTCAATAAAACACATATCCATGTGTACACATGTAACTTGGATCTACACAACATAAATCCAAGTATACACATATACAATGGATTTACACATGACTTAATCCAAGTATTCACAAATACAATGGATTAACACAACTAATCCAAGTATTCCCATATACATTGGATATACACAAGATTGATCCAAGTATACACATATACATTGGATCTACACAAGACACAAATAAAAATGATGAACATGATGATCTTCATCAAGACTTCATCTTTAATGACATCACAAATGTGTGAGTGATCTTCTCTTTGCACTTAAGAGGATGAGGAGATTGAAGGAGAGAATCACATCTTAAACAAGATTAATCTAAACTAACTAATCAAGGGTTTAAAGATGTTTTTGAAGAAACTGTGCAAAAAGGGTTGGAAGAAAATCTAGAAATGATCCACTATTTATAGGGCAATATTGCAACGGTCAAAAACACCTGCGGTTTCTTATCTCTACCCGCGGTTGCTTACCAATAAGGAACCGCGGGTTCCTTAAAAGAACCTCCGTGTTGGAGTCCGTTCAAATTTGTCCTTTAGTGGGATATGCCATCTGGGGTAGTTTATACCCTCAAAGGATATTCCTTTGACATATGGAATATGCCAAATTCAAATTAAATAATATTCTTTGGAATATACCTTAGAGAATATTCTTTGGAATATTCCAAATTCAAATTTTCATTTTTCTTTTTAATAAAACATTTTCTTAAAAATAAAGTTAATTAAAAATTACTTTGTCACTTTGTATAAAAGTGAGTTTTAAGAAATGTAGGATATGTAAATCTTGCTTATGTTTAGACAGAGAAAGAGATAGAAAGATGGTAGATTTTCACATACACACTTGAGAGAAAATAATAAGAAAACACCTTTTTCTATGTGTAAAATGAATGAAAAACCACACCATCTCCATCTAAGGAGAGGGTTTATATACCCAAGCCTTATGATGGGCTTAGGCTTACAATATTGGGTCGGCCTACACATGTTATAGGCTAGACTTGGCCTTGTTTTTTTAATAAAGATATCTAGAATACGAGCTACTACTTAATATATTTTCAGAGTGACCGAATCTTCCTAAATACGTAAAAATGTATTTCCAACAATCTCCCCGTAAGGGAGGTCACTCCAAACAAGGGCATTACCCAAGTTAC
Source organism: Glebionis coronaria (assembly GCA_025667525.1). Taxonomy (NCBI): domain Eukaryota; kingdom Viridiplantae; phylum Streptophyta; class Magnoliopsida; order Asterales; family Asteraceae; genus Glebionis; species Glebionis coronaria. The sequence continues at coordinate 305,435,301 of CM046878.1, read as the reverse complement.
AATAAAAAATAAACCTAGCATACTATGCTTGTCTTGAGCTCGTAGTCTTCGTCTTTCTTTTCTTTTTCTTTTCTAATGAACATGTGTGGACTTTGATATCCATCTTTAGCATTAATCTCTTGCCTTGATCTTGTGCATCCTTCCCTAGTGATCTTCGCCTCTTCGTGACATCACGTCCCACATACTTATACCTTTGTAATTTTTGAAAGCTTCAGAGTTCGATACAGCTGAAGACTTGACTTTTAGGCTTTCTAGAATTAGATGAAATATTAAGTGCATAAAGTATAAGCATGCGGGGACGACTTCTTCTTGGATTCCGCAATGCCACCGTCTTCAAATGCCGCAACATAAGTAGACACGAACGAAATGGCTTTGAACATTTCATTCTAATTCGGTAGCATTTTACCTCCGGTCAGTGAAGACCGTTGGACGATATAAAATATCGTACTTGTGGCAGGTAGATTTAATTAAAAATATTCTTGACAAGATTTCGCGGGTAAACCCGTTCTCTTTACTCGACCGTCCAAAGCTGACTGCGAGCGTAAAGAGTGAATCATTTGGATAAAATTATCCGCATGATTGAAGCTGTCAATTCTGATTCCTGGAACAAGTTTGATTCATTAAAGAATCGCACCATCGTTGCTTTCCAGTTGTCACGAGCTTGATTCATATTGAATCTTGCAAGTTACCTACCAAGTGTTGTTTAAGGTTAACACTAGAAGGATTTCCACTCATCACTGTGAACACTAAGGTATCACTCTGAGTGTTCTGGCAAGATCACTTAGATATTGCGTAGAGGCCTGGAACGTGTTTAAGTTCAGCTAAGAATTAAACCACTGTTTCTTTCCAGTTATCACAAGTTTGATTCATAAAGAATCGCACAAGTTACCTACCATGAGCTTGTTGATATTCGCTCAAGAAGTATTTCCATCTTCATTGTAAATACTTTCGTATTACTCGGATGTTCAGGCAAGATCATGAAGATTTTGCGTAGGACTCTTAATATCTTTCTTACTTCTCACAGTGTGTGAAAAAGCAAGGAATTATGAAAGTGTGTCCTAATGAGATATTTGATGATCTCAAATGTATTTAGACTCGATCGTGCATTTTGGATTTTAGTGATCAGAGGCTGGAGAGGGTTGCCACCATTTCAATACCAATTTATTCGGAGTGAATAAATCGATAGATAACGTGTTGTCTCCATGTGATTAAAACAAATACCTTTTGAGAGATATCTGAGTTAGCTGGAATGGGTTGTGCATTGCATCACTGGGTCCATGATGTCTATCTTCAATATCGAGCATCATTAAAATGATCTCAATAGCATATGTGTTGACCCGATTTTTGCCTAAGGTTGTAAGGAGGGCTTCTTTCTTTACACCCTTTATCTTTACAATTATTTTTCATTCTTCAACCCCTTCAATGCTTACCAATACGTCATAACTAGCACCTTGTTGTGATTGTTCCAACCTTGTTGTGATTGTTCTAGTGCTAACTTAAGTACTTGGTCGGCATTCAGCTACATTCACAATCTTTCTCCATCTTTCCTAAGGACTACTATTTCTAGATATGGAATGTCCTTGGGAAGATTCCTTCAGTTTTGGAAGAATCATAGGACTTAACCTATCCTACCATCCTTATGTCACCACAATCTTCATCGTCGTAAAATAAATGGGTTTTGGGTAAGTATATGTCACCATGAAAGTCCATTTTGATATGCAAATCCGTCTTGCTCCCCCTTAACATATGCCACGATATTCGAAAACATTTCGCATATGTCAGGATGAGCCAGCATATTAAGTCAAACTATTTGTGATAATTTCCCATATTAAATCACATTTTCTCCCCCATATTAAAAATATTAACCCAATCGATGTTTTTAATATCAACTGATTTAATGAAGTTTTAACAACGGTTTTGGGAAGAAAAATGCATGCTCGTTTTATCTTCATGATACCAAATGTATGAGATATGATACCGATTTGTAACATGATCACATATTCACCATATTAGAAAAAATTGACAAGGTTGGACCTGTTTGATGAGAACATCATATGATAAGATCAAATGGTTCTTGTCAGTATATGTTGGTCGCCTCGTCACGTCTGAAGTCATCTCTTTACACCACGTGTACGATTGGTATTGTTGTCTTGACACCAGTTAGTGAGCTTGGCACGTTCGGCATCGAAGATTCTGAGTGCTTGACAATTGCTCCCCCTCAATTGTTGACCCGTGTTCTATTGAAAGAGTTGTAGTCGTCGGTTGAGTAGTCGCATCGTCGAGTATGTAGATACCAATTGTAGATAGTTATGGTTGTAGAGATGATAACTTCATGAAAACAAGACTTCTCTTGTTTTAACAAATAAATGCACTGAAGCATACATAGATTTGTGTTAGACCAAGTTATAAAGTAAACTTGATCCCTTACAAGGTTTTAAAGTAAACCTTGCCCGAGAAAATTAATTCCCGTTGTGAGCCAAAGCTTTCACAAAAAATACTTGACTTTAATGTGAAAACCGGGTTGCAGTCTGAAATAACTACAAGCCATAAGGGCATGTTTTATGAAATATTTACAACTTTTGTACGAACTCTATTTATGGCGTCGTGTCGATATTAATCAACATTTCTAAGGTCGTAAATATTATCGTACCAAAAGACATGCCTTTGAAAAATAAAGTAAAAATATTTTTGGATTTTCCTAGATTTTTCAATTTTTATGGTTTTTATATGGTTTTATATTTTTGTATTTTGCTTTTGTGGATAAAAATATAAACAATATATACAGATGATCACCAAGGATACGGAGAATAGTTTACCACCACTATTCTTTCGCTTCATCTGCCAGTTCCTTTAGAGTCTCAGGAGAGAAAGTTCTCATTCCTAGCTTGTCGGCCAAAAATTCCATTCGAGCACGATCTAAAGCCTTCGTGAAAATATCCGCCAATTGATACTCAGATCGGACAAAGTAAAGCTCGATCACTCCATTTTCCACTTGCTCCTTGATGAAGTGGTAGCGAATGTCAATATGCTTCGACCGGGAGAATTGAACATTGTTGCAGCATAAGGCAATTGCACTTTTGTTGTCTCAGTACATCGGAATTTTGTTGAAACCTAGACCATAGTCGGTTAATTGCGATCTCATCCATAGAATTTGAGCACAGCAACCGGACATAGCTATGTATTCTGCTTCCGTACTTGAAATTGCAGTGCTTTTCTGCCTTTTCGATGCCTAACTGATTAGTCGATCTCCTAGTAGTTGCAAAGTTCCACTCGTGCTACGCCTTGTATCTTGACAACCCGCGTGATCCGCATCTACATATGCCATAAGTGCAATCGAAGAGTCCTTCGAATACCAAAGTCCCTGATTAATGGTTCCTTTAAGATATCGAAAGATCCGTTTCACAGTGGCCAAGTGTAACTTAGTAGGTCGAGTTTGATACCGAGCACACATACATATAGCAAACTGAAGATCAGGTCGAATAGCTGTGATATACAGAAGAGTACCGATCATTCCACGATAAAGTGTCGGATCAACGGCAACTCCATGTGGATCTGCATCAAGCTTTGTTTGTTCCACCATTGGAGTATCCACGGGGTCGCATGATTCCATCTTATATTTCTTATGAGATTCAAGGGCATACTTGGATTGATTGGTAAATATGCCTCTGGGACTCTGAGATATCTGAAGACCTAAGAAGAATGATACATTTCCCATCATTGACATCTTAAACTTGGAAGACATGAGTTTCCCAAACTCGTCGGATAAGGTTTGGGTCGAGGATGCAAATATAATATCATCAAGATATATGTGTACCATAATCATATCTTTACCTCGTTTCTGAATGAACAGCGTGGGATCCACCTTGCCTTTAGCGAAGCCTTGCGTAATGAGAAATGGTGACAATAGATCATACCATGCGCGAGGAGCTTGCTTCAACCCATAGAGAGCCTTCTTAAGCTTGTACACATGATTAGGGTAATTAGGATCAACAAAACCATCCGGCTGTTGAACATAGACCTCTTCCTTGATTTCACCATTAAGAAATGTCGTCTTCACATCCATCTGATAGACGATCATATTCATGTGGGCTGCATAAGCGAGGAATAGTCTAATAGCTTCCAAACGGGCAACAGGTGCAAAGGATTCCATAAAGTCGATGCCCAATAATTGCTTGTATCCACGAGCTACTAGTCGAGCTTTGTTCTTCAATATTCCGCCTAACTCATCGATTTTCACCTTGTAAACCCATTTCAAAGTGAGTAACTGCACTTGATCCAGGCATGGGACAAGTTCTCATACTTCAAGACGTATAAATTCATTAAGTTCCTCTTGCATAGCTTCTATCCAATAGGATTGAGTAAAAGCTTCTTGCCATGTCTTAGGTTCAACTTCAGTGAGAAAATCATCAAAATGACAAAACATTGCATTTTCTTGTAACTGACTTCGTGTGGATACCGGACTATTAGGGTCACCAATAATAGAATCTATAGGATGATCCTTTGTCCACTTGCTGTCATGTTCACGAATCTGTCGATTGGAGTAAATCGTAGTAGAAGCTTCCTCTGAGGTGGACGACCCGGCTTGATTAGAGTTGGGAATAGGTACACCAAAGAATGGAAGTTCACGCATTTGAGCGAATTCCAAATCGTGATCATCATCATCCTATTCATCATCAATAGGCATGACATGGGTAGTTGAAACATGTGTTGGTTGAGAATTACTAGTTGAAGGTATAGCTTGACCAATTGTAGGTGCAGATGTGTCTGATTGTGCTTCAGTTGCTGGAGCGACAACTTCGGTTACCGGAGCTATTACCTCAGGTTCTGGAGCAACAATACTTGGAGGAGTAAAGAATTCATCAAAGAACGGTTGAAACAACGTATCCCATTCATTCCTAGTAGGTGGTATAAATGATGATAAATTGGGGTTGTTTGGGACAAGACTAGAACTAATGTTACTGGGTCCCATTTCATGAAGTGCGGTTCAGAGCTGCTTTTCTCAGAAGCCATTGCTGTCAGCTCATCAAAATCAACATTCATAGTTTCGAGGATCTTGCGAGAGTTACGATTGTAGATTCGGTATGCCTTCTTTGCGGGTGCGTAACCAATGAAAATACCAATATCAGCCTTTGGTTGAAGTTTTCCCAAATTGTCACCATCATTATTTGGATAGCAAAGAGAACCAGATACATGAAGATATGATAAATCTGGTACTTTTCCATGGAGAAGCTCATAAGGTGTTTTACCATGGCGTTTACGAATTAGTGACCGGTTTTTGGTGTACACTGCTGTAGATACTGCTTCTGCCCATAAAAACAATGGAGCCTTTGCGTAAACTAACATCGTTCGAGCAGCTTCAATAAGTGTGCGATTTCGCCTTTCAACGACACCGTTTTGTTGTGGAGTGCGAGCAACGGATGTTTCATGAGAAATGCCAACTTCTTCATAATAATCACGCAAAAATTGATTCACAAATTTGGTTCCATTATCTGTACGAATGCGTCGGACAGTAGTGTTGAGACGCACTTGAATCATCTTGAGAAATCCGATGATGAATTTAGGTGCCTCATTTTTTGTTGTAAGAAATTTCACCCATGTAAACCGAGAGTAATCATCGACAATGACGAGGATGTAATTTTTACCACTAAGACTTTCAACACGCATTGGCCCACAAAGATCCATATGCAACAAATAAAGTTTCTCTTGGCTGGTGTCTTCCGTCTTGGGTTTGTATGATTTCTTAGTTCTTTTCCCCATTGTACACGCGGAACACAAATGATCCTTGTGAAATGAAAGTTTAGGAAGACCACGAACAAGTTCGTTTTTTGCCAAATGATTAATAGCGTCAAAGTTAAGATGAGATAACCGTCGATGCCATAACCATGACTTAGTCTTCAATGCTTTGGAGAGAAGACATACGGGAGAAGCGACCATCATGTCTTGTAGAGACAAAATATACAAATTATTCCCTCGTGTACCTTTCAATAAATCAACCCCTTCCAAATTACGAATGAAGCAGGTATGCTCTCGAAAAGCAACTTCTAGGTTTGCATCATAAAATTGTCCCACAGAAAAGAAGTTGTGACCGAGACCTTCCACATAATACACTCTTGAAATTATAACATTCCCAATATGATATTCACCATAACCCATTATCTTTGCAATATGATCATTTCCAAATCGAACCGTACCAAGAAACTTGCTGACGAAATTTCTGAGCTGAGAGCGATCTCCGGTCATATGCTTGGAGCAACCAGAGTCCAAATACCAAAGAACAATTTGGACCACCTGTTTTCAATAACAACAGTAGACAATGCATTGGAAGCTATTGGTTCCGGAGTGTTAGCAGATAGAGATATAAGATTATCAGAATTGCTAGCATTTATGAGACCCTTAGATTTCCTGCGTTTTCTAATGTGAGTTTTAGCACTAACAGGTTTTACTGTTCCAACTTTCTTAGGTTTTGGATTATTCGCGGGCACTACAGTGGGAGTAGACCTATTTAATGGGCACTTGGTTCCTACAGTAGTGTCAGTGTTCCTAGTTAAAGGACGCGCTTGTGTTTTGGTAGCCTTGGTACTCCTAGTTAAAGGGCACGCTTTCTTCGCTTTAGTGGGAGTGATCCTAGTTAAAGAGCACATATTTCCTACAATAGTGAAAGTTCTACCAGAGGGACGCCACATCCAACCAACTTGGGTTAACACTTTCCAAGTCGGTTTCCATTCTAATCCATTTTTCAGGGCGTTCATCTCATTCACATGGTCAATAAGGCAAGAATCATGACGACTAGAAAACATGCATTCATTGCAATTCCAACATTTCAAATTAGAATTCACAGTAGGCTTAGAACGCTGCACAACCGCAGAGCCTTTAGGTTTAGCTACATTATTCTTTTTATTCAAAACAGAAATAACATTCCTAGGATGGGCTTCTACTTTCTTCTTCTCTTGACTACTAGATGGGGGCAAGATCCTATCATTCTTCTTGTTTCTTTTAAGCTTAGATCTTTGAGCCTTAGTAGTGGTGATTACTCCTGTAGAAGGCAACACGGGAATATTAGAAGCTGGTTTTGATTTTGCTTTATCTTTAGTGACCAAAGTTTGAGATGGTTTAGTCCTAGGGCCCTTATTAAATGGTGTGACGGCTATAAGGTTCCTTTTGATTGCACTAGAGGACGATGTTGAGACAGACGTGCGTTATCCACAACATTCTTACCTTTTAGTGTACGAAGTGTTTCCTTTAACTCAGCCAAGGCCAGATTCTTATCACAAATTTGTTCCCTCAAATCAGATGTTTCCGCCGACTTTCGATTCAATTGTTCAATCAATGATTGATTCTGTGCAGTGGTATCAACACATGCGGGCTTTACTGAATCGAAGAGTCGTATATCTTTCTGTTTTAAGTTATCAACTTTGGACAACATCTTGGAAACTCGATTATCTTGATCAAGTTTAAAATTCTCAGCGGTCTCAAGTACGTTCACACAGTTAAGCTCCTTAGATTTCTCTATGTCTATCAGCAAAGATTTAGCAACTTTGTCACTTGGCTGACGCTGTTTTGATAGTAAATTCAATCAAAAATTCTTTTCAAAGTTCGCATCATCGATACTAACACCTTCGAATGACGTTTCAAAGATTTCTTGAATAAATTGTTGCTTGCATTCAAGCGAAATACAATGTGTTTGAATCTCATCAAAACGTTTTGAAAGCGAAGAATATGAATCTTGAAGCATTAAAAATTCAGCGTCAGATTCGTGACAAGTACTATCAATCACATTATCTACAGATTCAACATTATGCACAATAGAATCATTATCAAAACTTTTATTCACACAGACGGAAACTATATCATGAGACATCACTTGTTTCAGAAGCTGATCATTTTGGCATGAAACCCGTTCTATTTCAAGTAAACTGTTTTCATAAGCATCATCCATTTCATTGAAAACACGTTTAACTTCTTCTATTTCCAAACGCAAATCTTGATCAACATTACTAAGACAAGCTTTAACATTCTTTACAAACGGAACAATTTCGTCTCGGAACGCAGCTCTACTGTGCTCAAAGTTCCATTCACCTTCCGTTATGGTCGTGGCCGTCGTACGTTCCAAAATGACCTTATCAAAATCGGCTAAGTGTTGGTGTAGCGCTTTTAAGTTAACAGATGCCTTACTTACCGGTGGAATTAACTTTGTTAAATCCGTTTTGACAAGTGTAGGAGACGTACTAGGAGGGTTTTCATTTGACAAACTTTGGGGCACAAGAACTGTTAGTTCAGCTAATTCCTTTTGTAAGCGAATACGTGTCTTTTTAGAAAGTTGATCTTTATTATGCTTATCATAATCAATCGTATGGAATTTTGAAAACATTTGAGAATGAGTTTCTTCCATAAGTGATTGTGTCTCCTTAGAACTACGAACATAAGGTGCTTCTTTCGATTTGCCAATTATGGTCATATCATAAAGACAGGGAATAGATTCTTGAGCTTGTTTTGCATAACCGAGATTAGGTGGTAAATTTTTAAGACGCTTAAGTTCGAGTTTTTTAAATGATTTAGTTAAAAGATGAACCTTTTCTGTGGAAGCGTATTGTTTTAAAAGCTGTTGTTCTTTGAATTTAAGAAGTTTGGTAGTATTAATTTCTGATTCAAACTTTTTAGACTCGAGAGTTTCGAAATATATTTTAAGTTTCTGAAAATCATTGACAACCGATTCTTTTGCTTTTAATTCATTGGAAATATTAGCTTTTAATGATTCTATTTCTTTCAAGTGTTCAATCTTTTCAAAACAAAATTGGTCAAATTCAGAACATGTTATTTTCTCTGCATGAGGGACCATTTCAAAAGTTTTGACCTTTTCTTTATGCAACGCAAGCTCAGCAGTTAGGGTGGAATTCGTATCTACGGATTGTCTGAGAGCCATATGCATTTGATCAATAATATGTTTAGGCACCATGACCAAATCATGTTGAGCATAAGATTCCATACTCGTCGTAGCATTTGGTTGAGGTTCACTCAAATGTATAGGATTGGGTACCACATCATTTGAGTTACTAGTTCCCGAATGCTGTTCGAGGTTGTCATTTTCATGCCCAACTTGATGTGGGTTATCATCATTACCAAGATTGGTTGTGGTGGATACCTCACTGACGACATCAGAACCGTAGTGAGAGAGATTAGCAATGAGATCAGCTTGGGCAAAGTGAATGTCATCACAATCCGAATCATATGCGTCAAGATCATCTGCTTGATAAGCTGCATTAGAAGTGGAAACGACTGCAATGCCTTCAGTATCTGCTGCCCCTGGGTCTGCAAGAAATGCTAACTCCTCTGAATCCAAAATCTTTCCCTTAGACTAAGCATCGACCAAATACATTTTCTCACGAAACCACGCTTCATCCCTTCTCCTTTTCGGCTGAGTGCATTGCCTAGCCATATGACCTTGTCCTCGGAAATTGTAGCAAGTCACAACCTTTTGAGGACCAATGGGGCTTCCATTTCCATTAGCTTGAGAATTCACAGCTTGAGCATTCACAGTCCTTGTAGGAGGTCCATATGAATTTTGCCTTCCCTGAATAGGTTGCACTGTTACTTGATCATCTTGAATGGTAGCTTGTTGTCGAGGATTTGAAGAGGTGCGGAGCTGATTGTTGGTGGAAATCCTCTAGTTGCAACAAGTTTTGACAAGTAGGCAGTGAGATGGTTTAGAACATCAGTTGGCGTCTCATTTGGAGAAAAGACCGGTGCTTGGATTGGTGGAAGTTCATTAGAGTAGAAAGCTTGTGATGGTTGTGCTTCTATTGGAAAATATCCTTGCTGAGGAGTATAGCCCATTGGAGAAGTGTTGGCTTGTGATGGTGATGTCTGATATGGTGGTTGTTGTGGAAAATATTGTTGATGAACACTTTGTTGAAATGCTTGTTGTGGCATCATTGGTGGTTGATAAGATGGTTGTTGTGGTTGCTGATAGGTGTGTGGTGGTGGCTGCTGCAAGTATGATGGTTGTTCATAAGTATAAACCATGTTTTGTTGAGAAGCATACATGGCAAGTGGATCATGAACTTGAGGTTTAGACAACCGAGCCTCGATCACATGGCATTCGTGTTGTTGAAGAAAAGCTTGAAGTTGATCCACATTGGTGTTATGCAAGTCCTTAGCCAATTTAACATCTGTCACGTACTTTTTCCATTCTGAAAGAAGAGTATTCAAATACTTGGTGTTCAGTTGAAACGTAGGAATTTCCATGCCATAGATATTCAGTTCATTCAACAATAGGGTAAATATCAAATAGCAGTCATTGAGAGTTTCCCCGGGAACATAGGCAAACTTATCAAAAGTATCATAAAGCTTACACTCTTGTTCTTGTTTAGTTAACGAGGTGCCTTGCATTAGAACACGAATTCTATCCCATAACTCTTTGGCAACTTTATGTTTGCTGACGAGTTTGTAGACATCTGGAGGAAGGGCTTTGAGAATGATGTTTGTAGCATACTTATCACATTTGTCTTGAATATTCATATCTCTAGTCAATTCACCCGTTGTGTGAGGACGAGTAGTTGTACCTTCCGTCACTGTACCATAATCTAATGGTCCATTGAGCACCGATTCCCAAATCAGATGTCCATTCTCTTTGTTCAACATGTAAAGTTCCATTTGGGAAGTCCAATCCTCGTACATAGATTTTTCCAACATTGGTGGACGATTATCCGTACCCGAGAGGATGGACTTATCCGTAAGAGATGTGTACTCCATTTCGATAAGTTAAGATTTACAAATATTGATCGAACAATGAGAGAAAGTAAATGTGTTTTTTGTTGTGAGTTGAAGTCGAGAAACAATGTTAAAATCCCCTAAAATATGTTCTCGATGACCAAAAAATTCCAAGACAAAAAAAAAACACGAGTTTGTTCGAAATTTTTCAAGGAATAATTTTTGGATCGTCAGAATATTAATCGCAATAAACCCTGTCAGAATACCTTTGTCAGAATAACCTTTGTCGGAATATACCCTATCGGAATACCCTTGTCGGAATAACCTTGTCGGAATGAACCCTAATCGGAATACCCTTGTCAGAATAACCTTGTCGGAATAAACCCTATCGGAATACCCTTGTCGGAATAACCTTTGTCGGAATAACCTTGTCGGAATAAACCCTATCATAGTTCTCCTGATCGGAATGTCCCTAATCAGAATGTCCCTAATCGGAATGTCCCTAATCGAAATGTCCCAATCGGAATATCCTAAATCGGAATGTCCCAAATCGGAATGTCAAAAGCAAACCTGTCGGAATATAGCTTGTCGGAATGACCCTAGTCGGAATGTGATCGGAAACCTTAAACCCTTTTCCGATGACACTGATCAGAATAACTATTAGAATCCTTAAACCCTTTTCCGATGACACAGATCGGAATATATCCTACTTTTCTCGGACAAAACTCAGCCAATTCGAGATTTTAAGCCAAAAATGATCAAAACACCAAAAAATGTGTTTTTAGCCAAAGTAACTATACCAAATCTCTACCACGACTATGTAGAAGATTTGTATCAAGAAAAAACCATAAAAACACACACACACAAAAAAATTGGTTCGTGTAAAATGGATCAAAATAGGCGTATGAATCAAGAACACAAACACATAAACAATACAATCATCCCATGGCTCTTGATACCATTTGTAGGATATGTAAATCTTGCTTACGTTTAGAGAGAGAAAGAGATAGAAAGATGGTAGATTTTCACACACACACACTTGAGAGAGAATAATAAGAAAACACCTTTTTCTATGTGTAAAATGAATGAAAAACCACACCCTCTCCATCTAAGGAGAGGGTTTATATACCCAAGCCTTGTGATGGGCTTGGGCTTACAATATTGGGCCGACCTACACATGTTATAGGCTAGACTTGGCCTTGTTTGTTTAATAAAGATATCTAGACTACGAGATACTACTTAATATATTTTCGGAGTGACCGAATCTTCCTAAATACGTAAAAACGTATTTCCAACAAGAAAATATTAATCCTTGATCACTTAGTTAGGTTAATGAAAAGTTTATTCATACCTTGAGTGATTCATGCCGAATGCAATCTTGGAGGTGTCGAGAGAAGTATACAAATGTATTCTTGAGTGATTACGAGTACCTTACCATTTTATATAATGTATTGTGAATTATACGTTTGTCATCATTAAAACACGAAGAGATTATATCGGCTAAACATCGTAATGTTTGCACTAACACTTTTTAGACTGTGCAAGAACCTTGCTAGCCTTATACTTCAGAATCACCTTGCAATCCCTTTAAACTCTTAAGAGAATCTCCAAACCCCAAATTTGATCTGATAAAGTCATGTCTGGATTCTCCATTACCTTATTCTCCCATGCAAAGTACATCTGAGCTACTTCAGGCATCTCATAATCTACCTGATTCTTCAACTCTGCAATCCTTTCCTTTCCCAACTCATCACCATATTCAAGTCTCTCTGGTTCTTCAATAATCATCACACTTGAATCTGTACTCTCATCATCACTACCTTCCTTATTGCTCTTAGAAGTAGCCACAAATGGTGACTCAATAGCAGCAATCTTCTTCTTCTCTTTTTCCTCAAGTTGTGCAGCCACCATAGAATCAAACTTTACTTGGGATGCATCCTTGGGAACTATTGTTTCTACCAAAATCCCTTTACCTTTATCTAATAAATCAATGGTGGGTAAATAGATTGATGATACCTGTGTAGACACATCCTTGATGATAGCTGATGACTGGGATACATCAACCACACTTGCAGGTCTATCAGCGTCCAACATCTGCTTGTCAACACAAAACTTACTCCTATCAACGCTCAAACTCTGTGTGTCAACGCCTGGCTTAGAAACCTGTTCCAGCATCTCCATAAATGATATCTTTGTTGGAGTTGCCAGGGACACATCAATAACTGGCCTCTCCTTCAAGCTAGTCAAAGCTTCAGCCATCTCCACACCGATAGAACCACCTGAGCCTTTGTCACTTAAATTAAATGGCTCAGTAGCAGCTTCCTCCCCTTTGTAAGAATCCTCCCCTGATGAAAGCACTCTTGTCTGTCTTCTCCTAGTCTTAGTAGCTTCTAGAACAACAATCCTCTCCCTCAATTGCTTGAGTTCAAGGCCTTGTGTAGAGACAGTATGTACAAGGTCTGCATTTTGCTTTTGCAAGCTAATGCAGACAACCGTCAATTCCAATAATGTGTAAGGTTCTAATCTGCCCTCCTCTAGAGTGGGAAGGTGACCTCCCAAAGTAGAGTCATGGGGCATGGATGGGGTCTTAGTGATGTTAGGACTGTCTTGGCCTACATCTAAGCTAGTACCAATAGTCCTAGCCCCACCTATGTCACCAACCACACTTGTGGTGGTGGTTCTCTCTTCAACATGGCTAGGACCACTAGAGGAGAACACTCTAATAGTCCTTTGGCATTTTTCCATCCTAAAGTTGAGGGGTGTAGAAGATGAAGTGGATTGGGTGTCTGTTTGAAGGTTAAGGGGTGTTTGGGTTTGTTGTAAAAGGGTGTCAGCATTTGGATTTGAAGTGTCAACGCCAACATTTAACGTGTCAGCGTTGAAGGGTTCTTGGTCAATGTACATTTGCTGGGGTGATGGTGGTTGTGCAGGCAATGGGTCTGGTTGAGGTTGAGGGTCTTGTTGTGGTTGTGCTATTGCAATAACAGCAAGCATGGCTTGGGTAAGTGGTAAGTCGCTATGAGGGGGGGTATCCATCTTCCCAAAAAGTGCTTTCTTTTGAACAGGGATCTTATAAAAATCATTGTGATCCCTATTGCAGTATCTTTGTTCATCAAAAAAACATTTGTAAAAACCGTGGGTAAGCAAGAGTCATCTTGCTTCCCTTGTTATGACACATGCCATCAAAAATCATTTTTGAAAAATTATACTTTTTCCCAGTAGCAATACACACAATGACACTCCCAATTGATCTGTTAATTTCATTGTGTGTAGTACATTTGGGACTCAAACATTGAAGAATGACATGTATCAAGTACTTCCAAGCTGGGGAAATTCCTGTTTTGTATATTTGTTTAAATGGCCATCCTTTGGCAAAGGATAACCCAAAGCTTGGAGTCCTTGTTCTAACTCACCAATGGGTAGGGTGGTTATACCATCTGCATCATTAAGATGCAAAGCTTGGGTGAACCAAAGCTTCAGTAACCACCCATGGAAGCCCATGGACAGTAGCAATCAATGTAGTCACATTATTAACTGTTGAGGAAGTGACAGTATTCCAAAACTGTTTAATATTGTTACAGGGATAAGTGAAGCATGAGAAAGTGCATACCTTAGAGGGGATGCAATCAAATACTCAACCATCTGAGTATATTGAGGAAACAGAGCATCATCAGCTTCTAAATAAGCAACCATGTTATCCTGACTTCGGAACCCCATTCCAAATCACTTGGTTTAAACTTAGGCACCATTGATGTAGAAAGCTGTTATAAATGTTATGAAAGATGAAGGTTTGTGAAAATTTAGTTAGACAAGAACAAGCAGTTACCCTGTTTCAAAAGAATGAGGCAAATATATAGGAGAGGTGAAAACATGTGATTGGTCAATGCATGAGGCAGTTATATTCAAACTATAATGATGTCAATCTTGAAAAATATATAACTTATCTTTTGCATTAATAAAAAGTCACCAAATCCTAAAATTACGGCCCAAATTTTCGTCAAAAATAACAACTGGGTAGGACCCAATGTTTATCAACGGTCAAAAATAACTTATCAACGCCCAACGGCTATATTCTTGTCAACGTTGGATTTTGCCATGTCAACGTCAAAATTGGTCCTAACAACGTTTGGAAATAAAACTGTCAGCGTCCAAAAATAAAAATAACATAAAAGAAAAAGGACCTTAACAAAGTAATTTATCCTAGTGAAGATAACTTATAGACTGAAAATCACCATAGGGTGGCAAGCACTGTCCAATCATGCACACTTGCTTAAGCATGATAGACATAATTGTCCTCAGCTGTCCCTTGCTAACCAAAGTTCTTAACAATGAAGTTATCTTCTAAAATCCTTTGTAACTTCCCAGGTAAGCCCAATAAAAATCATACCCAAGTCTCCCAATAGACCACATCTAAATCTAGGTCAAAAAGTCTTGGCAGCGGGCAAAGTATATCAACTTTGCATGCTACAGTGCCTCACGATTTAGTAAATTAACTCGTACTCACCAGTGGACACAATCTAGAATTGTGATAAGAGTATTATATGAATACCCAAAAAGTACTAAAGGTTTCCTAAACCTCCCCTTAAAATAAGATATACAAGTTGCCAAATAAAATACATGCAATAAAATTTTTATGTCAAGATAGGAATATAAATATTCCAACCATCATCCATAAATTTGAACATGCTCCAAGTAAGCTCCAAGAATCCATAAGCAACTCTATATCCATTTGTACAATGCTCACAATGCCTGCATAATTAGATCAAAAACCACAAAACTAACATATTGTTGTCAACGTCATTTTAACACTTAACAACGTTAAAATAACCTTTGTCAGTGTTAGACAAATAAAGTGGAAAACCTAATTTTGTACAAAGACCAATAACAATGCATATCATGTACATACTTTTACAATAAGTCCTAAAAACACATATTAGGTAAGATTGATCATTCTAATACTTGTTACCAAGTATTGAAATCTCCCAGTATCAAAAGGTTTAGTTAATAAATCTGCCACATTTTCTTCTGTGTCAACCCTATCTGGTTGTATTAAACCTTTTTCAAAACAATCTATTATAAAATGATGTCTAATTTCTATGTGTTTTGTTTTAGAATGATGTACATGATTTTTAATAATGCATAAAGTACTGTTATTGTCTACAAAAATCTTGGTATGCATAAAATTATACCCATAATCCAACAGCTGGTTCTGAATCCATAAGACTTGTCCATAACAAGCAGCTGCAGCTACATATTCTGCTTCAGTTGTAGAGTTGGCCACCACTGTTTGTTTCTTGCATTGCCAAGATATCAACCTACTCCCAAGAAATTGGCATCCACTAGTTGTGGATTTTCTATCAAACTTGTCACCTCCATAATCACTGTCTGAATAAGCAATAAGCTCCGATGGAGAGTCCTTTGGATACCATAATCCCAAGGTGGGATAACACCTAAGGTATCTAAAAATCCTCTTGACAGCATGAAGATGACACTCTTTGGGAGACACTTGGTGTCATGCACATGCACACACAACAAACATAATGTCAGGTCTAGAAGCTGTAAGATACATCAATGATCCAATATTTAACCTATAATGCATGACATCCACCTCTTTTCCATCCCCAACCTTTCCCCAAGGGTGTTCCCTATCCATGGGTGTGCTAGCCCGTTTTTCATGAGAGAAAATCAAACTTCTTCAAGATCTCTGTTACATATTTGTCTTGAGAGATGAAGATACCATCTTCTTTCTGCTGAACTTGTAACCCTAGAAAGAAGTTCATCTCTCCCATTGCACTCATCTTGAATTTGTCTGTCATGAGCTTGGAAAAGTCTTCACTCATCTTTGGACTTGAAGAGCCAAATATGATATCATCCACATATACTTGAACAAGTAAAAAGTCCTTACCATTCTTCTTAGTAAACAACGTCTGATTTATGGTGCCCCTCTTGAATCCATTTCGACCAGATAGTTGGACAATGTGTCATACCATTCTCTTGGGGCTTGATGAAGTCCATACATTGCTTTCTTCACTCTATACACCTTTTCTGTATGTTCAGAATCTTCAAAACCAGGAGGCTGCATTACATAAACCTCCTCTACAATTATGCCATAAATAAAAGCACTCTTCACATCCATTTGATAAACTGTGAGGCCCATGCAAGAAGCATAGGCTGGGAAAATCCTTATTGCTTCAATCCTTGCAACATGTGCAAAAACCTCTTCATAATCTATCCCTTCCTCTTGTGTATAGCTTTGAGCAACTAAACGTGCTTTGTTTCTGACCACAATTCCTCTATCATCCTTTTTGTTTCTAAGAACCCATCTTGTCCCTATAGGTCTGACATATCTGGGACAATCTATTAGCTCCCAAACATCTTGAGTAGCAAATTGGTGAAGCTCATCCTGCATTGCTTCCACCCAACTTGGTTCTTTGAGAGCATCAAATATCTTCTTGGGTTCCTGTTGTGACATAAAACAAGCAAACAAACATGCCTGAACAAGAGGGGTATCAACCTTCTTGTGGATATTAGCAATAAAACCACCGTGATTCTGATGAGACCTTCTTGTTTGAACAGGAGACATCACATCACCAATGATTAGAGAAGAAGGATGATTCTTGATAGTAGATGTAAGTATTCCTCCTTCAATAATTATGTTGTCTTCAATTTCAGTCTCCAAGTTGCCAAGGTCATCTTCAAATTCTCCTCCATCATCACCTGAATGAACCTCTTCATGTATATTGGAAGGGTCACCTTGTTCAAAAACACTGGAAGAGAATAAATGGTCAAAAGAGTTGTCAACGCCTGAATTAGGGGTGTCAACGTTTGAGCCATCAACGCCTGAATTTGGCCTGTCAGTGCCAGATTTTCCTTTGTCAGCGCTTGAAGATTCATGAATGTTTTCATCAACTGGTTTTTCTTGTGAACCATCTTTTTCCTTTCCAGCAGCAGCAGCAGCAGCAAATGCATCTGTCCATATAGGAATGGTGACATACTCAAGTATGGGAGTTGATTTGGCTGCTTGTGATTCTACTTCCTTGTCAACTTGCATACCTAAAATTTCAACAACTGGTTCTTCCACAACATTTGAATTCACATTCACAATGTCTGGATTAGTAACAGGCATATAATTCAAAGTTCTAGACAAGGGTTCTAAATCAAAGAGCCAATTTGGTCCTCTCTCAGGATCACTAGGTTTACTTTCTAAAAACCTAACATGTACTTTTTCAAGTATACGTTTTTCTTTCTTAATGTAAACTTTATATCCTCTACTCTGCACTGAATTGCCCATAAGATAGCCTTCATCACCTTTAGCACTAAACTTACCTAAGGCATCACTAGTATCAAGAACAACTACATGACATCCAAAAGGTTTAAGAAAACCAATATTATGTTTTCTATTCCAAAATAGCTCATAAGGTGTTTTATTGTGGATTTTATTGATCAATGCTCTATTCTAAAAATAGCAGGCTGTATTCACAGCCTCAGCCCAAAATGCAATGTGAAAGTGAGCATCATCAAACATTGTCCTAGCAGCTTCTACGAGTGTTCTATTCTTCCTTTCAGCCATCCCATTTTGTTGTGGGGTTCTAGCTACACTAAACTGCCTGGTAATCCCTTTCTTGACACATAAGTCGTCTAATAGCTTATTTCTAAACTCACCACCATTATCACTTCTAAGAATTTTAACCTCATTCACAGTCTTTTTCTCTATTTGGGTAATAAAGTTAATCAAAACAGTAGCAGTTTCACCTTTCAAAGCCAAAAAGAAAGTCCAAGTAAATCTAGAAAAATCATCAGTTATGACAAAACAAAAAGATTTACCATTTAAACTTTCTATATTAGTTGGACCAAACAAGTCCATATGCAGTAAGTGAAGTGGTTTAGAACTAGAATGCACAAGTTTAGACTTAAAAGAGACTTTGTGCTTCTTGCATTTAAGGCATGCAACACAAGAGTGGTCATTGTGGAAAGCCTTTTCAGTCAGTTTATGCTTATATTCCTCTACTGGAGTAAGAACTCTTGGTGGAGGAATAAATTCCTTTTCTTGGAGTTCTAGAATACCAGTCCAAGACAAATCCTTTCTAAGGACACCATAGAAGTTCCCAGCAGGTAGTGGAACACCAGCATATTCTTTCATCCCAATCCCAGTCATATCCCTAGAATCTCTTTGTTCACTAACACATTTTTCTAGGGTTTGAGAAGCTTTATCAAATCTTTGAATTTTAAGCCCTACATTATCTTTGTTTTTAATGGCCTCATCTAACTCAGCTTGTATAACACCTTTGGATCTCTCCAAGATGTCCCTAATCTCAATACTAGCATTTAGGTCATGAGTCAAAATGTTGATTTGATCTTATAGGTCAAGCTCCATTTTCTTATATTCAGCCACAGTCTTTTCAGTTTGAACAAGTGCAAGTTGATAGTTAGATAACTTGCATTTTTCATCAAAAACATCTAACTTTAACTTTAAAATTTCTTTGTTAAATTTTTCAGTGTTTAAAAGACAACCTTTACTACAAAATGCATCATCATATACCTCATTGTCTGATGAAGACGAAGAATGTGCCATGATAGCATAGTGAACATGCTCTTCTTCTTCCTTTTCTACAATCAAGGCTTTGTTCTCTCCCACATCTTTGGCCAAAAAGCTCCAGTCCCAGCCAACTTCATCAATCTCTTGCATGGATACCATAGCTTTTGTATCTTCAACCTTGATGATTTGGCTTGAAGGTTTTCCAGCATCAGATCTTCTTGGAGATCTGCATTCTCTCATAAAGTGACCCATTCTATGATAGTTGTAACACTCAACCTTGGATTTATCAAACCCAATAATGTCTTTAGCATTAAAGGTCATCTTCTTCCTGAATCTCATATTCCATCTATTGGCCCTTATGCTTGCAAGTTCCATATTCCACTTTATGTCCATCTCCTCCAAATGCTCATCACTAATTTGCTAAAGGTCCTCATATGTAATCACTGAACCATTGGGTAATGAAGCAATGTATGCACACACTGTATCTAGATCAATACCAGCGGGCTTAATTCTTGGTGAGTCAACATTGTATGTGTCAGCGTCTGACTGTGGGGTGCTGACAAAGCTTGATCCAACGTTGACATAAGGTGATCTAGTAACGGGGTGCATGAATGACTCCCTTTGATCAAATTGACCTTCACTATGTGAAAAGAAGGCCATGTTTCCATTGGTAGTTTTGCTTCCTTGTTCCAAAAGGATTTCACTCTCTACAATCTTCAGTTTATTGTAGACGTCATCAAAAGTGGAACTTTTGTGAGCATTAGTAGCAATTATAAACCTTGCTTCAATCTTCCATGCATCACCAAGACTTTTAAGGAAAGTGGTAATGATATCAGCATCATCATGCACTGTTCCCATAAATGAAAATTTGCTTGTGATGTCAAGAAGTCTGCTTCTCAACCCACTTAGCTTTTCATGGGGAAGAGCATTGAACACAACATACTCATGCAAGAGTTGCTTCTTTTTCTCTAAGGCAGTATCATCATTACCACCATAAGTGACTTGAAGGGCTGCCCAAAGCTCTTTGGGAGACTCAAAACCTCTATACTTGTGCTGATTGGCTGGTCCCAAAGAAAATTTGAGGATGCTTAGAGTTTTCATGTCGTTCCTTCTCTTTGCAATGTCCTCAGTTGAGACATCTCTCCCATCTGTAGGTTGTTCCTTTCGATTTGCTTCACTTGAGCCTGGAGTTGATCTTAAAGTAATAGCAGCTTGAATCTTGGCAGCCTTATCAAATGTGTTTCCATATTCAATAATTTCTCATAGGGTGCGATCATGGATTTGAAGGTACTGCTCAAAATTGAACTTCAATTGCTCAAAGTTTTCAGGGTCTAGCATGGGGATTTTTAGGTTATGGCTTGAGGAGGAGGTCAACTTTGGAGTAGACATGTTGTGTGGTTTTTAGGGTTTCTTGAAAAATTAGGGTTTTTGTCGATTTAGGGATTTTAGGGTTTTGTGTTCGTTAGATCAAAGTTCCTCAACAAGCTCTGATACCACTTGTTGATCCCAAACTTAGATCGATTTAGCTTTTTGTAAACGAGAATGAATCAAGTTAAACACTTAGAGAAACTTTATTGTATATGAAACAATCTAAGTATTATGCGGAACTAATACTTAAACAAGAACACACAAACAGAATAAATCAAACTTTCACTTTGATTAATTAATCGAACTTGCGTACAATGAAAGTGTAAAAACATATATTGAACTAAAACCTAAAGGCCTCCTTTTATAGATTAAGGAACCTTGTACAAGAGTCCACGTATCAGTTATTTTAGGTAAAGATAAACAATGAGAAATACATTGTCGAACATATCTTTACTAGAAACATAAAACGTGTAGACTAAGTATCCTATCAGTGCTTGACTTCTTCTTATCAACGCTTGACTTCTTCTTGTCAACGCTTGACCTGAGAACGCTTGATTTCTTCCTATCAACGTCCAATTTCCTCTTGTCAGCGTCTAAGTGTCTTGGCTTCATTTTATTCCCAACACTCCTCTCGTTCTTGAAGCATCTCAAGCTTATGGGCTGCATCGACCACCTATGCCACTATAGTGAACGTAGCACACACCAACCTGTTGGCAATCGAAGTACGAAGAGCCCAACGAAACTTCTCAGCTTGCTCCTCAGCAGTACCAACTGTCGCGCCCAGAAATCCAGCCAAACGAAGAAACCTCTGCATGAATTCATTGTTGTTCTCCCCAGCAACCTGTCAGATATTATGATAATCCCTCTTGAGTTTCTCATGTTCAGCATGTGGAAAGTACTGATTAAGGAAGAGCTCCTAAAACTGGTCCCATGTCAACAGTGCAACCTAATCATCACCATCGTTGGACTGCTTGACTGACTTCCACCACTGCAGCACATCACCTTCAAACTTGTAGCAAGCCAGCCTTGCCTTGAAGACACCGTCACAACCCATATCATCAAATATCTTCTCAATGTGAGATATCCAAGCTTCAGCCTCAGAAGGGTTGGCAGTCTGCTCAAATGAACGGGGTCTCTGTTTGTTGAATAGCTCCAACCAAGTCATAAGGGTAACAAGTGGTGGAGGATTGTTGTTGTTCTATGGGTGAGGGTCGTGCTGATTGTCATGAGCCTGGAATTCAGCATGAACTTCGTCCCTGATTTCATTGCGAAGTTGGGGAAGGATGTCTTGCAAAGCTGCATTGATAGCTGCAGCCAATTCTGGAGCATTGCATGTGTTCACCATCTGACAGTTTAAAACAAAAATGCAACATAAATAATGAGTCTAATAAAATATGGCATGAAAAAAATGTATGAACAGTGTATAAAACATAAAATAATTTATGATGCATAAAACAGTTTTAAAATGCATGGTCAATTAAATATGATGATATGTCCATGAGTGAATGTCTATGGGTCGGCTCACAAAACAAAAAGCAAGTGTGGACGCCTATGGGTCGGTCCACTAAACAAATAAAATGTTTCGATAAAACACATGCGACTAAATAGGGCTAGTCCGTACCAACCATTACTTAGTCAAAATTCCTGCCAGAATGAGATGGATGCATGAAATAAACACTTGAAATGAAAATGAAATGAATGCATGAAAACCAACTGTCAGTTCTAGGAAGACGCTAGTGACTACCCGTAAGTCACAGGTCATGTTTTACAGAGCTACAGGTCGAAACCTTAGCTCTGATACCATAATTGTAACAACCCATTTGGCAAAATGGAATATCAGAGTAACATATAGCGTGTCATCAAAGCATGCAAGGTAAATGTATAAACATTCATGACCATATAAGGAAATACCGGAAACAAACATCGGTAGTCCAAGTAACTCAACTACAAGCAAATATAAGTACTGTAAATGAAAGGACTAAAAAATGTCCAACATGAAATAAAGTAAGATAAAGTATGATAAATGCATAAGATATAGAAGGCTGGATAGCTTCCATCCGAATGCACATACTCTTGAGATCCTACTTGCGACCTTGGGTACCTGCTGT
Source organism: Glebionis coronaria (assembly GCA_025667525.1). Taxonomy (NCBI): domain Eukaryota; kingdom Viridiplantae; phylum Streptophyta; class Magnoliopsida; order Asterales; family Asteraceae; genus Glebionis; species Glebionis coronaria. Next base: position 305,412,582 of record CM046878.1, on the reverse strand, counting down.
TTGGGAACATGGAAAACGGCTGAGCATAACGCCTAGTGAACGGATATATAGCATAACGTGAAGACATAGAATAATTAAAGCATATAAAGAGCATCTAAATCATGAATGGTAGCGAGAATGAATAAGTCCAGGGAAAAACCTAGGCGTATAACATGTTTACTGATTTTAGTTCTGAAAACATAGCCTATGTTTACTTATGAAAATATGTATTAGTTTAATATACCAAAAGCCAATATAGGTCATGAGATCAACAAAGTGCATGAGTACTTGGAGGGGTGACCTCGTCATGCAACTAGAGGGGGTGCCTCTAATAAATATGGTCTGGGTAGGAGGGATCAGCTCCTTGTGAAGGATGCAAGGCACACACCACATTCACCATGAAAATCCTGACTGAAACTGTAACTAGGATCCACCGATACGCCCCACATGATAAGGTAATAAATAAATAAAGGTCAAGTAAACTGAAGGGACGCCATGAGCTATCACTCCGCCGTGGTGGAGTCATAACACTGGTGCCTCCAGTGTTATGGTTATGGTACCTCCATAACTAGGTGAAACTGGCATGCATGTATATGTCAAAGGTAACTAATAAAACATAAGCATTTAAATTTGTAACTACTCGGAAAGTAGTTGGCTGCATACGGGAAATCCTAGAGATTGTCCTTACTGAAGGACGGGAAATTCGTACCTTGTGTCCAGTAGACTCTAACAGAAACGCTGAAGAACATACTCCGCCTTGACGGATAATATTACATAAGAATAGGGACGTGTATGAGTTGTCTGAGATACGTGTATTTTACTGGTTCTTTGTGTTCTTAGCTTATTATTCATATTCTGTCATGTTTTAACTGTTTTAAGTGTTAACTATAGTTATTCATGTATTCTTTTGTTTATTATTCATGTATTAAGGTATTACTATACTTGTATTGTAATACTAAATAACTTTCTAAAAATAGCAGGTTTCTTAAAATAGAAAGTTTCCAAAAATAGTGAGTTTCCAAAAATAGAATAAGCTGATTAATCAGTCTAAAATATAAGTTTAAACTTATTAGTAACAATAAAAGTCAAGGATTAAATGTTATAACTTATTAAATAATTAACATGGTTGATTTAATAAACTATAGATTATATGAATTTAATTAAAATAAAATGTTTAATTAAATTAGGCTAATTAAATACTTAGATTAAATCATGAAATATTACTTTTAATATTTAAAACCTAAGTCTTGTCAAATAAATAAATTAAACTGATTTTATTAATTCCCGAGCCCGAACCAGTGTTCTAAAATAATCCCGAGCCTGAAAAGTACCTAGCCGACACCACACAGCCGGCGGCTAGTGGTGTCAGCCAGCGGCTAACCCACAACCAGTGGCTAGTCGGTTGCCACTGACTAGCTATAGTTCCCCCTGCTTGTGTCTCGGCTACCCACTGCCCGAGTCAAAGTACACCCCGACTTAAGCCGGGTTCCCACTGTTTTCTAGATAGTCTCACCGAAACCGTCGTGGTCTCGGTTGACACGCAAAACAAAGCCAAAACACACCCTGACTTCGAGTCGAGGTTCCCTTCATGTGCGATCGACCCAACCAGGCCAAGCCGAGACCTTGGGAGTCTCGGTGGTGGTGCGAACAAAGCAAGCCGAGAGCCTAGGGCTCTCGGTTGGATGTTGGTCGAACCAAAACCGAACCAAACCAAACCCTTTTTGGTTTTCTTGATTATCTACATGTTTTAATACTTGTTTTTAAGATTCAATTACCATGTATGCATGAATTTAATAAAAAGGATAAAAAGAAAAGGGCTATGGTGTTACCGAATGCGTAGTTGAAAGAGGATTTATAACACGAACACGTACAACCAAAAATCAAGGATCAAATCAAAAAAACACCCCTCTTGGTGTTCTAGGTGGCCGGCGGCAAGAGAGAGAACAAGAACTAAGGTTTCTTGATTTTTTTTGTAAAACTAGATTATGATAAATCCCCTGATGTTTTTATTTAAGTACTATAATAAAGTTATGGGCCAAAGGCCCATTCCTTCCCTTTTGTCTTGTCTAGCCGGAACATACATAAGCCCAATAGGCAAAACCGTATTTTTTCTAAGTTAAATTAATATACGTAGGTGTTCGTGTTAAATGTCGTGAATTTAAATGTCGTGTTCACGTCACATTTATAATATTCGTATATACTTGTTATTTAATGTCGTGACACGTGTAATATATTATAAATGGAAAGTTTTAAATTTTATCATATTTTCGTGTATTTAATGTCCACGTGTAGTGTTCATGGTATTTTTAATGCGGGTTTTACACCTTATCTAGAACATTTCCTTGCCTTCATGATAATTGGGAAATTAATTTTTCAACAATTTTCAAATTTTGTTCTACTTTAGCCACCAAAAATATGCATTCATAATTTTTGCATTAATCATTTTTCATTTGAATAACACATTTTTATTGTTTATTTTTCTTCTTTTATTTTTCATCAAAAATATTTAAAAAGGAAAAAATATAATAAAGGATATGGTTTAACAAATTTAGAAGTCTTTGACATATTAGGCCCACCATGAATATTTTGACTCAACCCGAGTTTGCTTATACCAACTTACTCTAGCTAGTATCCTTAACCATGTAGACCTTTATTGGTTTATTAGGCTAAGCATCAACTAGTCTCATTATTTGAGATTTTAAACTATGGAGAACGAGAAATGATAGAGTTTGAAGTAAGTGTAAAGGGCTAGATAAACCTCATATTAATTAATTGTGGCTTTTATATCCCTTTTCGTTACCTTTACTTTCTTGTCAACGCATGTATATATTGTTAATAAATAATCAAGAACGGTTTTAATCGGTTTGTAGTCTCTTATGCATTTTTGACTAATCATTCGTGGTTGGTATAAGTACGTCTTAAGATTATAAGTTAGAACATTTTTATGTGTACTAGACTTATGTCATGTTTAATACTTAGCGGGCTATTCTTTGTGAGGAATAAAAAAAAATAAGAGCGGCTTGAAAAAAAATAAGTGGCTAGTAAAAAAAAGAAAAAAAGAAAAAGAAAAATAAATAAATTATACAAGACTCCCAAGAGGGGCAGTGATATGTTAATTATAGTAGCTATAAATTCCAATATTACTCTCACAAGGGTTGCGGGGATTTAATAGTTGCCCCAATCTAATATTACCTTGACGGGTTGCGGGATTGAAGATCCAAGGTCTCAAAAAGGCGGTGGATGTAAATTATTGCATGAGTTTTATTTTTCTTTTCCTAGCGAGTGTGTAGCTACTTATTAATGTATGACATAACGCTCTTATACATAAGGCGAATGACTTATCATTTTAGGTCAGACTTATATCAATTATGGGCGGTTTTTCAAGTAATGGATGAGATGGTTACTTAGGATTAAAACCATGCTTCCTTATTTTCAGATTTTATATTTCTTATATTTCACGCTTTAAATAATGACAAATTTGCCCAAAAGCAATTTGCTCAAATAATAACCGGTCTTAGAGGCATAATAAGTGGGGTATAATGGTAACACAATTAATTTGTATGAATAAGTCGATGCACTTTCACTTATAGATAAGAATGATCTCGTTTTTAAGCTAGGTATGGGGAAAGTGAAACTTGAGGATGATAAGTATTCATGGTACAAAAGCCCTAATTAAAGTCATTGATTTCTGTATGAGTTACTTCCATCAAAACCATTTCAAGAAAAGTAAAAAATCTATAAATAGAATTGTTTTTATTGCATTGCATTGTATAAAATCAAATCATGCATCATACAGTGTAGTATAGTGTAAAAGCATTTCATCTTGGCCAAGGTGGATTAATAAAGAGAGAAATGTAATTTAGAGCTTTGAAATATGGAATTGCATGAGGCCATGGCAATGATCAAGTGTAGGGGATTTGATATGAGTGAAATCTCATATCAATTATATCATATTAAACCCTAAAACACAAAGAAAAATACCAGATTTTATGTGTAAAAGCAGTATTATGGGGTATTCTTTGTTGTTTGTGCTTTTGTAGGTAAAAAGATACAAATTTGATGCAAACACGGATTCCAAGGCATTTATATTGAAGAAAAGACAAAAGAAGGACTCAAGATGACAAGTCAACAAAGTCAAAGGACCTTTCTTGCCAAGTTGCCAAACTTGAGGGACTTAAATTGAAAATTTAATAAAATCAAGAACAAAGTCAAAAGACCTCAAATTCAAAGTCAACAAGTCAACGGGTCAAAGCTGGTCAAATAGCAAGTCAAAGGGCCAAGAATGATAAGTGTTTGAAGATTTGAGCTCAAATTATCAATCTAACAACTTCTTTTGGTAAACCTAGGTTTTCGACTCGACATTGCGAGCCGACTAATCCTAGGGCGACTACCCTTTTGGATAGCCCAGATTCGTCGCAGGTGAACCTCCGTGGCCACCCCTAAGTGTACACACCTAGTGAGGTTTGAATCATTGACCTCTTGTTTGAGAGTCAAGGACCTTACCACTAGGCCACTTGGTGGTGGTTTCAATCTGTCAACTTGAGGGATCAAAACTGTCATTTTGCAAAGTTATTTTAAGATCAATCCATGTGACAAGCTTTTCAACCAATCAGAATGAGATATTACCCTCACACGGATCATGGACTATGGTCAAAGGCATTAATGGAGCCGTTTGGCATTTAATACAGGATCACAACAGTAGAATCCACTAGCCATGTCTTAACAAATCACATTCCTTCATTCTATATCACACGGATTACACTATTCTTGTGGATAGTGATCCATGTGATAATTATCCAGCCAATCCACAGCTGACACGTGGTATTCATCAATTTTCTAGAATTCATAACACGATCAAGGCCATTTCAGAAGATGCTTTCAACATGAAAAATGATTAAAATCATGAGGCGAACATAACCAACACTCCAATTAACAATTCATTCAGGGAATTAAAAACCCCCAATCTGGAATGAACACTTGATGAACACAAGTAGCAGGATTTGGACACGTGGCATTTAGCTATTGGCTACAACACGTCATCAACATCACCACCTCCTCACCACAGCTCTATAAATACCATAGATTAGTTCATTTGTAGCAACTAACTCTAGGTGTGAAATCACACACTCCTAGTTAAATTCTACACTCTGTTTTACTTTCCTTAGTTCAACAACTAAGAGTGATTGACAACCACTCTTAGTTATTTATTAGGCAGTTATAACTACCTTGTAAACAAACTTCCATTAATGAAAGCTCACTTTTACTCGTTCACTTCTCATTCTTCTCAATTACTCCTACATAGCTGTTCATTGCTTGATTCCATGAATTCTGTTGTTTAAGCTTGAACAACAGAGTTAGTTTGTTGATTTGGAAGTTGTTGTTAGTGATCAGTCCTTGTTACAGTACTAGTTCTTGCCAGAATTCCTAAGGAGACTACTTGTAGCAGATTGATCGACGTCGAAGTGTCGGTCAAAAAAATAACCTAATTACCTTATAATAGATAGGGTAAATGGGTATCAATCCACGAGGACTATGTGGTTTTAGTTTAAGTTTTAAGGTGATCACTGATCAATAAAGGTTTTGGTTTTGAAATTTGACAACTAAAATACTTTTGATAATAAAAATGCGGATTAAAAATTAAAATAATTATTAAGCTAATAGTAAAGCTAGAAAAATAAAATAAGATGTAAACAATTAAAAGAAAAATGCAATCTCTTCCAGCTCCTAATATTTATGGTTGATCACACTAATGGATTATTGAAACTTTTTAGAACCGATTACAAAGATTATATTGACTTAATATGAATGAATTAATGTCGGCATTTATTATGTTTATCAATGACTCGCAATAATAAATCTTATATTAATCCAACCAATAATTATGTTTTAACAATTTATTTAGGCACAACTTATGTTTATTATACGACCATCTTTTTTTTTTTTTTTTACTAAATAAAATAAGTATGAATCGTTAACTAACAATAAATTGTCTAACACAAATAATTAAACATAATATCAAATTGATAAAAATAATTTATAAATAAATTATAAATCAATGTAATAAAAATATGATAATCCAAAAGTAATGATCAAACCATAAATAAAGTTACCGGAAGGAATTACAACAAAATTTAGCCAGACATCGCGGTGTACCCGAGCCAAATAATATCAATCAACATTGTCTTTTTTTTTCACACGTCACCAACACCTATTCTTTTCTTTTTAATAGGCACCAACACCTATTCCAATCTTCTTTTTTTTCTTTATAATATCCTCGGCGAGCGTGCAATGTCAAAAGAAAATTTAATTCTTTTTTTCCCTTTTGCTAATTGTTGCGGATGTGTGGAATATAACCTAGAACGAATCTCCTTTTTTTCTTGTCAGGGAATAATGACTCAATCCTTTCAATCGGTGGTTTTTTTATTTTCTTGTTTCTTGTGGCACACTAAAACACACGCCCCCCCTTTTGTTTGTCTTTTTTTTTCTTTTATACTTATTAATGTCGGTTAAATATTGGGCCATTGGGTCCAAATGGGCCAAAAGTATATATTTTTTTTTTTTTTATTCTTTTAACATATAATAACTTTGGCCCAATAAAATATAACCCAACACCAACAATTGCTCAAACGAAGCCCAGACAAATAAAAGATGACCGAAAATATTGCGACACGCACAAATCTTTTTCTTCAATATTTTTTCTTCATTCATCGGCGCTCACAATATCTTTTCTCCAAAAAATTAATTAAGCGTCCATTTTTATTTCACTTCACTCGTATCCTACATAATCACAAAACACACTCAAAGTACATATATAACGAAAAATAAATATATAAATATACTAAATTAACATGCTATGAGGTGTATACAAAATACACCAATCAGATCCCCTCGAACTTAACCTTTTACGTGTCCCAAGTAAAAATAAAATAAAAATATACAAGCATGTTAATTTCATAATTTTTAATCATACTATTGAAATTTCATCAAAAAGATCACATTCAACCTAATACACTAATAACTATCCTACATGACAAATAATCCAAAATGATTACCAATATTTTTGTCCTTCTTAAACACTTAGCATAACCATTCCCATTGATTCCATTTACTTTATGTTTCATATAATTAACCATGTATCCAACGTACCTATTACACACCTATAATCAATATAAACATTAATCTAAAACAAAAGGTGAGAATATCGTACACCTTTTATAACATTGGAGTTTTTATAGCATAAGAGCACATCATAAGCCATCATACTTTAGCTTACATACTTCCATTTTTTTTTTCTCATCATTTTTTTTCACATTTTCTTTTCATTTTTTTTTTTATTTTTTTTTTTCACATCACACATAAGCTCTCTCTTTTTAGCCATTCAGGACCGTTTCTTATACAAGTCATCCTGAACGCTTTATACATTCCTTTTAAGGTTGATATAAAGACCAATTATTCAGAAAAATGAATATCTATCCTATAGGTGCATACTACGACACATTGGCACATGAGAACCGGTTAATTAAGTCTGTTTATTTAAATGGGAACAGTTATACTTCGTGCCTACTGGTACATCACATGATGGAATTATCTACCACATAGTATAATTATACAGTGCACTAAATTAAACTAATCTTTCTAATTTCATTACAATAATACAAGGATTGGGTTATTTCACATAAAATTGTCTCAGCTAAGTGCAATGCTATCCATCATAAAAATTGGCGTCTGACCCATGCTAACAACTAAAGTATCACCTTGCGCGGGTGACGAATCAGATAGGCAAGCCCAGCATATGACTACCACCAATAATTACGACAGTTCTCCAACTCTTTTCGAAGGCCACCGTGTGCGGGTGGCGAGCCGAATAAGATCAATTTCAAATGTCCTAACCAAACTATTACATTACTATATTCATATTATTTATTTAAACTTTTTACTCGATCTAAGCAAAGGTAAATAGAGGGAATTCAACCGGCGTGGTTTGATCATCTAATTATACATATGCCTAACTACATGCAAACAATCAAATCAATTTAATAACCAAATTATACAATGGAATCGGGTGCACCTGATAAATATGGCCAAATCTTCTAGCTTGCTCCAATAAATCATCCACAAACTAATCTTTAGAATCTGCAAACACTCAAAAAACATATATGTAGAAGAAACTTCCACATCTAATTAGCACAAGACTCTTATAATGTGATTTAAAATTTTAAAAATTTTCAATTTTTCCCAAAAATCACATTTTAACCCATTTTGACCAAAATTTCACACAAAAACATGTAACACATGTGCCAACCCCCCCTCAACTTAAAGCATTGCATTGTCCCTAATGCAAAAACTTTAAATTGAAATTTTGGTTAAAAATCAATTTGACAAACTCACACAAAAAACAAAAACCTAACTCACTTTCGTAGGAATCACGGTTGCATTTAGCGTATGCAACAAGCCTTTAAACCACTCGGTAGCCCGACTGGACGAGTTTTGTCTCGTGAGGGTTTGTAGTGAACACACCCACAAAGTTCCACAAACCACGGGTTGCCTCCCGCGAAGCGCTAAGTTTACCGTCTTCAGCCAGACATAACTCGTATGAGCTATTGAGACGGTTGGATTGGTTCCAAGTAAACCACATCCACCGTTTCCATCTGATCACTTTCTAACTCAACATACGGCTTCAAACGGTGTCCATTAACTTTAAAAGGCTCTCCACCCACCATATTTTTTATTTCAATGGCTCCGTATGGAGATACTTGAGTCACAACGTATGGACCCGTCCATTTACTTCTTAACTTTCCAGGAAAAAGCTTAAGTCTAGCATTGAATAACCAAACTTTTTGACCAACCAAGAAGGACTTCTTGGTGATGTGTCGATCATGAAAAGCTTTGGTTTTCTCCTTATAAATCCTAGAACTCTCATAAGCATCACGTCTAATCTCATCTAGTTCAGATAATTGAAGTTTCCTAGAACTACCCGCTTTCTCTAAATCCAGATTAACGGTCTTAATCGCCCATTCAGCCCTATGCTCTATCTCAACCGGTAAATGACACGCCTTGCCATACACCAACTTATACGGTGACATACCAATAGGAGTCTTAAAAGCCGTCCTATATGCCCACAATGCATCATCTAACCTCAAGGACCAATCTTTCCTATCACTACGAACGGTCTTTTCCAAAATTCGCTTAATCTCCCTATTAGATACTTCCACCTGTCCACTAGTCTGTGGGTGATAAGGGGTAGCTATCCTATGATTAACTCCATAGTGTTTTAACAATTTTCCAAATCTAAAGTTCTTAAAGTGGGAACCCCCATCACTAATGATAGCCTTAGGAATTCCATGTCTAGCAAAGATATTTTTCTTAACAAACTTAAGAACTACACTATGGTCATTGGTTCTAGTAGCCTCAGCCTCTACCCACTTAGACACATAATCAACTGCCACTAAAATGTACACATTGCCATGGGAAGTGGGGAATGGTCCCATAAAATCAATACCCCACACGTCAAAGATCTCAACAACAAGTATGGGATTCATAGGCATTTGATCATGCCTTGAAATCCCTCCAACTTGTTGGCAACGAATACATGCTTTCACAAAAGACTGGGCATCCTTGAAGATAGTTGGCCAAAAGAAACCGCTTTGCAGGACTTTATGCCCAGTTTTCGTAGCACCAAACTGACCACCACATGCATAAGAATGGCAATGAGCCAATATGTCCATATGCTCATGGTCAGGAACACATCTCCTAACAACTTGGTCAGCACACACCTTATAGAGTTCCGGATCCTCCCAAAAATAATGCTTCAACTGGGAGAAGAAGTATTTTCTTTGTTGCTTGGACCAAAAATCCGGAAGCTTTTTAACAGCTAGGTAATTAACTATATTTGCGTACCAAGGAACCTTAGAAACCTCAAATAAACTTTCATCCGGAAAGCTTTCCTTAATCACATCAGAAGGGTTGAATGGCGGAGGGATAATTCTACACAAATGGTCGGCAACTACATTTTCTGACCCCTTTTTATCCCGAATTTCTAGATTAAATTCCTGTAAAAGCAAAATCCACCTAAGCAACCTCGGTTTTGTCTCTTTCTTAGTCAACAAATGTATTAAGGCACTATGATCTGAAAATACTATCACCTTAGAATGCCCCCAAATATAAGACCTAAACTTATCAAGAGCAAAAACCACGGCTAACAACTCTTTTTCAGTAGTGGTGTAATTCATTTGAGCTTCTGAAAAAGTCTTACTAGCATAAAAGATCACAACGGGTTTCTTATCGACCCGCTGTCCTAAAACCGCCCCAGCGGCATAATCACTCGCATCACACATGATCTCGAAAGGCTTCGACCAATCAGGTGATTGCAGAATAGGGGCTTCTACAAGCTTTTGCTTAAGCATATTGAATGCTTTAAGACATGATTCATTAAAGTCAAAGCGTGCATCTTTTAAGAGTAGATTGCAAAGAGGCTTTGATATTGCACTAAAATCTTTAATAAATCGCCTATAGAACCCAGCATGACCAAGAAAAGAACGCACACCTTTGACGGTAGAGGGAGGAGGAAGGGTTGAAATTACTTGAACTTTGGCACGGTCAACCTCAAATCCTTTTTCAGACACAACATGCCCTAATACTATTCCCTCTCGAACCATGAAATGGCTCTTCTCCCAACTAAGCACCAGATTAGTTTCGGTGCATCTTTTTAACACACTTTCAAGCTGATCAAGGTAGCTTTCAAAAGATTGACCAAAGATGGAGAAATCATCCATAAATATCTCTACAGATTCTCCAACCATGTCAGAAAAGATACTCATCATACACCGTTGAAAGGTAGCCGGTGCATTACACAGGCCAAAAGGCATTCTTCGAAATGCAAACGTCCCATATGGACATGTAAACGTAGTTTTGGCCTGGTCATCAGGATGGATGGGTATTTGATTATAACCGGAGTACCCATCCAAGAAGCAATAGAACTTTTTACCCGAAAGCTTCTCAACTATTTGATCAATGAAAGGTAGTGGGAAGTGATCTTTAGATGTGGCATTATTCAGCTTACGGTAATCTATACAAACTCTCCACCCAGTAACTGGTCGGGTTGTGAGCTTTTCCCCATTCTCGGTTTCAACAACGGTGATTCCGGCCTTTTTAGGCACCGTTTGAGTAAGACTTACCCATTTACTATCCGAGATGGGATAGATGATACCGGCATCTAACCATTTAAGAACTTCCGTCTTGACTACCTATTTCATATTAGGATTCAGTCGCCTTTGCGCATCTCTTGCTGGCTTAATATTTGGGTCCATAACAATTCGATGCATACATAATGAAGGGCTGATCCCTTTCAAGTCTGCAATCGTCCATCCCACTGCTGCTTTGTACTTGGAAAGCACTTTTAGAAGTGCTCCCTCTTGTGATTCAGAAAGATCAGAAGCAACAATGACGGGTAAAGTATTGTTAGGACCTAGAAAAGCATATTTGAGATTAGATGGCAAAGGTTTTAGTTCAAGAGTTGGAGGCACCTATAAAGACGGCTTCGTAGCCGTGTCAAAAGTAGAAGGCAAGGGCTCCACTTTATAAGACCAAGGTGGTTTTTGATGGTCCAAAGAACTGACCAAACACTCTTGAATCTCTAGAACTTCAACAACATCAAGAATCTCCTCATTATCACCAGTTAGATATAATTCCAAAGGATCATTCTTAAGCATACGGGATGCATACTTTTGAACTTCCTCATCAATCACATCTACTTGGTAACATTCATTCACCGTAGGAGAATTCATAGAATTAAACACATTCAATCTTATCTTCTTATTACCGAAGGCAATATCCATGGCGCCAGTCCGACAATTAATCCTAGCATCTATCGTGGCTAAAAATAGGCGCCCAAGGATAATAGTTGGTTGAACATCTTTGTATTGTGACTCGGTGTCCATAACAAAGAAGTCAACTGGGTAATAGAAATCATCAACTTTCACAATAACATCCTCTAAGATACCTCTAGGAATTTTGGTAGATCGATCGGCTAAGGAAATAATGGTGTCTGTCTTACGAAGAGTTCCTAAGTCATACTTATCAACCAAACTAGCAGGAAGGATGTTAATACTGGCACCAAGATCAAGGAGCGCCTTCTTAATGGCAATATTTCCGACCACAACTGAAATCAGTGGTGCTCCAGGATCTTTGAATTTAGGAGGAAGGGAGCTAGATAAGACTGCGCTAACATGCTCAGTTAGGTCAATCTTTTTAGGCAAAGATGCCTTCAGCTTCCTCTTCTGGGTACACAAGTCCTTTAAAAACTTGGCATACGCAGGAATTTGCTTGATAGCATCAATAAGGGGGAGATTGATCTTAACTTGCTTGAAAGTCTCCCACATATCCTCAGCATGAGGACCCTTTTTAGCTAACCGCACAGATGTCGATTTCTCCAAAGCCGTAGGGTACGGTGTGATGGACACACCACCCTCCCCAACTTCAGGAGATTCAGTAGCTTTAGGATTCGGTGTTGTTGGTTTAGGAAAATCATTTAACAAATCATTTACCAACTCAGAACCGGACTTAACATTATCAGAATTTTTACCTTCAACAATAATTTCGTCATCGGTAACGAAATCCTCGACATCAGGAGAATTTGGAATCCCCTTGTCATTGTTGTAGATTTTACCGTTTCGAAGAGATGTCACCATATTCACATGCTCATTCCCATTCTTCTTGTGTGCGGGATTCATGGTGGGGTAGCTCGGTAGCCTTCCCTCGTCTCTTTTGCTTAATTGATCCGCCAATTGACCAACTTGTCTCTCAAGAGCTGCAATAGATTTAGTAGTGGTCTCGTGTCTTTGATTAGTGACCTCAAATTTTCTATTAATCTCTTGATTGTTGGTAGATAATGAATCCATAAGCCTATCAAACTTTCGGTCAAGGTTCAAGAGACGGTTGTCATCTTGGCCTTGGCCCTGATTTGGATATTGTTGTTGTGGCCTATGATTGTAAGAATTTTGTTGGAAGTTAGATGAATCACCACCCTCATACCTTGGTTTGTAACCATAGTTTTGTTGTTGGGTATTGTTAGGGCGACTGTCTTCATCTTTCCAACGGAAATTGGGGTGATTGCGCCATCCAGGATTGTAAGTTTCGGAGAATGGGTCATTTCGTGGACGACCACCGTAGACTCCATTTACCTCCTCATTCGGTGGCGCCCCCCAATTTTGACAATTATCGACAGAGTGACTCGGATCACCACACATTGAACACCCACTATGCGACACATTAGACACATTTGGCACACCTTTTCCTATATTTTTCAACAAAAGATCAACTTTCTTACTTAACTCGCTAATTTCAGAATTTGTGCCACGTTGGTTAGACACATAATTGGCGGAAGATGGGTGGTTGTTTCGATCCACTGAAGCTTGGGTCTTAGAACCTTTGCTTAGTTTCTCAAAAAACTCCCATTCTTCCTCCATAGGTCGCGAGAAAAACATACCCCCACTAGTGGCCATCACAAATTGTTGGTTGTTATAATCCAACCCATCATAGAAGACTTTAACAAGCTCCCATTTTGGAACATCGTGATGAGGGCATGTTCTTAATAACTCCTTAAGTCTATTAAATGCTTCATGAAACTGCTCGCCTGGGATTTGACGAAAGGATTTAATCTTATTCCTAATGGCAGCAGTCTTATAGAATAAAATTCCTCAAGAAAAGCCGATTGCATTTCAGACCATGAGTTAATACTACCTGGCTCAAGAGATGAGAACCAGTCCTTAGCTTGATCTTTAAGTGAAAAAGGAAAAAGGCGAAGTCTTACCTCATCCTTGGTAATGTTATTAACCTGATGTGTGTCAGCAATTGAGAAGAATTCTCGCAGATGTGCGTATGGCTCCTCACGACCTCTAAACACTGGCAAGATTGCTATGAGGTTCGGCTGGATCTTGAAGTTACTTGTAACCCCTTTAACCGGATCCGGATAAACGATAGGCGAGGGATCCTCGAAGATCCCCGGCATGTAATAAGAATCAACACCCCGTGGTGGAGATTCTCCTCCGCTACTACTGCTGCTAGCACTTCCACCAGCATCTTCGTCACTTGGCATTTCAGCGAAAAGCTCTGCTAAACCTGAAAAATCAAGATTAGTAGAAAACTGTCGAAACGTCTTCCTTCTTAACCTTGCACTTTTCTCAACCTCAGGATCGTAAGCTAACGGTGATGTACGTCCCGATCTACGTGTGCGCATACACTAACCTGCACACTCACAAGAAACAAAACAAACAAACAAAACAAAACAAAACAAGAAAAATAAAATCTTTTTGTATTTTTTTATTTTATTAAAGAAAAATATTAACAAAAACTTAAACGAAAAGCTCACTGAGTCCCCGGCAGCGGTGCCAAATTTTTGATCGACGTCGAAGTGCCGGTCAAAAAAATAACCTAATTACCTTATAACAGATAGGGTAAATGGGTATCAATCCACGAGGACTATGTGGTTTTAGTTTAAGTTTTAAGGTGATCACTGATCAATAAAGGTTTTGGTTTTGAAATTTGACAACTAAAATACTTTTGATAATAAAAATGCGGATTAAAAATTAAAATAATTATTAAGCTAATAGTAAAGCTAGAAAAATAAAATAAGATGTAAACAATTAAAAGAAAAATGCAATCCCTTCCAGCTCCTAATATTTATGGTTGATCACACTAATGGATTATTGAAACTTTTTAGAACCGATTACAAAGATTATATTGACTTAATATGAATGAATTAATGTCGGCATTTATTATGTTTATCAATGACTCGCAATAATAAATCTTATATTAATCCAACCAATAATTATGTTTTAACAATTTATTTAGGCACAACTTATGTTTATTATACGATCATCTTTTTTTTTTTACTAAATAAAATAAGTATGAATCGTTAACTAACAATAAATTGTCTAACACAAATAATTAAACATAATATCAAATCGATAAAAATAATTTATAAATAAATTATAAATCAATGTAATAAAAATATGATAATCCAAAAGTAATGATCAAACCATAAATAAAGTTACCGGAAGGAATTACAACAAAATTTAGCCAGACATCGCGGTGTACCCGAGCCAAATAATATCAATCAACATTGTCTTTTTTTTTTCACACGTCACCAACACCTATTCTTTTCTTTTTAATAGGCACCAACACCTATTCCAATCTTCTTTTTTTCTTTATAATATCCTCGGCGAGCGTGCAATGTCAAAAGAAAATTTAATTCTTTTTTTCCCTTTTGCTAATTGTTGCGGATGTGTGGAATATAACCTAGAACGAATCTCCTTTTTTTCTTGTCAGGGAATAATGACTCAATCCTTTCAATCGGTGGTTTTTTTATTTTCTTGTTTCTTGCGGCACACTAAAACACACGCCCCCCCTTTTGTTTGTCTTTTTTTTTCTTTTATACTTATTAATGTCGGTTAAATATTGGGCCATTGGGTCCAAATGGGCCAAAAGTTTTTTTTTTTTTTATTCTTTTAACATATAATAACTTTGGCCCAATAAAATATAACCCAACACCAACAATTGCTCAAACGAAGCCCAGACAAATAAAAGATGACCGAAAATATTGCGACACGCACAAATCTTTTTCTTCAATATTTTTTCTTCATTCATCGGCGCTCACAATGTCTTTTCTCTAAAAAATTAATTAAGCGTCCATTTTTATTCCACTTCACTCGTAACCTACATAATCACAAAACACACTCAAAGTACATATATAACGAAAAAGAAATATATAAATATACTAAATTAACATGCTATGAGGTGTATACAAAATACACCAATCACAGATTCAGATTCAGATGATGATTGATTTGGTTTGATGATGTGTTGAGTCGCTGAAATTGGTGGTGGTTAGAGTATAAGTGAGCTTAGCGCTCATTTCTGCATCAAACTAGCCTACAAAGTTCAATTCTAAGTTCTCTTTACATTTTCCTCTAAAAAAGTAGTATGCATGCTATTTTCTTTGTCTTAGTGTAATTTTACCTAAAATTTCCTGCTACATATTCATTTTGTGATTGTTTACTAGTTTTGATAACTCCTTGTTTTAATCTGTTAGGATTGAGTATATCACTTAGCTAAAATTTGGCTTAATTCAGTAACTAGTGTTTGGTAAATGATCTAATATTTGATTCAGTTTGTGATATTGAGGGTTAAGTGTTTGTTTTCACTCACATACTGGTAACAAATGTTTTTGCAAGTTTTGAAAGTCAAACTCCTAGTCAAACAGGCAAAAGGTCTTGAAAAGCTTTGGGTCAGATTGGTACTCTAGAACATACTTACTTCAAACATGTCTAAAATCTTCATTACTTTGATTCAGAGTGAGATTTTTGTTTCTATTTAAAGCTTAACATCCTACCTTTCAAGATATATAAGGTAGACAATACAGTTCTAAGTTTAGAGTGAGAAATAAGCATTGAAAAGTCCCTGTAATAAGCTCAAGTTTATGTGATAACTGATTTTCTATACTAGCTTATTCCTTTCATAAATGTGCTTATTTTCTTTCACAAATCCACTTAACAAGTCTTAAAAATAAGTTTGGACTTTGGTCAAACTTGGTCAACAAAAGTCAACGCTTGTCAACATAAGCTCAAAACAGCTTATTCGATTTTTTGGCTTAATTCTTGAGTGTTTTTGAAAATTACTTGGATAGGTGTTCCTTATTTGGGCTTTTGATCAGATTTTAAGAAGATTAGATTTTGTGCTTATCCCAATAAGCCAATCTCTTAAAAGTAGCTTATTACCAAAGTGCTTATTGGAGTTTTAGTGCTTTTCAGCTTATTTTCTTAAAATTGGCTAAGTCATTTTGAATTTGCAAACTTTTGTGACAAATCTCAGCTTATTTGGTGCTTTAAATCTCAAGTTACAGCTTATTGAATCAATAAGCCCGTTTTTAATCAAATAGTTTTGATAATTTCCATTTAGTCCCTGAAAATTAGGGAATTGTTTAGTCTGTTTTAATTGGTTAAAAAGTTGCTAGGTTTTGCAAATTAGTCACTGGTCTTGTTAAATTTGTTAAAATTGAGTTTTAAAGTTTGTTATTTTGTTACAAGTTGTTATTAGTTGGTTAAATTTATAATTTCAGTCCTTTTACTTTCTGAATTTACATTTTCAGTCCCTAAACTTCACATACTTTACATTTTTGGCATTTTTACAAATTGTGCCTTACTTGGTTGTACCTTTAGCTTGGTATCTGGTATGTGCAAGATGTTTTTAGCTTAGTATGGATACGTAGAGATGTTATTTTTACCTTTTTACATGATTTGTGATAATTAGACCTAGATACCATAACTTTTACTAATCAAAGACCAAAAACAATTAGTTAATTTGATTTTTCTCAATTAATCAATTCGTAAAGATATCGAGAAAAACTAACTTAAAAAGACAAATATTAGGATGAAACTGGGAAACGGGATGAACACTTCCTTTTGGGTGGATACTTGGTCTGGTGATACTGCCTTAAAATCGGATTTTCCAATACTTTTCGCTTTGGAAACTTACTAAGATATTTCTGTGGCAGAAAAAATGAATCACGTGGCTTTAGATTTTTCTTTTCGTCGTCATCCAAGAGGAGGGGCTGAATAAGAGCAATTTCAGGCTTAATTTCTCGTCTATATAATGTTATTCTCCTACAAATTAATAACCGTTGGTCTTGGTCTTTGGAAGGTTCGGGAGACTTCTCGGTTAAATCGGTATGTAACTACATCGATGACTATATTCTTCCTAATAAAGATACTCCTACAAGGTGGGTGAAGTTGGTTCCTATCAAGGTTAATATTCTTGCTTGGAAGATTCGGCTGGATAGATTACCAACTCGTTTGAATCTCTCTGCACGTGGTTTGGATATCCCTTCGATATCTTGACCTTTGTGTAACGAGGTTGCCGAATCTACTTCTCATATTTTTTTCACTTGTCCTCTCTCTCGCCAGATTATGAGCAAAGTTGCGCGTTGGAGGGAGTTAGAAGATTTATCATTTAATTCTTATAGTAAGTGGATCGTTTGGTTTTGCAACTGCAAGCTTTCTGCTCGTATGTAAGAATTCTTTGAAGGTACTTACTATGTGGTTTGGTGGCACATTTGGAGATTCAGAAATCAATGTCTTTTCGGATCGTCCCAGCATAGACGGGATTTTTTATTCGATGATATTGTTCAAATGTCTTTTTTCATTTCTAGCCGTAGTAAGTATAATCTTAACTGGGAAACTTGGATGCAAAACCCTATGTTCTTAAATTTGTAATAGTCTTAGCTTTTTGCTGATTTTAATAAAATGCCGTTAAAAAAATCATTTACGTGATATATAAAAAAATCATAAGTACAAAAAATACGATAAGAACCATTCTACGATACCTGGAGTAGAAACACTTTTTGACTATCAAAAGAAACAATCATCAGCATGAGTTCCACAAAAAAGGAGCTCACATTGGAACCACAAAAACTAATATCGCTACTATATGGACCTCTAATAACAAAAAATTTAAAATCTAGCACCACATCATCCCTTCCAACATTAAAAGGCCACGAAAATATTGCATCTGCATTGCCAACCTACGAACCATAGGTTTTCGTATTACCAAAATTTCAAGGCATACCTGAAATGACATTGCACCTACAACCAATACTTGGAAACCCCATAGAAACATCACCAACACTACAAAAACCAAACCTAGCCTGATCCCGACCACCCATGTTTTCGTACCCAGATGCATCTAAACCACCCATAATACCACCATTAACATCATCTGCACCACTAACATTAACACCACCGCACGCAACCTCAGACGAAGCAGGCCAAACACCGACACTACTATTATCCTGCACCAAAGGTGCACTACTAACCAGACTATCCTGATACGTACTTCCAAATTCAAGCTCAGTATTCATACCCATCAATTTTTTATTCATTGTTCCAAGTTCAATTTCAGTTTTTACATCATCAATTTTTTCCCCTTTTATTTTTTAAGTTAATGCAAAAAAATAAATTCAATATAACATAAAACAAATCTATGTGAAAACAACAATTAGACATAAACATAATAGTCAAAAGCACAAAAAATAGCACAACAACACATGCAACATGCAACCATGATCTAAACAGTCTCCAAAAATACATATATGTATTAAAGAAACAATAAAACATACATTCAACACAAGCTAATTAACCAATTGGTGTAAAAAATATAGAAACAGTTTAATAAAAAAACCTAGAAAAATACAATTAAACACGAAAATACCGTATTCAACCAAGGACTATTCTTATGATTCCTGAAAAAAATCAATAACGCACATAAAACATCAAACCATCATAAGAAACTCCAAACCAAATACATTATAAAAAAACTTCAAACGTTTTGGTATGCGATGATGCTATATGAAACACCAAACTAACATCTGAATGCCTCTAAAAAAATTATATATGAAAACAAATTAGATAGATTACATGATAACAAACCACATACAAATGCAATCAACAAAGCTAATCAAATTATTGGAAGGTTGCATAGCATTGGATTTTAGTTATCAACATAGTTGGTTTTAATCATCAATGCATAGTCGGTTTTAATTTCCTCCAAGATTCATTATTGAAGAAGCCTCGTATAATATACCTAGGATGGCCGAATAAAAATTTTGATTACTGTAAATCTGTGTGTGACTATTATAGTAGTATGAGGGAAACCTTAATGTAAACTATAACATAATGTTCAAATTATTGTTTAAACACGTGTGTTGTTTGCATATAAGTTTTTCAACAGTTAAGAAAAGAAATAATGACGAAAAACGTAAGGAAAAAAAGAAAAAGATTATGAAACAACCATGAAAGGACGAAAAACAATTTGCCGAAAGATGAGTGTTGAAAATTAATGTTCTAAATAAACTAAAGTTTGTTATCCAAATAAATTTAAATTTTAGTTTTAATTTATTTTATGTTGCTTGATAGAAAATCACGCCCGACTCTGGTACTGAGCGAGGTGGGCGATCGCCCAAGACATCATAATATTGGAGGCATCAAATCTAGATACAGGAGAAAAAAATGCTTGAAAAAGTTGATAAATATGAAAATAGAAGAAAATTATTAGGAAAAAGATGAGTACTTTTTTGCAAAAAAAAAAGAACTATTAATGTAGGCCCACGTAAAATTGAGAGAGGAAATAACTTTTCTCTATTTGGTGAATAAATGTAATTTGGTTTCATAATTACCACAATATTACTCGGTCCAAATACAGTATTTAAATGGGCATCATTTTATCATTTTAATTTACAAGATGTCATTGTAATTAGACGTTTATTTTAAAACATGCTTTGATTTAAAAAAAAGTTTTTAGCATGTTTTGTCTAAGAGTCAAAACAAGTCGAGTGGAGTCAATTGTGAAAATTTTAAAATCACATTAGTAAAAACTTTGAACAAGCCAAATTTAAATGAGCACAGTTCTACTATATAATTAATGAGACAAGCTTCATTTGAACTTTTAATCATACGTAAATTAGTAGAGCTCGAGCCGAGTTTAATATCAAAATATAAGGTTTTGAAACGAGCTTTAGCCCAAGCTCGAGCTTTATATATATATACACGAGTCACGCTCAAGCTGTGATTGACTCGAACTCGGCTCGTGGCCCCTAATTTTATCTTTGGATTTATTTGTTATCAAGTTATATCAAATAAACATTGACTAATAGTATACTAGTATTACATATGAGTAACGATTTTTTGTTGACAATTTAATTTATGTCTACAAAATTTGTTAGATGAATATGGAATGATATTTATTATATTTTTGGAATATTATCGATCTAATTCTTATTTTGTACTTTTAATTTTTTTTATAACGTTAATCGTTTTTCATAGATGTTCAAATAATTTTAACTTTTTGCGAACATAAGTTCAAATTTACCTTCTAGTTAATAGTATGTGTTTATGTTAAATTCTTGGACCTAATCAGATACCATATTCAAACTAGAGGGACTTATTCTGTTTACTTTTGAATATTTCAGGTTACTTTGGACAAGCCATGTGGAATGCTGATGAGGTGGAGGACCAAATGTGGCTATATTGGATTCTTCAGGCACTACTTAGCAAACTCCCAAGCGTACTAGAGACGTAACGTCTCTTTGTAGCTTTTGGAGTTATATTGAGACGCTCCCATTCTTGTTTTGTTATCTGGGTTCTTGTGTGTGTGTGTTTATCATAAAAATGCTCTCTCCCTAAAATGTAACCGAGATCATGTTATTTACTTTTTGTTCTTGTTCTTGTAAGACTATTATCATTTAGATAATAGAGTCACACCAGTGTAGCTGTGGTGACTTGTTTAATCTTTTTATTCAAACTTGTTTTTATTAATTGAAGTGATTGATTCAGTGTCCATATCTTCTACGTTGCCCTTATCTATTATTTCTTCATGGTATCAGAGCCATGGTTCTCTGAAATCGTTGGAAATTATTTTTAGGGTTTCAAAATATTTTTGGGGGTTTTTAAAATTGAAACGTTGTTTGGATAGATCTGCTATTGAGATAGTCAGATTTAAAAAGATTTTGTTCTCATTGTTTTTTATTCATCCTAAAATCGATTTTTTTAATTTTAGGGTTTCAAAATATTTGGGGGGTTTTTTATATTATATATGTTTTAACTTTGTTCGTGGTGCAGGGACGTTATATATTAGATCTATTTCATAGATCTGTTGGTGGTTGCACTTTTCCCTAAATTTTCTTAAATTAGTGTTTGGTGAGGAGGTTCTGTTTCCTCTAGACTAAGTGAATCTAGAAGAAACAGATCGATTGAGCTTTGGTTTATGCATTGTAACACCCCTGCTCTCTCTTCTTATTTGATTATTTGGTTACTTGCTTATTTATTCGTTCATACTTGTTTTTTGGGTGATATCTGTGTTTATACTCTCTCATATTTTGATACTCTCCTCTTTGTTGATCTTGTTTTTAATTGTTGGGGTATTTTGTTTATTTGGACCCTTAATCACTGTCTTGCCCTTGACCTGCCACCCTTGAGTGGTTTGGAAGCCTGGGAACTTTGTTGACTTTGATTAAGTTCATTTTTTCTTGGGAGTTTAGTTTCTTTGATTTTTCACTATGACTAGTGTTCATGGTGACATAGACATTGAACATCAAGATGACCAGATTGGGGAAGAATCTGTTGTCACCTTGATCAGTAAGCTTGATATTAGTGACCCTTTGCATCTTCACCCAAATGACTCTGCCACATTGACTGTCATTTCTATTAAACTTAAAGGAACTGAGAATTATCAAATCTGGTCTAATGCTATGCTTTTGGCATTGGAAGGAAAAAATAAAACTGGTTTCATAAATGGATCTTGTAAAAGATCCCTAACTAATGATGTGTTAGGAAGACAATGGGACAGAGTCAATGCTGTTGTGTTAGGATGGATTCTTAATTCTATTTCTGATGAATTGTTTCTTGGTCAAATTTTTTCTAAGAAAGCTGAGCATGTTTGGAATGATTGGAAAGAAACCTATCATAAAGTTGATGGGTCTGTGATATTTAATCTGCATCATAAGATAAATACTTTGAAACAAAATGGTTCTAATCTATCTGATTACTATCATGGTTTGAATGCTTTGTGGAAACAATATGATGCTATGGTTGAGCTTCCTAATTGTGTGTGTTCTGCTACTAGTGAATTTAAGAACCATAACAATCTTTTAAAATTAATGCAATTCTTAATGGGTCTTGATGATTCTTACATGACCATTAGAAGTTCTATTCTTTCTAGGGAAGTTTTACCTGATGTCAAAGGGGCTTATGCTATTATCTCTAGTGAGGAGTCTCACAGAGTTGCCTCTGGCAATATGTCTAGTTCTTCCCAAAGGAATCAGACATCTGTTTTTTTTGCTAATGGGCCCACCAGAAATGTGGTTCAAAGAAATCAGAGTAATAACTCTAGTGGATTTAGACCTAACTTCAATGCTACCCCCAATTACAATAGTAACCCTAGACCTAATGTGCCCAATGGGAATACCTATAGACCCAATGGGAACACATACAGACCTAATGGGAATACCAATGGGAATTCTGAAGTTATTTGTGAAAATTGTGGGTACAATGGGCATACTATTGATAGATGTTTTAGACTCATTGGGTACCCTGCTGATTTTGGAAAAAAGAGACCTGGCCAAAACTCTAAAGGAAAAAATGTTTCTAACAATTCTGTGGGGACTAATCCCAATTCTGTCTTTTCTGATGAACAACTTTCTGCTTTACTCTCTCTTATCAAAGAGAACAATGGAAGTGAGAAGGGTGTGCAGGCCAATATGGCAGGTACATACCTAAATTCCAGTAAAGCCTTTAATGATAACTTTAGTAACTTTTTTTGTTCTAATATTCATTCTAAAGTTACTCAACATAGGAAAGTGGTTGACTCTGGGGCTAACCAACATATGACTAATGATGAAAAAGAACTGGACAATGTTTTTGATATTTCTCACTTAAAAATTAAAGTCAGTCATCCTAATGGGACTGAAGCTTTCATATCTAAGATTGGAAATATGAAACTGGGAAATGGTCTTGTCTTGTTTGATGTGTTGGTTATTCCTGAGTATTGTGTTACTTTGATATCTGTGCATAAATTAGCCAAGGATAACAAGATATTTGTGGTTTTTGATGAAAATAAATGCCTTTTTTTGAATCAGGATTTGAATCTGAAAAACATTCTAGAGATTGGTAATCAATGTGGTGGTTTATACTACTTAGATACTAAAGGTACTAAGTGTAATGCTAGTCAAACTGTCCCTATTTGTCTCTATCTTATTATGATTGGCATTGTAGACTTGGCCATCCTGGTGACCCTGCTTTAGATATCTTAAAAGCCACTTTGAAACTTGATAAACATGATAAGTATGACTATTGTGAAGTTTGTCAAAGGGCTAAACAATCCAGAAAGCCCTTTCCTTTAAGTGACCATAAGACTAAGTACTTGGGGGACATTGTTCATCTTGATTTATGGGGTCCTTATAAGGTGACATCTGGCCATAGATATTTTTTGACCATTGTGGATGATTTTACCAGAGCTGTTTGGGTATATCTCATTAAGTCCAAGGATGAAGTTGTTACTTTTTTAGATGTTTTTCATAAAATGATTAAAAATCAGTTTAAAAGAAACATTAAAGTCTTTAGAAGTGACAATGGTACTGAATTTGTTAATCAAACTTTTAATAAGTTTTGTAACAACAATGACATCCTACATCAGACTTCATGTGCTTATACCCCACAGCAAAATGGGGTGGCTGAAAGGAAACATAGACACCTCTTGAATGTGGCTAGGTGTCTTATGTTTCAGGGGGGAATTCCTTTGAAATTTTGGTCTGAATGCATTCTAACTGCTACTTTTCTCATTAACAGATTACCCTATTCTGTGTTAAATGGAAAGTCCCCTTATGAAATGATTTACAATACTTGTCCTAATCTCTCTCTTATCAGAATGTTTGGCTGTTTATGTTTTGCTACTATCTTGAATAGTCATGATAAATTGTCTAATAGGTCTGAAAATGTGTTATGATGGGTTATTCTAATTCTCATAAGGGTTACAGGCTTTTTAGTCTTGATAGGAATCAGTTTATTGTCTCTAGAGATGTGAGTTTTTTTGAGTCTATATTTCCTTTTAAGGATTATTTCTCAAAAAACAAGCATAATGAGTCTAATGTCCTTAGTCTTGGTCAAGATAAAAATTTGTTAAACTTTTTTGATTTAGATAACCCTGAGCTACCTAATGATGATGAGAGAGTAACATGTAGTCATAATAGTGACCATGAGTCACAAAGTGAGGGTAGCTACTCTCCCAACCTTGGGAACAATATGGACACTGTTGATTCTCCAAATATTGGAGATGATGCTCATAACAGTGAGGATATTGAAGCTAGGTTGGAAGAGGAGGCAGCAACACTTGATGAAAATAATGAGTCTGAAGGTCACTTGAACCAAAATCC
The DNA here is from genome assembly GCA_025667525.1 of Glebionis coronaria. Taxonomy (NCBI): domain Eukaryota; kingdom Viridiplantae; phylum Streptophyta; class Magnoliopsida; order Asterales; family Asteraceae; genus Glebionis; species Glebionis coronaria. The sequence continues at coordinate 305,387,630 of CM046878.1, read as the reverse complement.
AAGTGCTCCTACTCAGGGTGTTAGAAGGTCTACCAGACCTTCTGTTTTCCTAAAAACTACAATGATTTTGTTGTTAATTCCAAGGTTAAATATGGTCTTGAAAAATTTGTAGGGTATTCTAGACTTAATCATGAAAACTTCTGTTTTGTCACCCAACTTAACAAAAACAGTGAGCCAAAGAATTTTTTTGAAGCTTCTCAAAACCCTTATTGGGTTGATGCTATGAACTCTGAGCTTGCTGCCCTTCTTGAGAATGACACTTGGGATATTGTTGAATTACCAAAGGGTAGGAAGGCCTTAGGTAGTAAGTGGGTTTGGAAACTTAAGTTTAAGTCTAGTGGTGAAATAGAAAGATACAAGGCTAGGGTTGTTGCCCAAGGCTTTGGTCAAAAGGAAGGTATTGACTTTGATGAAACTTTTGCCCCTGTTGTCAAGATGGTTACTGTTAGATGTTTGCTTAATATTGCTATTGTGAATTCCTGGCCTGTGTTCCAACTTAACATTAATAATGCTTTCCTTTATGGTGATCTTGATGAAACTGTTTACATGAAACCACCACAAGGATATCTTTGTGGTGGTGACAACATGGTTTGTAGACTTAAAAAGTCATTGTATGGGCTTAAACAAGCTCCCAAGCAATGGAATGCTAAGCTTACAGCTGTGTTAAGTGAAAATGGTTTTGTTCAAAGTAAATCTGACTATTCTTTGTACACTAAGTCTCTTGGTAATATTTTTCTTGCCTTGCTTGTGTATGTTGATGATATCATTATTACTGGAAACAATGTTGGTGAGATTGAAAAATTTAAGATGTTTCTGAAAACTAAGTTTATGATTAAGGACTTAGGCAAGTTGAAATATTTCTTGGGTATTGAGGTCATTGATACTAATTGTGGCATTTGCTTAAATCAAAGGAAGTATGTTTTGGACCTTATTTATGAGTATGGTATGTTGGCTTGCAAACCTGCTAGTACTCCTTTGGTTACTAAACTTGTTATTTCTAATGAGGCATCCATTGATGACCCTTTACTTGATAATATTGTTGACTTTCAAAAGCTGATGGGTAAGCTTATTTACTTAACCAATACCAGGCCTGACATATCCTATGCAGTTCACTGCTTGAGTCAATTCATGCACTCTCCTTTGAGATCTCATCTCAAAACAGCATTCAAGATATTAAGATATCTTAAAGGTTCTCCAGGTTTGGGCATTCACATTAAGAAGACTTCTGGTATGTTTCTAAATGCTTATTCTGATGCTGATTGGGCTAAGTGTGTTGTTACTAGGAGATCAGTTACTGGTTATTGTGTTTTTGTTAATAACAATCTTGTTTCTTGGAAGAGTAAAAAGAAAAACACTCTCTCCAAATCCTCTACTGAAGCAGAGTATAGAGCTCTTGCTTTAGTAACCAGTGAAGTCATCTGGATTTTAAAGATTTTAAAAGACTTAAAATGTGAAAATCTTTTGCCTGTTACTTTGTACTGTGACAGTAACTCAGCTATCAAGATAGCTGCTAATCCAGTATTTCATGAAAGAACCAAGCACTTAGAAATTTACTTACATTTTGTGAGGGAAAAAATTCTGAGTGGTGTTGTTAAAACTTGTAAGGTGGATTCTGCTAATCAAATAGCAGATATCCTCACAAAGGGATTGGATACATTGCAACACAATGCTCTTGTTAAAAAACTTAGCATGTGTAATCTGTATGGGGTATCTGATTAAGGGGGGATGTTAAATTCTTGGACCTAATCAGATACCATATTCAAACTAGAGGGACTTATTCTGTTTACTTTTGAATCTTTCAGGTTACTTTGGACAAGCCATGTGGAATGCTGATGAGGTGGAGGACTAAATGTGGCTATATTGGATTCTTCAGGCACTACTTAGCAAACTCCCAAGCGTACTAGAGACGCAACGTCTCTTTGTGGCTTTTGGAGTTATATTGAGACGCTCCCATTCTTGTTTTGTTATCTGGGTTCTTGTGTGTGTGTGTTTTTCATAAAAATGCTCTCTCCCTAAAATGTAATCCAGATCATGTTATTTACTTTTTGTTCTTGTTCTTGTAAGACTATTATCATTTAGATAATAGAGTCACACCAGTGTAGCTGTGGTGACTTGTTTAATCTTTTGATTCAAACTTGTTTTTATTAATTGAAGTGATTGATTCAATGTTCATATCTTCTACGTTGCCCTTATCTATTATTTCTTCAGTTTATTAAATAAAAATAGACAAGTGAACCGCGTAGCATATTAAGTTTCAAACTTCTTAAAAATAATGTATGTTTAGTTTACAACAACCTTTATAATATAGGCTCGCCCGGAGAATCTAAAATCTCAAGATTGGACATGTAGTAAACTAAAAGCATTTTTCTCCTTAACATTAGTATTTAATACCGAGTCAAATAAAAATATTATTGTGAGAGATATTTGAGAAAAAGAAAGACGACACAACTTAAATCGAGTGGTTATTGAATTTACCGGATAAAGTTATTTTTAAAATTATTCATGCTTAGAGCGGAAGGTGTGGTGGAACGGTAATGTTCGCTGAGCCACATAGGCAGTTACATCCTACGATTTATGGATTTGGTATGTATTTTTTGAGGTTACGGGTTCGAATAATAATATTACCGTTCTGAATCATTCTCTTTTATTTGACGACCTTTTGGATGGAAACAAAGCAAAAACCCCGTATATAGTAAACGGGCAATTATTTCATAGAGGGTACTGGATTATAGATGGGATGTACTCACAATGGTCATCGTTTGTGAAATCATTCACAATTGAAAGCGATGAAAAAAAACGCTTTGTTTAAACGTCACCAAAAAGGTGCCCAAAAGATATTGAAAGGGCATTTGATGTCATACAAGAAAGATGACGTATTATTGCTCAACCGACGCATCAATTTCATGTCAACACGTTAAAAAAATTTATGTACACGTGCATCATATTGCATACCATAATTTTAAAAAATCAAAGGTATGTGATATCTGAAGCGGCTGAAATGTATATTTGTCCACAACCAAATATATTAAGGACATGGGTTGAGCGTTGTGCAATTCGTCGGAGACAACAAAAAGAACTTCATGATAAACCGACACGTACAAGGCTTTAACGGTGCTTTATTGAGCATATTTGGGAACGTTATTAACATCATAATTAATAGTTTATTTATTGTTGAGTGCTTTTAATTTTCGTATTTTTTTTATCATATGTTAAATTTCGTATTTGTATTTTTATTTAATTATTTGTAATTTTTATTTTAGATTAAATGAATTAAAATTTGTATAAAAATGAAAAGTAAAAGAAAATAAAAATAGTGATGAGGCTAAAGTGAAAAAAGATGAAATCTCCACTATAAAAAAAATATTTTGATTAGTTGATTCATATTATTAGTTGATTCATAATAATATGACATTGATAAGGCAACTGTAAAAACAAAATGAAAAAACAAAACTTCTCCATAATATTACCTTTCTCTCTTAGTTGCTTACCTCATACTGCAAGCATTTCTTTAATAAAAGTTATCCACTCCAACACCATATGCTTTCCACAAAGTTAAAGTATCTACACGTAAAACACAACGGCTTCATGCACATTCGCCACAATTGTTATTCTTTTATTAAAATTGACTCTTCGTCACAATGACGCCATATATTTTCCCTATAAATACCACCCAAAACTACATGTTTTTTGTATCCGGCTGATCTAAACCATTAAGTTCAAAGGTGTTATTCTCTCTTAGCATCTAATCATAGTTTTATTTTATATCTAAGATCCTTTTTTTGATGGTTGGAGAATTTGTTATGGTTGTTTAAGAATACGTTGAATGAATTATAAAGAGGTAAAAAAACTTGTGTACTCTTTCAAATACAAGTGGCACTCATTTTTGTTTCAAAAAAGCTTATAAGTTAATTTTATAAACTTACTAGTAACAGAATTATCTATAATAGGTTTTTAGTATGATTTTTTTTTAATTCACATAGTGGATGCCGTTGGTAAAATTAAGACGATGCTTTATAAATCTTGCGAGCTTATTTAAATGATTTAAAAAGTTTTTTCTTTATAACTTCTTTGAGCAAGTTTAGTTAGGCTTATGTTGTGGTATTGTTCCATCTATCTTATTTTAATTTCCTTTCCTTGATTAAATGGAATTTTTTTGGCTTCTGGACAAAGAAATGTGAATCTGGTAGCACTTACCTTTTTTATATTTTTAAACCTGAATAGCATTAAAAAAATTTGTAGACATGTTGCCGCTGTCAGTTATGTAATAAATGGGTGAGGTTAATAATGGGAACGGGAATAATATTATTATACTGAAGAAATAATTTGCTCGAAGAAATAACCATTAGTATTAGTAGTAGTATTAGTCTTTCTTGTTCAACTTGTATATATTTATTTTATTAATAAATATAATTTACATACTAAGAGAAGTCAAACAGGCAATATTTGTGTTATTTGTGTTATATAATACTTGATAAAAATTATATTAATAAAAAACTCATTTAAAACTCAATCCATCTATATATTTCGCATCAAGTATTATATAACACAAACGTAAATATTTAAAGTCTAAATTGAAAAAAAAGACCGGAAAAAATCAAATAGGACATTTATTTAAGGACAAAGGAGTATATTCCTCTAATTCGAGGGCAGAGGAAGTGGCATGCGCATTTTTAGTACAGTACGTTGTATCTAACAGTTAATTGCTTTAACTTTATACTGTAGTAGCTTTCTAACATTGGAGATTCAAATGGAGAAAGCAAATACCTCGAAGGAGGATTCCAAAGCAAGTTCTTCGAATGCGCAGGTTTTTCCTCCTCTCATTCTCGTATATATATATATATATATATATATATATATATATATATATATATATATATATATATATATATATATATATATATATATATATATATATATATATATATATATATATATATATATATATATATATATATATATATATATATATATATATATATATATATATATATATATATATATATATATATATATATATATATATATATATATATATATATTACATTATAAAGGGTGTATCCCTTTGGTTGAAAGTTGAAAATGTTGAATGGTTGAAAAATGTGGGTCCCACTAATCTATATCTATACTACATTATAAAGGGTGTGTCCATTTGGTTGAAAATTGAAAATGTTGAATGGTTGAAAAATGTAGGACCCACTAATCTATATCTATACTACATTATAAATGGTGTATCCTTTTGGTTGAAAGTTGAAAATGTTGAATGCTTGAAAAATGTGGGTCCCACTAAAAACTACTACATGCAAATCTTATTCATTAAAAAAGATATAAACTTTGGTTAATTAAACAAATGGCACCCTTTCATCCAATTGAAATATACTTATAAGATATTTTGAATTATAACATGTTACAACGCTTTGCAATAAAAGTTTAATCTTTTGACGTTATATATTGAACGTCACCGAAACACTTACCACAATATCGCATCGTGTTAATTATCTGTTGCTAGACAATTTCCGCCGCTATGCGCGGATACTCGTCTAGTATATATATATATATATATATATATATATATATATATATATATATATATATATATATATATATATATATATATATATATATATATATATATATATATATATATATATATATATATATATATAGTTAGGATCAAATAAGAAGATTAAGTAAAATGAGAAGAATGAGAAAAAATGACAGTCACACATTTCAGATGCACTTACAAAGTCAGATGCATTTTCCCTTAATATTCTCCTTCCTTTGTGAAATTTGTGGTCAGCATTTCTTTTTATTCTTCTTATTTTAATTTTTCTTGTTACTGAATCCCAACTATTCTCCTCATTTTAATTTTTCTTCTTACTGAATCCTAATTATACATATATATATATTTGGTAAAGGGTGTAAACCCGGTAAATATATATATATATATATATATATATATATATATATATATATATATATATATATATATATATATATATATATATATATATATATATATATATATATATATATATATATATATATATATATATATATATATATATATATATATATATATATATATATATATATATATATATATATATATATATATATATATATATATATATATATATATATATATATATATGTATATGTATATGTATATGTATATGTATATGTATATGTATATGTATATGTATATGTATATGTATATATATATATATATATATATATATATATATATATATATATATATATATATATATATATATATATATATATATATATATATATATATATATGAGAATTAAATAAAAACACTTTTTTTGGTAAGAAGGATAAAAAAGATTTTCAGCCATTGATTTTAAAATCAATGGACGAGATTAAACCATAATCCTAACTAACTAACCAACTAACTAACTAACCATTTAAATATGATTTTAAAAAGTTTTACAAAAATTCTGAAAAAATTCGAGTAGATCGGGTATCTTGGTGCAAAAAACTTTTGTGAAAAAAGTTTTTTTAATTCAAAGATTTTTACGTTTTTTTAATACACAAAAACGAAATTTTGATGCACAAAGACGATAATTTTTAGGCTTTTTACGTTTTTTATGCATCAAGAATTCATTTTTATACCCAACTTCTTTTGACTTTTTGCTTTAAAATTTGATGCCGCATCAAACTAAAACAACTTGAAAATTTTGTGCATGAAAAAAAATTGTACACAAAATTTCATCTTTTTGTGCATCAAATTTCGTTTTTTGTGCATTAAAAAAACGCAAAAAACTCAAAATTAAGAAAACTTTCTTCACAACTTTTTTATGCACCAACATATCCGATATTATGGAATTTTTTCAGAATTTTTCGAGAACTTTTTTAAAATCATGTTTATATGGTTAGTTAGTTAGTTAGTTAGTTAGAAATACGGAGTGATCTCATCCATTAATTTTAAATCAATGGCTGAAAATCCTTCTTATCTTTCTCACAAAAAGAAGTCTTTTTATTTTAACTCTCTCATATATATATATATATATATATATATATATATTACTAAGTCTTTACCCGTCTGATGGACGATACAAGACTGACCCTGACCTACCTTCACTTTTTTTTTATTAGCTCACTTTCTCCTGACCCTTACTTACCCTTTCCACCATCACTGCGACTCTTCCTTCCCATTTAGATGATTGCTATATATTTTCATTGCTTCTTTTACTAAAGTAGATGTTTGATAGACTATTTATTTTCATTGCTTCTTCATTTGATTACGAACACAATTGTCTATAAAAGAATTACTCCCTCCGTCCCATATTAATAATCCAAGTTACTATATTTAGACGTTTCAAATTAATAGTTCAGTCCAAAAATAAATAAAAAATATAGATTAAGTTTATCATATCACTCTCACTTAAAGGTATTATTACAAACAATAAATAAGTTGTAAATTAATTATTTAAAAGTAAAGTTGTCATTGTGTAAAAAGTAAGAGAGAAAAATCTAAAAAAATAATGTTTTTATTTAATTGCATGTTTTTTATCGGTGGAATATTATTAGACGAAGGGAGTATTACTACTTAACATAATTACCTTTTTTTTCAAATTTAATATTTAAAATATACTTTTATCATAAAATATTATTAAATTTTAATTTTTTATTAATGAAAAACATTTTTTATTAATGAGCTACAACAATTTTTTGTATTACCAAAACTACACTTTTCATTTATGGGCAACAACTTCCATTGAATGACCTATTTTTATTAACGGACATCGTTCTTTATTAGTAATAACTAACTGTTTTTATTTACAAACACCATTAATTATTGATAAGTAATGGTTATTAAAAGAAAATCAACTCTTTTTAATTACTTATTGATAAGCAATACTTTTTCTTGAAGAATTACTATTTTTAATGATGAAAAATGTTTTTATTAATAAACAACTTCTTTATTGATAAACAACTCTTTTAATTAATAGATAACATTTATTATTGATGAATCACTCTTTTTATTGATGAACGTTATTTTTTATTAATGAACAATTTTTTCATTGATGAATAACGATTTTTGCTATTTCCACTAAAATTGTTATCTAACTAATGGACATCTTTTTTAAATTGATGAACAACGTGATTTTTCTTTAAAAAAACGAACATTACATTATATAAAAAGCATATGATAAATATTTATTTTTTATTTTCTAGACAACTGATAAAAAATGTAATTTTTGAAAAAAAAAACTGATTAACATTGATTATTAAAATAAGTGACAAACTGATGACCATTATCGAAAAAACTGATGAATTTATGAACATCACCGAAAAAACTGATGACGTGGTGAACATTCATTATCTAATTTTTATTTATTTATCATTGACAATTTTAGTAATGAACAATTTTTTTATTGATGAACAATGTTTATTAATGATGAACCAAACCGTTTTAATGATGAATAACTTTTTTTAAGTGATGAACGATATTTTTTGTCGATGATTGATGTCTTTTTATTCACGAACTATTTTAGTTTTTAAACTACATTTTTAATAAATAAGTCATATTTTTTACACAACACTTTTCTTATCGATCAAATTTTTTGTCAAACTATTAAATGTGAAAAAAAAAACATTTTTCCGACATATGAGTATATTATTATTACCATCATATATTTGAACAACCTTATTACAACCTCTTTTTAATATAAAGCTCGAGCTTTCAGGAGGACAGTGTGGAAGTGTTGATAATGGCTTGCCTCCGTTGAAGTCTCTATAGGAGTTCTTGAATTTTAGATTTTGCCTTGGTTGAAACTGATAAAACATTACATAATTTATTAGATACATATAGAGGCGGTGGGTTCAATCCTTATTATTACATAATTAATTATCATTTGGTTAATTACAATCACGTGTGTAATTTACGTGTTTTTCAATTTGTTAAACATGTTTAAATTGTTTAAATCATTAAATTATTATGATCCATGTTTTAGTTGCTTAACATGCTTAAAAACTATTAGATCTAAAGAATGCTAATTGAATTAGTGTACACATGCTAGAGAAGTGTTTTATAAAATTGTTTTACGGATGAAATTGTGACATCCGAACATAAAATATTTTTTATAAATAATCTGTACGGATTCTTATCCAAATTCGTTATAGGTCACTGACAACTTTTTAGTTTTAGCCAATAGCTAAGGAAGACTTCTTCCAGCCGATTTTTGTCTTGCAAAACAAAATGAGATCTAAATCTTAAAATTGGATTTTAAATATTTTCTAAATTTAGTGTCTAATATCTTATTATTTATAGCTAATATGAGATATTTTAGTTTTGCATATATTTTTGTTTATTTGTTTCGATTTAGTTATTTAAATATTATAATTTGAATAAATGCAAAATCCTTTTAAAAACTAAATCGAAATACTAAATAAATCTTGGGTCTTTTGACTTAATATATACTAGTTATAATGCCCGTGCACGTTGGGATTTGAAAATAAACGATAAATTAAGTAATAATTTCGTTATTGTAATTTTATGTATATTATATATGTTTTTTAAGAATATCTAATGGTTATATGTTTGATTATGTTGTTGTTTTACTGTGCATCGTGTAAATTAATATATACTCTCCTCAATTTTTATTTTTTGAATTGCATACTCTGTTTACTTTTGATATTTTTATATTCTAGATTGCATTGCTTGAGTTTCTTAACTATCAAAATAAAAATATATAGACAATAATTTTTGTTTTTATTTGAATATTATAGTCATGTGATTTATTGTTTTTTAGTAGCATACATATTGTATTTTTAAAATATAAAATATAGAGAGTATAAAGTTTAAAGGAATATTTTGTTTACTTTTTAAATTTACTAGAAAATCTGAAAAATTATAAGTTTAAAATTAAATCCATCTAATTTATTTAAAAGTCAACCAATAAAGTTTTATTAATCCCTTTCTCTTTTTTTAAGTTTTTATTTTCACAAATTTGACACATATATTTTTGAGTTTTTTATCAAATTCCTCCACTTGAAATTTTAATTTTGATTAAACTGAATTCAATTTTAATTTTTTTCAACCGATCTTGATTATACTTATCTTTTATATAATAAAAGAATTGAATTTTATTGAAAAAGTGGAGGTTGTAAAAAAATAATTGAACCAATCAAATGACTTGATTTTGACACATAAGCAAAATAGTTAGATGTGATTGGTTGAAAAAAGTCAAAATTGAATTCATTTAGTCAAAATTAAAATATTTGGTGGAGAAATTTGATGAAAACACACAAAGATATATGTGTCAAATTTATGAAAATAAATACTTAAGTAAGGAGGGGATATTAATAAAACTTTAGTGGTTAAATTTTAAATAAATTAGATAAACTCTAATGTAAACTAATAATTTTTCATAATTTTTAATAATTTTATAAAATAAACAAAATACCCCTTAAACTTCATATTTTATAGAAGTTTATATCTTAAAAATATAACATATATGTTATAATAAAAAATCAACAAACCACATAATTATAAATATTTAAATAAAAACACAGATTATTGTCTATTTCAATTATGACACTTAACAAAGTCAAGCAATGCAATTTACGTAAATTATTATTAATGTGGATATAAGTATCAAAATGAATGCAGAACCTCAAATAACTATGTGAGATGAAAAAAATAGACGATATTCTACTACTACAACATCATATATTTTTTAAGGTCGTTATGTGTTACTAAACACATAATGTCTAAAAAAATGATAGCTAACATTTCAGTTAAACAAAATTAATTTCTTTAATATTATCACATAATGAAAAATCATGTAAAACTCGTGGTACATGAAAATGGTAACTATTTAAATATTAAATATTTAATATTTTTTATAAAATAATATTAAACATTAAAAATCATGAATTTATAAATCGTGTACGTGTTAAGTTGATGTAAATTGTTTCTTGATTGATTATTAAGAGATAACTATTTAGAATAAAAATATCAAAAATAAAAAAGTATGAAATTCGAAAAATAAAAATTGAGATTAGTTTATAAAATTTACACGGTGCACGGTAAAACAAGAACATAATTAAATGTATAAACATTAGATGTTCTTAAAAAAACATAAATATACATAAAATCGTAATAACGAAATTATTACTTATTTTATTTTTTATGTTCAAGTCCCGTGCGTGCACGGGCATTAAAACTAGTGTGTTAAAAGTCAAATATTTGATTGGTTCAATTATTTTTTTATACGATCTCATTTTCACTAAAATTTAAAAAAAAAAAAAATTCTTTTATTATATAAAGGAAGATTTACTTTATAATTATACATAAACCAAAAGTTTAATTTGATTTTTATAATGTTTTAGTTAAACGTATACACTAGACTAGACGGTTAGCTCGCTTTCCTAAAGAACGTCCCTTTACCCATCATCTACTAGACTCGACATCTTGTTACCTCTGTTAAATACTCTATCTTGTTATATGTACAAAATAATGGTGGTTTTGTTTCACACTGAAATGAATCGTATATAGTTGAAATTCCTAAACTTACTAGTATATTATTACTGTAGAGTACTAGTACTGGAACAGAAGTGCACAAGATTTATGAAGCCCTAAAAGATAAGAATAAGATTGTTAATATCTTTGGGTCTCCAGGAGTTGGGAAAACACGGATTGCAAAGAGAATAAGTAAGCGTCTCATCAAGGAGAAAGTGTTTGATTTAACACTATGGGTGTTTATGTGCAGAAAGTATACCAAAGAGTCTCTCTTCATGAGTATTGCTCGACAGTTATACTTACTTCCCACCACCGAAGAGTGGGAGGATGAGGATGACAAAGACCAAAAGGGTGATGCTAAGGCAACAGAAACCCAGAAAGATATTATTGCATCAAAGATGCATAAACAACTCCAAGGGATGAGAATTCTTCTCATTTTAGATGATGTTCTAGATGCCAAAACCCAAAATGAGAATGAGAAAAACTTTTGGCAAGTGTGGGAAAGTTTAAAAATTGATATTTCTGTTCATCTCTCTTTCGAAACTAGGGTTTTAATCTCAAGGTTAAGACGCGAGGATAAAGATTTATCCGATGAAAACTCGTTTGAGGTTAAATCACTGCCTCGACAACTCTCTAAGTCCTTACTAGTAGAAAAACTGGATGTTGAGTTGAGAAATTCTGCAAAACTCCTCAAATTAGGTGAAGGTTTCATTAAGATAATCAATGATGATTTGCCTGGTACAGTTACGATGATAGCAAAAGCTGTAAATCACTTTGGTATAGATGCGTCTGGAGTGTCTATGCTAGAGAAGGAGTTTGAAGAAGCAACCGAATCTAAAAACTACAGCGCAAGCAAGTTATTATGCATGAAGCATGATGTGTTACCGATTGGTATTCTGAAAGATTTATGGTGGCGTGGTGATCATTTCTTTCGTGATTCTGGAAGTGTTCACTATAATGAGCTAATAACTTACTGGATCTTGGAAGGGTATCTTGGTCTTTCTAGCATGACGAAGCTGTATAAGAAGGGTCATGGTATCCTAATGGAGCTTATGGATTGTGGTGTACTCAAAGTTCAAGAAGAAGGTTATGTTTTCATGGACAAATCACTCATTAACGCTGATAATCTCTACCAGTTTGTTGACCACACCCCAAGTCTCGGTCTGGCAACATTCTTTACTTCTGATAAAGACAGTTTTGGGGGAATCACACATGAAGATGGAATGCTGAAAACACCTCGGACACGTAACAAACAATCATCTAACCAAGAATGTCAGAATCTTTCGACTATATTGCTAGACGGGACCCACATTAGTGAGCAAGAAATGCTGTATTTCCTTGAACGTGAAAAGAAGCTGCAAGTTCTTGCTTTCTTCAATCTCAATATCAAATCTTTGCCAACATCGTTAGATGTGATGGACGGGCTTCGTGTTCTTGTGCTTAGAGGCTGTGAGTTTTTGGTAGATGCCAGAATCCAACTGAAATCATTGCAGGTTCTTGAAATCTCTGGTGCTCGGACTCTGAAACTGAAATCCCAGTTTTTTAAGAATATGTCGAATCTTAAAAGTCTTCATCTTTCTGGACTGTCATTCAAGACTTTACCGCAGGCAATTTACAGTCTTGTTGAGCTCAAGTGGCTAATTATTAAAGATTGTCATAGGTTAGAACAGCTAGAGAGTCTTTCAAAGCTTGAACATCTTATGGTCATTGATCTCTCTGGTAATACCTCTTTGGAAACTGTCGATAAAAACTTTTTGAAATTCAAATCTCTTCAAAGCCTTAATCTTTCCAATACCCTCGTCTCAACAACCCCGTTGCTCAAAAACATTGGCTCTCTCACTCATCTTTTGTGTCGTGATTGTACAAGTTTAGGTAGATTGCGAGGTTTGACACAACTAACCAGTCTCCAAACTATTGATCTCTCGGATTCTAAAGATTTTGAAGAGTTCCACGATTCGTCTTTAGAAAGCTTACGTTCCCTTAAAACCATCAACCTATCAGGGACCGCCCTTGATCGTTTGCCTTCTAACATTTCCAAACCTCGTTATCTTTATCTCAAGAATTGCCTTAAGTTAGAACAACTTTCATGCATTGAATCCCTTGAAAACCTTGAAGTTTTTGATGTTTCGGGCTCAAGCAACCTCAAGGAGATTGAGGACGGATTCTTTGACCATATGACTAGTCTTCGTGTGCTCAACCTTTCAGAAACTGAAGTTAAATGCCTGCCATCACTTTCCAAACTCTCAAATCTTCGTGAACTACTTCTATCACACTGTTCTTCTTTAGTAAGTTTGCCATCGCTCGAATCGGCTACAAAGTTGGAAATTCTGGATGCATCAAACTGTAACGCTTTAGAAGAAATTGAATGTAAATCCGTTGAGGCTATGACTCGTCTTCAGAAGCTCGATTTGTCAGATACAAAGATAAAGTCCCTGCCGACCCTTTCAACTTCAAGCAAACTCTGTCAGCTTTTGCTTAAGAACTGCGGGGCCTTGCAGAATCTTGAGCTAAGTGGGAGTTTCCCTGTTCTCGAGGAGCTAAATCTTTCAAGTATAACATTTTTGAAACCTAATGGGGCAGAATTTGTCAAGGATGTGAGGACCCTTCGGATTCTCGACCTCTCATACAGTTCACTCAAACAGTTACCACCCATGTCAAAACTCACAAACCTTACTCATCTTTCTCTTGCTGGTTGCTCGGTTGCAGACACCGAGCTGGATTTGGAACCACTTAGTAAACTTGAAGTTTTGGATCTTTCGCTATCGTCAATCAAACGTTTACAAAATCTTGCAAAATGCACCAACCTGCAAAAGCTGATGCTCAAAGATTGTTCTATGTTGGAAGTCTATACAGAAGCAAAAATTGAAGATCTTTTTGAACCCAACCTGAAAATACCTGATGATGTCTCAAAATTAATTCATCTCAACTACCTTGAGTTTCCAAATATCAAGGTTGACAGCAGCCATGAAGACCAATGGAAGATCTGCCAGCTTTCAGACATTGGCAAACCTCCGGTGTTTGTTAATGGCTCTCAGTTTCTTCAAACTCTTAACAAACATCAATTGCCACATGGACCATACCATTTATGTGCAATTCCAGTCAAGGTGGAAGGTCAAACTGGGGATAGATATCTTCAAAAAAATGAACTTGTTTTTCATGATATCTACTTCCAAACTCCTCAATTTTCCCAATACAAGGCCAACAACTCAGTGCAGATTCGCGGATTCAGCCATTGTCCAGAAGGTATCGGGAACATTATCAGCAATGTTGACTTGGTGTTTCTTATTGATTACAAGCTCAAGGGTTTGCCATCTGGATTTGATGCCCTTATACTCAATAAGATAAGGGGGTGTTGTCTAGAAAGGTGCGAACAAATGGTCACCATTTTCAACGAGAATGAAGGAAACAATAATCCCAATTTCGAATTGCCCTCCTTGGAAGATCTGGGAGTTTGTAATATGGCTCTTCTAGAGACTATTTATCAAGGAAAAAGGTCGTTTGGGAGCTTCGATAGTCTTAAGAGTTTGTATATAGACTGTTGTCCGAAGCTTTCAACAGTTTTTTCATCATTATGGCTGCCAACAAACCTTGAAGTTCTTCAAATCAAACATTGTGACAAGATAGTGTCGCTCATCGGAGATGGAGGTAAACTTCCAAAGTTGATAACATTGCATCTATGGGAACTACCAGAACTTGAAGACATTAGCGCCTCATTTCCATCCTTACAGACTCTCAAAATTGGTGACTGCCCGAAACTGAAGAAGACCAAAGATAAATTTGAGATTACAAGAGGTTTGAAAACGTTATGGATCTCTGGTGCAACTAGTTTGAAGAGCTTGTGTATTGAAAACGAGGAAATTCACGAATCCATCAGTCTTGAGAATCTGAAATTGGAAAATTGTTCGATGCTTGAACATGTTCTCTTTTCAAATTCACCATTGAATAACATCCTTACCATTGAGATCAGGTCATGTGAGAAGATAAAGAAACTGTTTACAGACATCAACAACAACAAAACAGCATGTTTAAAAACACTGCATCTTGAAGACTTACCGGTGCTGGAAAAAATAGGTGCTAGTCTCTGGCCACAAGTAAAGATAGTTACCTCGGAGTGCCCAAATCTTAAGCTCGATCCAATTATCGACTAGAGTTGCCTAGTAACGCAACATGGCCTCAGGTACGTATCTCATCAACTTGCTGCCTTTAATTTTCGTGCTTATTTTAATTATTGGTTTAGTTTATGCATGGCGAAAGGGGGCATTAGAATGGTCTTAGCTCCTGAATATTCAGAAAGAAATCCAAATTAACTAAGATAGGTAATTGATAGTATTTTTGGACCATTATAGTGTCTTTTCCCTTAAATCTCCCAAGGCTGTCAAAGGGGTCGAATGTATGAGTTAAAAGTCACTTAATGCATTTGCAATTGCATACAACCTATCTCCTAATCATATTAATACAAAAGACTAATATATACATATTAGTATCATACAGTAGTATTGTTACGCAGGTCTGATTGGGATTTCCAGGATCGAATTGATCAAGCACACATCATGAACATCATCATAATAATAAGAACAAGAATAAAGGGGATCGAACCTTAAATAATCTGATATAAATATGGAATAAGGTTGAATGTAAAATACAGAATTCTAATCTATATATAATATGCTAATCGGTGTGATTGAAGGGTTGTGATGGTTTGAGAACCAACAGTCGTATCTCTTCAATATAACCGTTCTGTCTAAACTATCTAGGGTTTTGGGTTGTTGGCCTGCAGCCCAACCCGTATGTATACAGGCTTTATGTAGCATTCTGGGCCTGTTCTTTCTTGTTCTTCCTGGTGTTGCAGCCTTTCACAACAGGTTGTTGTTGATATGTCAAAGATCAATAATATTAATCTCCAACATTCCCCCTTAATCTTATTAATCTTTGTGTCTCCTTGTTCCTTGATTCTTCTTGGTGTTGATCCTTGGTGTTGGTGACTTTTCGGTTTCTTTTGAACCAAATTTCAGCAGGGTTAATGCCGTCATCATCACTTGAATCTTCATCAATTTTCTGCAGCCTTTATCATCTTCCAGAATATGCTTACCCCTCTTGAACATCCAATTCTCGCACAAGTTCATCGCCTCAAGACTCTGTCGTCTTCCTCCATCCTTATTGATGTGGGTGCTTATGGTTGTTCCTTATAATGATGTAATAAACATCCCTTGTAAGCCATATCTTCTTCCATCTATCCTTGTTAGTGCAAGGATTCTGCGGCCAGTATCTTTCTGATTTCTTGATTGCGTCTTCTTTAAAAAAGAAACGCATATTTGAAGAATCCTTGATTGATGAATGAACCATGTCGTCTTCAAGAAAACGCAGGTTTCAATCATCTTGATTTGATGAATGAACATGATTGTCGTGTTTCTTGATCCCTAGGCTCTGATACCAATGTTACGCAGGTCTGATTGGGATTTCCAGGATCGAATTGATCAAGCACACATCATGAACATCATCATAATAATAAGAACAAGAATAAAGGGGATCGAACCTTAAATAATCTGATATAAATATGGAATAAGGTTGAATGTAAAATACAGAATTCTAATCTATATATAATATGCTAATCGGTGTGATTGAAGGGTTGTGATGGTTTGAGAACCAACAGTCGTATCTCTTCAATATAACCGTTCCTTAACTGCTGTCTAAACTATCTAGGGTTTTGGGTTGTTGGCCTGCAGCCCAACCCGTATGTATACAGGCTTTATGTAGCATTCTGGGCCTGTTCTTTCTTGTTCTTCCTGGTGTTGCAGCCTTTCACAACAGGTTGTTGTTGATATGTCAAAGATCAATAATATTAATCTCCAACAAGTATTTCTAATACAGTAATATTTACTAGAATACTTATTGATATTTTATAGTTTACACATCCATCCTACCCAACCTGTTACTACCTGTAACCATTTTGACATGTTACCCAACATATATATATACGAGGAATCATTTTTTCTACATCTAGCTTACTTTTGTCTAGGCACATGGTTCCTATTTGTGATGCTCCCTTATGATATTTTCGCAGGTTTACTACAATCAATGGACCCAAATGTTAGGATTACATTTTTTTTATTTTCGCTCTATGTGTTATAGATTTCTGCGTGCCTCAAAAATAAAAAGTGGACCCATGCGACGATGATCACAAACATGGTAAAATCGACTCTACTTTGCTGTTGCTGATTCAGAACTATGGGCTACGTATGTGTTTTGAAATTTGAATGTTGTATCATTTACTATTGCAGTTTTCTTACATTATGTATGTAGTACAGTACTCCGTAATAATTTGTACCTTGTATTGGATGCTAGTTTGATTATTCATGAAATGATGTATGTGTTGTAAAGTTAAACATACGTGATTTCTAATAATACTAATTAATACGTTGATTTGAGGTTAAATGTGAATCAGGGAATGATTACGTACATTATCTATTTTTGGTTGTTTTGGAAGTTCAGTTAAAATTATTGTATTTTAGGCTAATTTGCAAATTTGACTATCGTGTATATTGGTTGGATGAGATCTTTCTTTAAGAAAATTTTCACTGGGGAAACAACCTCGATCGAAAACACTGTGCGATCTTCTCCCTGGTAGTTTCATAACCCTAACTATATACATTCTTTACTAAAGGTAGGTTTTGTTGTTGTGGAGCATCTCATTGTCTGGTTAAGTTTATAGAGAGAGGCTAAGAGAGATTGTAGATTCATAATGTAGTAGTTTTCAAAACTTAAGGGTCAAAACCATACTCTAACAAGAACTGCAGGTACCATCAGTTTAAATTCGTATACTTTATATTTAAATCTTGACCAAGACCTTTTAGTAGAGTAACTAGTACAGTACTATGTTGCCATTGACTTTAAGAATTAACAGCTTCAATGGAAGAAGACCTATCTTCCTCCAGGTTTCCCTCTTTTACTTTGTTCTGTATATGCATGAAACATGTCTTGAGTGATTATATGACATCTCTTTAATGTTTTACAATATATGTTTCATTAACTATCAGGAAACTAAACCAAGAATCAATGTTGGTTTCATGTTTTTTATCTATAAGGAAATGAAGCTCAATGTATTTTTTCTAGTTTTTACACTGTGCTCTCGATCGAGATCCTTCATTAAAGAAAATGAAAAAAAATTGATGAAACACTTTACTTCCGTTTTCCTTTCAAATTGAACTAATTATTCTCATTTTCTTTCATTTTCTTTAACGAAAGACTTGAGAACACAATTTTTTTTCATGTTACTTTCATTTCGTTTTAGATAAGCCTAGATAGCATTTTAGTGACGTGTTTATGAATTAACTAGGTGTTGCCTTACTTATTAAGTACTATCTATGTCCCAAAATAAATGTTTACGCTTAAACTTTAGTGGAGATGTCTCGTATTTCTTGTGGATGCAAAATTAGACCTGTTTGATTGCAAAATGTTAATGCATTTTCCAAAAAAGTTACTTTTGATTTACCCAGTTTCCTACTAAACATTGAGAGCCGACTAATCACAAGACAATCGCCCTTTTGGATAGCCCAAAATAATTACTTAATTAGAGGGTGGTTTGTGTTTGTGATATGAACCAACTTATCTACTTATTTCATTTTGAAAATGAAGTTAATCTAAAATAAGTGTTTGACAAAAAGGAAAGAATAATCACTTATTTGCGTTTTCGGAGGCTCAAAATGGAGTTTTACAAAAGTAGATGATACTTAGGTGTTGTTTGTTTGTTAAGAGGCTCTTAATCTAAATCTGATTCGCACATCTAAATCTTAAGCGGAAATATCTGAATCTGAATAAATTAATATTGTATATTTTTTTAAAAGAAAACGTCTGAATACTTTATTATTTCAACTAGAGTCATTCAGATGTTCCTTCCATGTCCGGGATGTTTTTACCTCTACTTGCCTCTGAACCAAAATAAAAAAAAAACACACTTAACACTTAAAATCTCTAACTGATGAAGAACTTTGAACTATTAAGAGGCTGTTAAGACTTTTTTATTAAAAACAAACAACCTTACTTTTTGAAACTGGAGTTTTGGTAAATCATTGAGAATTTACAAACACTAGTTAAATTATTAAAAAATCTAATTTGCCAAACACTAAAAAACTGATTATCTGATTATTTCGTTATCATACAACATAATCAAATCCAAACACTATTTTTCAAAACCACGTTTCGTAACAGCTGATTATCTGATTATTAGTTTTCAAACCGAATAATTTATTTTGAATAAGCAATCCCAAACACCCCTTAGTATGTGGGTGTTCAGGTAAGCAACTGAAATATAACAGTTTGGAAACTAGTGTTTGAATAATGCAATTAGACTAGAAATAAGGAGGTTAGAAAGTGTCAGTCAAATTTATCTTTAAAAGGTTTTGAGTTAAATATCAGTGTAAAAAAGTATGTTAATTACATCTCAAAAGAAGGATCTTCAAAAGCATGTCCTATAGTGCTCATTAAAAGCTGCATATTTTTCCCAAAATAAGCATTTGGCGGTAGTAGTTTGGTTTATCAAAATGCTCCAAGCTGTATATCTGGTAAAAAAATAAGCAGAATAAATGAGCGATTCCATCTAAACATCCTCTGTCACTTATTTAGACAAACACTATATTTTCCGAATTGAGATTTGCATTGATTTTTTTGTATGTTTTCAGCCAAAATATGCTATCTGTTATTTATATTATGTAGCTAGACGTATACTTGAAGTTTATATCAGAGAAGAAAACGGCTCTTGTAAGTACTAATTTTGAAGCTGCAAATAACCTTGTTGACTTTCAAAAGTCAGAAGGAATACTTTTTGGAAGCGGCATGCATATTATTAGACCTAATGGTGAATAAACTGATAACTGAAAGTTTATGTTGTCAAGTCATTGCAGAAAGGCTGTTTATGTGCCTAGAAACTAAGCTATAGTTTCAATGCCTTGTTCACTTCTCCTTTTATATTTTCTTGCGTGCTCTAGTTTGATTTATCTTCCGTTTTAATAGACGTTTGAGCTAATTGATATCAACTGTAAGTTTGCTGATGTTTTGTTAAATTTCATGTGACAAGTGTTAACCATATTGTGTTCTATTTCAGCAATGTTTTTGTCACTAGAAGTTCTACGTCACCTGAGACTGAACCTGCTAGTGATGAATCCATGCAAATTCCCGACTCTCAAATAGTCGATGAAGATATCAACGTCACTTTAGATGAAAACAAAAGCGGAAACCAGTCGACGCCTGAACTTTATACTACCAATGAATCGGCTGATGCTGTCACCACTCAGATCCTTGATTCAGATTTTTGTTCACCACCAGAGGTCCAACCAACGACTACACGCGAGCCTGGGAATTCTGCATCCCCAGAGATTCAACTCGTGACCAAAAATTTCATCATGCAGATCCCTGAATCAAGTTTCACCCGTGATATTGGCATCTCATCATCTATCAAGGTCCAATCCCCCACTGCTCATGAACATTTGACCGATCCAGAAGCCACCAAACATGCCATGGAGATCCTACCGATTCTTGAAACATCCATTGCTCAGATTCCTGATTCAGATGTAAACATGCCTGGCACAATGACCTCGCCCCATGACCATGGGAGCTCATCATCTGAGATCCAACCCATGAACGCTCCTAAAACTTCCGCCCATTACCTTGTGAATTCTTCACCATTAAGAGTCTCACCCACTTCCCATAAATTATCTGAAAGTTTCACCACCAACACTACACCTTCTAACCAAGACTATTTTACGTCAGTTATTCAAATGAATTCTCCAGCAGCAACCAAGAGTGATAACTTACCTGTAATCCATGAAGCCACAGATCCACAGGCCACAAACAATGACATCACCTCTACAAATGTCGACTCCCCTGTCACTGACCCTGCCCAAGAGCGAAAGCAACTTGTGAACTTGATAGAGCAAGAACTTGACTTTGTATCAAACACTTGTCCAAAATTAGGAAAACACCAAAACCATATAAAGAAAGAAAGCGACAAAGTCTTGCGCGAGTTTAAAAAGTTAAAAGATGAGCCTTGTGAGCTAAAGGAACTCAAAGATATGAAGAAGATTGTAACCAAACTAAAGCTTCAGATCCCTGCAAAATACAGGACCCATGATGAAAACAAGGAAGATAAGGACCGCGTTGATGCTAGAAATGTCATTCCCTCTAAATTGTTGAAACAAATGCCTCAGTTTCATAACAAATTATTCCACAAGACTCTGTTTTGTAGAACCATACAACAAGGTTATGACTCCCTCAGAAGTGAACTAAAGCTTTGTTTGTTGTGTTTTTCGGTATTCCCTGAAAATTCAATTATAAGTAGAAGGTTGATGGTTTACTTGTGGATAGGAGAAGGGATAATTCCACCAGCAAATTATGAAGATGATGAAGAAACCGTCGAGGAGTATGGAAATAAATTGTTCAATGAGCTTATAGAAATGGACTTCATTCAACCTATCTCAAAGAGTTATGGCCGTAATGTTGCCAGATGCAAAATGCACCCAATGGTTCGTGCTTCGCTTGTTATGATTGCAGACATGGTAAGGTTCTTTGATTTTGATGAGTATGGGAATCCAAAAGACTTTGGAAAGTTTGATGAGATCGAAAGCCCAGAAGATTTGCCTGTTATCTATCCGCTTGGTGACCCAAGAGAGTTCTTCGATTTTTTTAATGAGAACCAACAGGAGGCTTCAGAAAAGATTGAGTTTACTGATTCAAAAGGGAATCCAATTCAGTTTGCTGCTTTTCCTCAAGACCCTAATCTGCCTCTTGTTGATTGCTATGAGAAGCCGATAGATACAAAGAGGAAATACTATTTTTACAAAAAGAAGAAGATCACCACAAAGTCGTTTAAGGTGTGTTTGATGGGTAGTGGGCTATCAAAAGGTGTCGAATGGGAGAAGCTTCATATGTTGTTCAATGTTAGGGATGATATTCTGGAGTTTAAGCCAGAATGGTTTCTGAGAATGAAAAATGTGAATGCCGTCTTTTTAGGGAGGTGGCAGAGCTCGGCTGCTCACCATATTGAGGTCGACGATTTCAAGTTCGAAGAGAGCTTAGAGCATCTGAACCATGTAAGTTTTTTTAGCCTTCAAGGAGTTTCGAAGATATCGGAACTTCCAAAATCCATCTCAAATCTCAAAAGCCTTCTGATTCTTGACCTCCGAGCTTGCCACAATCTTGAGACAATTCCTAGAACCATTAGTTCACTCAAGTATTTGACACATTTAGATATGTCTGATTGTTACTTGTTAGAACACATGCCGAAAGAAATTTCATCTCTCAAATCCCTTCAAGTCCTTAAAGGGTTTGTTGTTGTTGAATCTCCAAGAAGACACGCATGTACCCTTCATGATTTAAAGAAACTCGAGAACTTAAGAAAGCTCAGCATGTACACACATATGAAAGACTTCCCTCAAGCATCACATCTTGATGCTTTACAGAAGTTTGAAACACTTCGCAAGCTGTCAATCTTGTGGGGTAGCCATGAGAAATCCAAAACAGACAAAGCGGACTCGAAAAGAAAAAAAACGGCTCAAGATGCTACAAAGAAACACTCTACAGATAACGATGCTAAAAATAATGATTCTGCCAACAAAACCGACGACAAGCCTGTGTCTAGAGTTATCAAACAAATACTGAGGAAACCATGGGTGAAAGGGTCGATGAGAAGAATGAATGCATTTAACAATGCAACATTGGGTTCCCGACTTGAAAAGCTAGACCTCAAGTGTTATCCTGTCAGTTTTACGCCAAATTGGCTAACCCCAGGTAGCCTCAAGGGACTAAAGAAACTATACATCCGTGGGGGAAATTTCTCTGATCTTGGTCAGTATCAAGACATTCTTGAATGGGATGATTCGCCTATTATTCCACCCATGGACACTTGGAACGTCGAGGTATTACGGTTGAAGTACTTGGATGAGATCAAGATGGATTGGAGAGAGTTGCAGACATTGTTTCCGAATATGATTTGTCTAGAGAAAGTTAAATGCCCAAGGCTCACGCTTTTCCCTTGCAACGAGCAAGGATTCTGGAATAATAAGAAGACCAAAATGACCAACTGATAACAAAACGCTCGCCCCAACACGTGGTGTTTTATGAAAGGCTCTCCACCGATTTGCTTGTTACGCTGAAAGGCTTGTTTAGAAGGATTCAAACTTATAATAAAAAAAAACCATTTAATTAACAGCATTTATATATACTCCATGTAACAGCATCACAAGCCCTGATTAATAAGACATACATTTGGCCACTTGCATTACATTGTACCTAGCTAGTCAAAACCCGACTACAATAACAATGAAAGGTATGATCTTCAAAAGACGACGTTATCTAGAGGAGATCGGGTGGTAAGGTTGACCTTGATTTTGATTCTTAACCCTATGGCACAGTGGTGAGGTAACTTGTTGCTTACAAAGTAGATATGTTTTTCACCACGATCCATAGGTTTCTTTACAAGAACTGACGCCGGACTTTCTTCATAAATGGATGGTGGCATTTCCGTGTTGCAGTAAGGGTACAGATACCCTATTGCTTCCACCACATTGTACAAATCTGAGTCAAAATCAAAATCTGCACATTCGACAAAATGAAAATAGAGATATAAAGCCTGGACAACTTAAACAGGTAATGTAGAATACATACAGAGTTGGTCGTCGACATGGAAATCACAAGTAGCAGCCCAATCATCATAAAAAGTTTTGGTTGGAGGGAGCGACCAAATGGAGTCTCCCACAGTGTGCATCACCCCACGGACGGAGGATGTCGTCGTATACAGAACGACCATTAACACTAAAACTGTTGCCATCATCACCAAAGGAATTGAAGGAAAATATGTGTAAAGGTGGTGGTTATTTTCAAAAGAAATGAACAAGATAACGGTTATATGAAATTATTTGAATCATAAAGACTGTAACTTCCTACAGTATATATCCTCGTTTTTATAATTTGTTGTTCAATAACTCACAAATAAATTATTATTATTCTGATTTTAAATAGATTATACATATATTTTTAATTTGATTATATTTATTATTTTGCTCCCTACATAATTCACTTATTACATTTTGAGTTTCAAACTCTTTTCGCACTCACTATTTTTATTTGTAATAGTCAAATCTTGATTATTAGTAAAAAATTGCAATTTGAAGTTAAGTATTACTGTATGACAATATATAATTCATAATTTTGTAAAGTTTTATATTTTCATAACTTTTTAATAATTAAACAGTTACAACATTCATGCACCTACGGGTTTTTGCATAATTTTTTTATGATGTGTTAATATCGATTTGTATTTTATTTAGATTTTTGTTGCACGAATGATTTGTCTTTCTTTACCAGATATATTTGAAACCTAATGGGGCAGAATTTGTCAAGGATGTGAGGACCCTTCGGATTCTCGACCTCTCATACAGTTCACTCAAACAGTTACCACCCATGTCAAAACTCACAAACCTTACTCATCTTTCTCTTGCTGGTTGCTCGGTTGCAGACACCGAGCTGGATTTGGAACCACTTAGTAAACTTGAAGTTTTGGATCTTTCGCTATCGTCAATCAAACGTTTACAAAATCTTGCAAAATGCACCAACCTGCAAAAGCTGATGCTCAAAGATTGTTCTATGTTGGAAGTCTATACAGAAGCAAAAATTGAAGATCTTTTTGAACCCAACCTGAAAATACCTGATGATGTCTCAAAATTAATTCATCTCAACTACCTTGAGTTTCCAAATATCAAGGTTGACAGCAGCCATGAAGACCAATGGAAGATCTGCCAGCTTTCAGACATTGGCAAACCTCCGGTGTTTGTTAATGGCTCTCAGTTTCTTCAAACTCTTAACAAACATCAATTGCCACATGGACCATACCATTTATGTGCAATTCCAGTCAAGGTGGAAGGTCAAACTGGGGATAGATATCTTCAAAAAAATGAACTTGTTTTTCATGATATCTACTTCCAAACTCCTCAATTTTCCCAATACAAGGCCAACAACTCAGTGCAGATTCGCGGATTCAGCCATTGTCCAGAAGGTATCGGGAACATTATCAGCAATGTTGACTTGGTGTTTCTTATTGATTACAAGCTCAAGGGTTTGCCATCTGGATTTGATGCCCTTATACTCAATAAGATAAGGGGGTGTTGTCTAGAAAGGTGCGAACAAATGGTCACCATTTTCAACGAGAATGAAGGAAACAATAATCCCAATTTCGAATTGCCCTCCTTGGAAGATCTGGGAGTTTGTAATATGGCTCTTCTAGAGACTATTTATCAAGGAAAAAGGTCGTTTGGGAGCTTCGATAGTCTTAAGAGTTTGTATATAGACTGTTGTCCGAAGCTTTCAACAGTTTTTTCATCATTATGGCTGCCAACAAACCTTGAAGTTCTTCAAATCAAACATTGTGACAAGATAGTGTCGCTGATCGGAGATGGAGGTAAACTTCCAAAGTTGATAACATTGCATCTATGGGAACTACCAGAACTTGAAGACATTAGCGCCTCATTTCCATCCTTACAGACTCTCAAAATTGGTGACTGCCCGAAACTGAAGAAGACCAAAGATAAATTTGAGATTACAAGAGGTTTGAAAACGTTATGGATCTCTGGTGCAACTAGTTTGAAGAGCTTGTGTATTGAAAACGAGGAAATTCACGAATCCATCAGTCTTGAGAATCTGAAATTGGAAAATTGTTCGATGCTTGAACATGTTCTCTTTTCAAATTCACCATTGAATAACATCCTTACCATTAGGGGTGTCAATATTTCCGACCCGACCCGAACCCGACCCGACCCGAACCCGACCCGAGCATATTCGGGTCGGGTTACTCGGGTTGAAATTTCAATTCGGGTTAGTCGGGTCAACCCGACTAACCCGAATTCGAAATCGGGTCGGACATCGGGTAAAATATTTATGCTTAATTCGGGTTCGGGTCAACCCGATTGACCCGAATAAGAAATTTTTTTATTTTTTCTATTTTTAAAATTAAAATTAAATATAATTTTTATTAAAAAAATTAAAAAAAAAGTTTTTTTTTTATATTTTACCCGTAGTCGGGTTGACCCGAACCCGAATAGACCCGACCCGAGTAGACCCGACCCGAATAGACCCGAACCCGACTAACCCGAGTTCAACTCGGGTCGGGTTCGGGTAAAATATTTTTACCCTCAACCCGAATTCAACCCGACCCGAATAACCCGAACCCGACCAACCCGACCCGATTCCCACCCCTACTTACCATTGAGATCAGGTCATGTGAGTATTAGACGTTATATTATTAAGTATTATGGGCTTTGTTAAATGTATTAGGCCTAGCCCACCTATCTTGCATCTAGAATAATCTAAAGAAGGCTATATATTGTAATGGTTAATCAAATCAATGACAAGCCAAATATTTCTAATATGGTATCAGTAGCAATACCGATCCTTTCTTGATTTTCTCCAGATCTCTTCTCTCACGTCTGCTCTCTAAGAAAAAAAAAAAAAAAAAAAAAAGAAAAAGTTCCGGCAGAATTAGTAAGAAGAAAAAGAAAAGTCAAATTATTGGTTATATATTATCTCTGTTGGTTGATTGGTTTCTAAGTTAAAGAAGAAATAAACAACAGAAAAGGTTGTTTTGTCCCTTGTGGTTTTGCGGCTAAGTCCAGGCGAAAGAAAAAGAATGAGATTTTTCTCTTACTACTATTTATTCTTCTAGCATAATTATTAGTATGTTAAATACATCAAGGGGGCTTTTAGGTGCAGGTCGGTATAAGCTGCCTCGGGCATTTAGCACCATGACTATTTCAGATCCGACTTGGAATATGGACACAGGTGCATCATCTCATCTTAATTCAAATTCAAGTAATTTAAATACTGTTTATAATAAATGTTTATATCCATCTGTTTGTGTTGGTGATGGTAAATCTATACCTGTTACTAATACTGGCCGTAGCATCTTACCTACTCTTAATCGTCCATTATACTTACATAATGTTCTTGTCACTCCTAATATCATCAAAAATCTTATTTCCGTTCGTCAGTTTACTAAGGATAATAATTGTACTGTTGAATTCGATGCTTTTGGTTTCTCTGTAAAGGATTTTTTGACCCGTCATATTCTACTCAGATGTGATAGTTCAGGAGATCTCTACCCAGTCACCCAACCTTCTCATACCCCTCATGCTTTGCTTTCTGTTAGTCCTTCTACGTGGCACCAACGCCTCGGGCACCCCGGGGAAGAAGTGTTACGTTCTCTTGTTTCACGTCAATTTATTTCATGTAACAAAGGGAAGTCTCATCATATTTGTCACGCTTGTCAGCTTGGAAAACATGTTAGACTTCCGTTTTCTAGTTCAAATTCTGTTGTTACTCGTTCATTTGAGATTGTTCATTCTGATATTTGGACTTCTCCTATTGTTAGTTCTGGTGGTTTTAAATATTATGTGTTGTTTCTTGATCACTATTCTCATTATGTGTGGATTTATCCTTTACGTACCAAATCCGAAGTATTTCAAAAATTCTTGCATTTTCGGTCATATGTAAATAATCAATTCAAATGTGATATTACAGCCTTTCAGTGTGATCATGGTGGTGAGTTTGATAACACCAACCTCATTCAATTATTTGCTCAAAATGGCATTCAATTTAGATTCTCTTGCCCCAAAACCTCCCAACAAAATGGTAAGTCAGAACGGATGATACGAACCATTAATAATATCATACGCACTCTTCTATTCCAAGCTCACCTTCCATCAACATTTTGGGTCGAAGCATTACATATGGCTGCATACCTACTAAACATCCTTCCCTCCACCGCAATCCAAAATGAGATCCCTTGTACCAAATTATTCCACAAACAACCAGACTACTCTCGTTTACGTGTTTTTGGATGTCTTTGCTACCCACACCTTTACCCTCCACACAAACTTGCACCTCGGGCTACACCATGTATCTTTTTGGGATATCCCGCTTATCACCGCGGGTATCGATGCCTAGACCTTTCTACTAACAAAATTATCCTGTCTCGCCATGTAACTTTTGATGAACTTCAATTCCATATGCCTCTATCGCATCCCTTAATCCGTCATCATATACCTTTCTAGACCCCCAACCGTCGCCTATTATCCACCATGCTATATTCCACCCTTCCACAAACACAATTCCACAAGAAACCCCTTTAGCCCAACACGAAACCGCATCACCAACCCCCGCTTCGTCCCAATCCGCCACTCCACTTAATAATTCACCTCCGGCCCAACCTACGTCTACTCCCACTATAGGTCAAAATCCATAATCCCACCCAACCACACTTTCGCACCAACCCGCTAATCATTCGACCTAAACTAATTCGAGCACCAATACCGTACCCCAGCCTAATCGGACTCACCCAATGGTCACACGTGCTCAGGTTGGCACAATCAAGCCCAATCCTCGTTTTCATGGTCATGCCTCTCATATTTCTCCTCTTCCTAAATCTCCTGCTGCTGCTTTGTGTGACTTTAATTGGAAAGATGCTATGTACGATGAATATAATGCATTAATTAGAAATAGTACTTGGATTCTTGTTCCAAAACCACCTAATGTTAATGTGGTTAGGTCATTTTGGTTGTTTCGGCACAAATATCATGCCGATGGTTCTTTAAGCAGGTATAAGGCTCGTCTCGTTGCTAATGGACATAGCCAACAATATGGTATTGATTGTGATGATACATTTAGTCCAGTTGTTAAGCCGGCAACTATTCGCACTGTTCTTAGTCTTGCATTATCTCGGAATTGGCCTATTCATCAACTTGATGTTAAGAATGCATTTCTTAACGGGGATCTTTCTGAGACAGTTTATATGTACCAGCCACCCGGGTTTGTAGATCCTAGATTTCCACATCATGTTTGTCGATTTCAGCGGTCTTTATATGGTTTGAAACAGGCACCACGTGCTTGGTTCCAACGGTTTGCAGGATATGCCCAACGAGTTGGGTTTTCATCGAGTCGATGTGATTCGTCATTATTTATATATCGACATGGGTCTGAGGTTGCATACTTATTGATATATGTTGATGATATTGTATTGACAGCTTCATCAACGGATTTACTTCAGCGCATCATCTCTTCATTGCATACAGAGTTTGATATGACTGATTTGGGGGCTCTTAATTATTTTTTGGGTATTTCGGTTACTCGTGACTCTAAAGGCATGTTTCTTTCTCAAAAGAAGTATGCAATGGAGCTTCTTGATCGAGCACATATGGCTTCCTGCAATCCTACTCGGACTCCGGTTCACACAGAATCCAAGCTTGGTGCTGATGGGGATCCTGTATCTGACCCTACCTTATACCGCAGTCTTGCGGGTGGTTTACAGTATTTGACTTTTACTCGTCCCGATATTTCTTATGCTGTGCAACATGTTTGTCTTTATATGCATGATCCGCGAGAGCCTCATTTTTCAGCTCTTAAGCGTATTCTTCGATATATTCGTGGTACGTTGGACTTTGGGCTTCAACTATATGCATCATCTACTGGCTCTCTTGTGGCTTATTCTGATGCTGATTGGGCAGGTTGCCCTACTACTAGGCGCTCTACTTCAGGTTATTGTGTCTTCTTGGGGGATAATTTACTCTCATGGTCATCCAAGCGACAACACACACTCTCAAGATCAAGTGCCGAGGCTGAGTATCGAGGTGTTGCTAATGTAGTGGCTGAAACTGCATGGCTTCGTAATCTTCTTCTTGAACTTCATATGCCATTGTCATCTGCTACTCTTGTTTATTGTGACAATGTCAGTGCTATTTATTTGACCGCGAATCCTGTTCAGCATCAACGGACTAAACACATTGAGATTGACATTCATTTTGTTCGTGATATGGTTGCCCGCGGTCATGTTCGTGTTCTTCATGTGCCATCACGTTATCAATATGCTGATATATTCACAAAGGGGTTGCCTTCTGCTTTATTTGAAGAATTTCGTTCCAGTATGAGCGTTCGGTCTTCTCCCGCTCCAACTGCGGGGGAGTATTAGACGTTATATTATTAAGTATTATGGGCTTTGTTAAATGTATTAGGCCTAGCCCACCTATCTTGCATCTAGAATAATCTAAAGAAGGCTATATATTGTAATGGTTAATCAAATCAATGACAAGCCAAATATTTCTAATAGTGAGAAGATAAAGAAACTGTTTACAGACATCAACAACAACAAAACAACATGTTTAAAAACACTGCATCTTGAAGACTTACCGGTGCTGGAAAAAATAGGTGCTAGTCTCTGGCCACAAGTAAAGATAGTTACCTCGGAGTGCCCAAATCTTAAGCTCGATCCAATTATCGACTAGAGTTGCCTAGTAACGCAACATGGCCTCAGGTACGTATCTCATCAACTTGCTGCCTTTAATTTTCGTGCTTATTTTAATTATTGGTTTAGTTTATGCATGGCGAAAGGGGGCATTAGAATGGTCTTAGCTCCTGAATATTCAGAAAGAAATCCAAATTAACTAAGATAGGTAATTGATAGTATTTTTGGACCATTATAGTGTCTTTTCCCTTAAATCTCCCAAGGCTGTCAAAGAGGTCGAATGTATGAGTTAAAAGTCACTTAATGCATTTGCAATTGCATACAACCTATCTCCTAATCATATTAATACAAAAGACTAATATATACATATTAGTATCATACAGTAGTATTTCTAATACAGTAATATTTACTAGAATACTTATTGATATTTTATAGTTTACACATCCATCCTACCCAACCTGTTACTACCTGTAACCATTTTGACATGTTACCCAACATATATATATACGAGGAATCATTTTTTCTACATCTAGCTTACTTTTGTCTAGGCACATGCTTCCTATTTGTGATGCTCCCTTATGATATTTTCGCAGGTTTACTACAATCAATGGACCCAAATGTTAGGATTACATTTTTTTTATTTTCGCTCTATGTGTTATAGATTTCTGCGTGCCTCAAAAATAAAAAGTGGACCCATGCGACGATGATCACAAACATGGTAAAATCGACTCTACTTTGCTGTTGCTGATTCAGAACTATGGGCTACGTATGTGTTTTGAAATTTGAATGTTGTATCATTTACTATTGCAGTTTTCTTACATTATGTATGTAGTACAGTACTCCGTAATAATTTGTACCTTGTATTGGATGCTAGTTTGATTATTCATGAAATGATGTATGTGTTGTAAAGTTAAACATACGTGATTTCTAATAATACTAATTAATACATTGATTTGAGGTTAAATGTGAATCAGGGAATGATTACGTACATTATCTATTTTTGGTTGTTTTGGAAGTTCAGTTAAAATTATTATATTTTAGGCTAATTTGCAAATTTGACTATCGTGTATATTGGTTGGATGAGATCTTTCTTTAAGAAAATTTTCACTGGGGAAACAACCTCGATCGAAAACACTGTGCGATCTTCTCCCTGGTAGTTTCATAACCCTAACTATATACATTCTTTACTAAAGGTAGGTTTTGTTGTTGTGGAGCATCTCATTGTCTGGTTAAGTTTATAGAGAGAGGCTAAGAGAGATTGTAGATTCATAATGTAGTAGTTTTCAAAACTTAAGGGTCAAAACCATACTCTAACAAGAACTGCAGGTACCATCAGTTTAAATTCGTATACTTTATATTTAAATCTTGACCAAGACCTTTTAGTAGAGTAACTAGTACAATACTATGTTGCCATTGACTTTAAGAATTAACAGCTTCAATGGAAGAAGACCTATCTTCCTCCAGGTTTCCCTCTTTTACTTTGTTCTGTATATGCATGAAACATGTCTTGAGTGATTATATGACATCTCTTTAATGTTTTACAATATATGTTTCATTAACTATCAGGAAACTAAACCAAGAATCAATGTTGGTTTCATGTTTTTTATCTATAAGGAAATGAAGCTCAATGTATTTTTTCTAGTTTTTACACTGTGCTCTCGATCGAGATCCTTCATTAAAGAAAATGAAAAAAAAATTGATGAAACACTTTACTTCCGTTTTCCTTTCAAATTGAACTAATTATTCTCATTTTCTTTCATTTTCTTTAACGAAAGACTTGAGAACACAATTTTTTTTCATGTTACTTTCATTTCGTTTTAGATAAGCCTAGATAGCATTTTAGTGACGTGTTTATGAATTAACTAGGTGTTGCCTTACTTATTAAGTACTATCTATGTCCCAAAATAAATGTTTACGCTTAAACTTTAGTGGAGATGTCTCGTATTTCTTGTGGATGCAAAATTAGACCTGTTTGATTGCAAAATGTTAATGCATTTTCCAAAAAAGTTACTTTTGATTTACCCAGTTTCCTACTAAACATTGAGAGCCGACTAATCACAAGACAATCGCCCTTTTGGATAGCCCAAAATAATTACTTAATTAGAGGGTGGTTTGTGTTTGCGATATGAACCAACTTATCTACTTATTGTTGTCCCAACGTTTTCTGGATCGATGTTATATCGTTACTGAGTTGCAAAGTTTATATGAATAAGTAATATATTAATCCAACCTTGTAATGTTTTACATACTTTTGTTTATATAGACATCGAATGGGTACGACTCCAAACGACGTGTCTGTTCATATCACAACCGAAATAACTGTCATTCGGTTATTAACTTTCTACTTGACACTATTGGTCCTTATAGTTTTAACTAACTATATACATGAAGCAATAAAATAGATTATCGGTTCACATTCTCCTCCTTAATCTTGATTGTTGCTTCGTCCTAAATCTTGAACTCCGAGCATTTGTCACATTGTCATGAACTTCAATCTTGGTAGAGCCTTCGTTAAGATATCTGCTCTTTGTAGTTCTCCACTGACGTGCTCCACATTGATGTGCCCATTCTCTACACATTCTCGAATGAAATGGTAGCGAATATCGATGTGCTTACTCCTTCCGTGAAAGACTGGGTTCCTTACGAGTGTTATTGCTGAAACGTTATCGACCTTCAACGTTATCCTCTTCTCTGCCCATCCTGTTAATTCACTGAGTAATCTTTTTAACCATAAGGCTTGACATGCTGCTCTAGTAGCCGCCATGAATTCTGATTCACATGATGAGAGCGCCACTGTTGGTTGTTTCTGAGTACACCAAGTAATAGGTGCCTCTCCGAAGTAGAATACTATACCAGTAGTTCCTCTTCCTTGATCAGTGTTAATACCATAACTGCTGTCGCTATAACCTGTAATCTTGCAGCCGCCTTCTTTCTTGTATATTATGCCATGCTCCTTTGTTCCTTTGATGTATCGAATCACTTGTTTTACCGCCTTCAGGTGATGATCCTTTGGGTCTTGCATGAATCTGCTAAGTAATCCGACTGGATAACTAAGATCTGGTCTTGTATGTAGCAAATATCTGAGACTTCCAATTAAACTTCTGTAATAAGTTGCGTCAACTGAGTTTCCATCTTCCGCCTTGAGCAACTTAGTACCGGGATCCATAGGGATCTTTGTCTCGTTGCTATCCGTCATACTTGTCTCCTTTAAGATCTTGTTAATGTACCCTGTTTGCTTGATTTTGATCTCTCCTCCTGTCTGTGTAACTTCTATCCCAAGGTAATACGCTAATAAGCCTAAGTCGCTCATTTCAAACTTGTCCTTCATTTGGGATTTAAACATGTCTACTTCCTTCCTTGGAGTGCCTGTGATTATCAAATCATCTACATAAACTCCAACTATCAGTGTAGAAGTCTTGCTTCTCTTTGTGTAGACTGCTTGTTCGAGATTGCACTTCTTAAAATCTAGTGATTTTAAGGTTTGATCAAGCTTCACATTCCAAGCTCTTGGTGCTTGCCTTAACCCATATAATGCCTTAATGAGTTTGTAAACTTTTCCTGAGTTCCCTTGCTGTATGAACCCCTCAGGTTGTGTAACATAGACTTCTTCCTTCAAATCTCCATGTAAAAATGCCGATTTTACATCTAAGTGGTGTACTTGCCAACCATGATATGCTGCTAAGGCCAATATCAAACGAACTGTCTCTATTCGTGCTACCGGTGCAAATACTTCATCAAAGTCTATTCCTTGTTCTTGTACATAACCTTTTGCTACTAATCTTGCCTTGTATTTGATGATCTTCCCTTCTGCATCCTTCTTGGTCTTGTAAACCCACTTGAGTCCTATTGCCTTTTGATCTGGTGGCAATGTGGTGAGGGTCCATGTGTTATTTTTATTGATTGAGTCTAACTCAATCTCCATGGCCTTAATCCACTTCTCATTTGTTGATGCTTCCTTGTAATTACGAGGTTCTTCTTCCATAAGTAGTAAATTCTGAATTTCTACTTCTTCTGTGTTCTCATATAAGTTATTTAGACTTCTAAAACCTCTTTTGGGTGTATGATCAAATCTATTTCTCAAGTCTTCTGTCGATCTAATGGTAGACTCTTCTTCCTCTTCTGGAGGTTGGTTGTAGGTGTGGTTAGGTGTGATTGGTGAGTTAGGATCATCATTTGGATCCTCTTCATGATGTAAATTCTTGTCATTGTCAACTCCTTCTTCCATAAAACTAGCCCAAAATGTGTCTTGTGTACTTGTATTTTCTCCATCCTCATTCCAATCCCATGGTTTCATTTCCATAAACTTCACATCCCTACTAACATGTTTTCTCTTTGCTATTGGATCATATAACCTACATGCTTTTGATCCTTCCTCTACTCCTAAGTAAACTAGTGGTATGCTTCTGTCATCCAGCTTTTTCAGGTGAGGTTTTGTTATCTTTGCATAAGCTATGCATCCAAATATCCTTAGATTTTCCAAGTTTGGTTTTATGCCATAGAGTGCCTCAAATGGCGTTTTATTTTCCAGGGCTCTTGTAGGTACCCTATTGAGTATGTATATGGCGTGTCTAACCGCTTCCGCCCAAAAAGTTAAAGGTAACTTCATTGCTTTCATCATACTCCTCGTAGTTGATAACACTGTCCTATTTCTCCTTTCCACTACTCCATTCTGTTGTGGTGAGTAAGGTGCTGTCAACTGTCGTGTTATCCCATTTTCTTTACAATATCTTGTGAATTCATTTGATGTGAATTCACCTCCTCTATCAGTTCTTAGCATTCTCAGCTTTAATCCCAACTTCATTTCTATCTGTTGCCTAAATTCCTTAAAAGTACTAAATGCCTCATCTTTCGATGTTAGAAAGTAAGCCCACATAAAACGTGTACAATCATCTACTAACAAGAATATGAGATTCTTGCCAAAGTGTGTAGGTGGACTTATAGGACCACACAAGTCTCCATATACTAAGTCCAACGGGTTTTCTGATCTGAATTAGCTTGACTTGGGAAAGGTGCTCTGCTTTGTTTTCCTAACACACATGCATCACAAATCTGTCCAACATGGTTTATCCTTGGTACTCCTTCCACTAGATTCTTCCTAGTCATCTTGTTGATATCATCAAAATTTAGATGACCTAATCTAGCATGCCATAACCATGCTTGCTCATCTATTCTTGCTAAGAGACATATAGGGGCTTGTACTTGTAATCTAATACTGTAAAGCCGATTCTTTGATCTTTCTACCTTCATCAACAACTTCTCATGCTTATCATATACTGCCAATATATTTCCTTCCATAATGACCTTGCAACCTATTTTTGTAAGTTGTCCTAAACTTAGTATGTTGCTCTTCAGGTCTGGTATATAGTATATGTCTGATACTATCTTTTGTTCCTGGTTTCTACAACCTAAAAGAATAGATCCTTTCCCCTTTATTTGTACATATGACCCATCTCCAAAACGTACTTTCCCTGACACGTTTTCATCAAT
Organism: Glebionis coronaria; assembly: GCA_025667525.1. Taxonomy (NCBI): domain Eukaryota; kingdom Viridiplantae; phylum Streptophyta; class Magnoliopsida; order Asterales; family Asteraceae; genus Glebionis; species Glebionis coronaria. The sequence continues at coordinate 305,351,376 of CM046878.1, read as the reverse complement.
ATCTCTAAAATGGCCTTTGTTACCCGTCATATGGTTACTTGCTCCATTATCCAAGTACCACATATTTGTATCTCCTGAGGTGTATTTTCCTTGTTGAATTTGTTTCTCATTCAACAATACTTCCTCATGTGTAGCCATTAGTAGTGATGGTTCGTCATCTTCTAAGATAAGGTTTGATTGTTCCTGAGTTCTTGACTTTCCTCTACAATCTCTTTTATAGTGTCCAAATTTCTGACACTTATAACATTGTACCTTACTCAAATCTCTTTCACTCTTACTCTTGGCTGAGTTTCCTTTGTGATTTGAGTTTCCTTCTCGTGAGTTACTTCTGTTTTTATTATTCTGCCAGTTTTTATGTGAAAACTTTCTACCTCCACGTTTCCCAAAACGTCTATCTTTTCCCGAGTGTTCGCCTTGTGCGAATAATAAGTTTTCATGGCTTTCCACTTGTCCTCCCTTTTGGAGTTTTATCCTTTCCTCAAATGCCTTGAGTTTTCCAGTGATCTCATCTAAAGTGATGTCGTCCAGATCACTTGTTTGTTCTATGGATGCTACTATCTGAATAAATCTATCAGGTGTAGAATCTAGCAATTTTCGTACTAGAAGAGATTTATCCAAAGCTTTCCCTAATTCTTTTGCCTTCGTGGCATAGCCGTTTATCTTGGCCATAAATGCATCCACCGTGTCTTCATCTTTCATCTGAAGCGCATTGAATCCAATCATCAATGATTGTAGTCGTGCTTTCTGCACCTTTTCATCTTTAACGTGTTGCTTCTTCAACGAATCCCATAATTCCTTAGCCGTTTCACAACTTGCTACTTGTAAAATCACGTCTTCCGTCAACGCTTGATATAAGAAGGCTATCGTCGCCTTGTCCTTCTTATTGTCTACCTCCGTATCATCTTTGGGCTCTATCGTCTCCCACAGACCGTGTGCCTCTAATATAACCTTAATTTGTATAGCCCAAACCGTGTAGTTTGTGCCTTTTAGTTTAGGGCATTGGTAGTGTGTCGTGGGTGCTTCGTTTTTAGATGATTTTGAGGTATCTTCGTCAACCATCTTGAAGGTTTTTAATATCTTCACTTTCGTTTAGGAATTATGTGTGCTAGTGTGGTACTTTCTAATAAGGGATTATATATAGGTATCGGGAATCCTAATATATCTAAAGTAATAATTCTATATTACTTTTAATTATTCTAAAAGATCGAGTATGAAACTTGTGACCTTGGTGTTGTGATTTGCACACAACTTTGTTCCCTTCGTTAAACCACGCTGCGTTCTTTCTCCCTTTTTTTTCTCACGTTGCTATTTTCCCTTTTTGCCTTATCCGACAAAAATCAAACGCTGTCCGATATCCTCTATCTCCTTTCTGTCCGATATCCTTTATCTTCTTTCTGTCCGATATCCCTTTTCTGCTTTCTGTCCGATATCCTTTTTCTTCTTTCTGTCCGATAAATCTCCCAGTGTTCTAACTGATTTGATTTTTCTTTCTCAAACACGTATCCTGTTTGTTCCCGCTCTTATCCTTGTGGTTCCCCTTGTGTCACACGACACTCTAATCTGATTCTATATCACTTCGTGATATAAATCCTTCCACAAAAAGCGTTCCACGCGATATGGTCCTCGCGTTTTTTCTGACTTTGTTTGTTGTTGTATCCGGATTCAAACAAAGTTTCCCACTCGTTTTTTTTTTACCCAAACGAAGTGTATCCTTCTTGTTTATCTGTGTTGCAATACCCCCAACACAACGACAAGAAATCCCAAGGGCTGTCCCCTTCCTCTCGTTTCTTCGAAGCAAACGAGGCGTTCTTCCTTTCCCTTCGCTGTTTCAACGAAGTTTTATCCCACCGTATCGTGGTGTTCACGTCTGCAACCCTACGCACAAAGTGGTCGTGCACTACCCTTTTCTGCGTTCTCCTTATTCACACGCTGTCTCTCTTGGAAGTATAGAGAAACACGCTTTCCTGGTCTTCTCGTTCTTGAGAATCAAACGATGTTAACACTTGCTCTTGATGCCAAATGTTGTCCCAACGTTTTCTGGATCGATGTTATATCGTTACTGAGTTGCAAAGTTTATATGAATAAGTAATATATTAATCCAACCTTGTAATGTTTTACATACGTTTGTTTATATAGACATCGAATCGGTACGACTCCAAACGACGTGTCTGTTCATATCACAACCGAAATAACTGTCATTCGGTTTACTTTCTACTTGACACTATTGGTCCTTATAGTTTTAACTAACTATATACATGAAGCAATAAACTAGATTATCGGTTCACACTTATTTCATTTTGAAAATGAAGTTAATCTAAAATAAGTGTTTGACAAAAAGGAAAGAATAATCACTTATTTGCGTTTTCGGAGGCTCAAAATGGAGTTTTACAAAAGTAGATGATACTTAGGTGTTGTTTGTTTGTTAAGAGGCTCTTAATCTAAATCTGATTCGCACATCTAAATCTTAAGCGGAAATATCTGAATCTGAATAAATTAATATTGTATATTTTTTTAAAAGAAAACGTCTGAATACTTTATTATTTCAACTAGAGTCATTCAGATGTTCCTTCCATGTCCGGGATGTTTTTACCTCTACTTGCCTCTGAACCAAAATAAAAAAAAAACACACTTAACACTTAAAATCTCTAACTGATGAAGAACTTTGAACTATTAAGAGGCTGTTAAGACTTTTTTATTAAAAACAAACAACCTTACTTTTTGAAACTGGAGTTTTGGTAAATCATTGAGAATTTACAAACACTAGTTAAATTATTAAAAAATCTAATTTGTCAAACACTAAAAAACTGATTATCTGATTATTTCGTTATCATACAACATAATCAAATCCAAACACTATTTTTCAAAACCACGTTTCGTAACAGCTGATTATCTGATTATTAGTTTTCAAACCGAATAATTAATTTTGAATAAGCGATCCCAAACACCCCTTAGTATGTGGGTGTTCAGGTAAGCAACTGAAATATAACAGTTTGGAAACTAGTGTTTGAATAATGCAATTAGACTAGAAATAAGTAGGTTAGAAAGTGTCAGTCAAATTTATCTTTAAAAGGTTTTGAGTTAAATATCAGTGTAAAAAAGTATGTTAATTACATCTCAAAAGAAGGATCTTCAAAAGCATGTCCTATAGTGCTCATTAAAAGCTGCATATTTTTCCCAAAATAAGCATTTGGCGGTAGTAGTTTGGTTTATCAAAATGCTCCAAGCTGTATATCTGGTAAAAAAATAAGCAGAATAAATGAGCGATTCCATCTAAACATCCTCTGTCACTTATTTAGACAAACACTATATTTTCCGAATTGAGATTTGCATTGATTTTTTTGTATGTTTTCAGCCAAAATATGCTATCTGTTATTTATATTATGTAGCTAGACGTATACTTGAAGTTTATATCAGAGAAGAAAACGGCTCTTGTAAGTACTAATTTTGAAGCTGCAAATAACCTTGTTGACTTTCAAAAGTCAGAAGGAATACTTTTTGGAAGCGGCATGCATATTATTAGACCTAATGGTGAATAAACTGATAACTGAAAGTTTATGTTGTCAAGTCATTGCAGAAAGGCTGTTTATGTGCCTAGAAACTAAGCTATAGTTTCAATGCCTTGTTCACTTCTCCTTTTATATTTTCTTGCGTGCTCTAGTTTGATTTATCTTCCGTTTTAATAGACGTTTGAGCTAATTGATATCAACTGTAAATTTGCTGATGTTTTGTTAAATTTCATGTGACAAGTGTTAACCATATTGTGTTCTATTTCAGCAATGTTTTTGTCACTAGAAGTTCTACGTCACCTGAGACTGAACCTGCTAGTGATGAATCCATGCAAATTCCCGACTCTCAAATAGTCGATGAAGATATCAACGTCACTTTAGATGAAAACAAAAGCGGAAACCAGTCGACGCCTGAACTTTATACTACCAATGAATCGGCTGATGCTGTCACCACTCAGATCCTTGATTCAGATTTTTGTTCACCACCAGAGGTCCAACCAACGACTACACGCGAGCCTGGGAATTCTGCATCCCCCGAGATTCAACTCGTGACCAAAAATTTCATCATGCAGATCCCTGAATCAAGTTTCACCCGTGATATTGGCATCTCATCATCTATCAAGGTCCAATCCCCCACTGCTCATGAACATTTGACCGATCCAGAAGCCACCAAACATGCCATGGAGATCCTACCGATTCTTGAAACATCCATTGCTCAGATTCCTGATTCAGATGTAAACATGCCTGGCACAATGACCTCGCCCCATGACCATGGGAGCTCATCATCTGAGATCCAACCCATGAACGCTCCTAAAACTTCCGCCCATTACCTTGTGAATTCTTCACCATTAAGAGTCTCACCCACTTCCCATAAATTATCTGAAAGTTTCACCACCAACACTACACCTTCTAACCAAGACTATTTTACGTCAGTTATTCAAATGAATTCTCCAGCAGCAACCAAGAGTGATAACTTACCTGTAATCCATGAAGCCACAGATCCACAGGCCACAAACAATGACATCACCTCTACAAATGTCGACTCCCCTGTCACTGACCCTGCCCAAGAGCGAAAGCAACTTGTGAACTTGATAGAGCAAGAACTTGACTTTGTATCAAACACTTGTCCAAAATTAGGAAAACACCAAAACCATATAAAGAAAGAAAGCGACAAAGTCTTGCGCGAGTTTAAAAAGTTAAAAGATGAGCCTTGTGAGCTAAAGGAACTCAAAGATATGAAGAAGATTGTAACCAAACTAAAGCTTCAGATCCCTGCAAAATACAGGACCTATGATGAAAACAAGGAAGATAAGGACCGCGTTGATGCTAGAAATGTCATTCCCTCTAAATTGTTGAAACAAATGCCTCAGTTTCATAACAAATTATTCCACAAGACTCTGTTTTGTAGAACCATACAACAAGGTTATGACTCCCTCAGAAGTGAACTAAAGCTTTGTTTGTTGTGTTTTTCGGTATTCCCTGAAAATTCAATTATAAGTAGAAGGTTGATGGTTTACTTGTGGATAGGAGAAGGGATAATTCCACCAGCAAATTATGAAGATGATGAAGAAACCGTCGAGGAGTATGGAAATAAATTGTTCAATGAGCTTATAGAAATGGACTTCATTCAACCTATCTCAAAGAGTTATGGCCGTAATGTTGCCAGATGCAAAATGCACCCAATGGTTCGTGCTTCGCTTGTTATGATTGCAGACATGGTAAGGTTCTTTGATTTTGATGAGTATGGGAATCCAAAAGACTTTGGAAAGTTTGATGAGATCGAAAGCCCAGAAGATTTGCCTGTTATCTATCCGCTTGGTGACCCAAGAGAGTTCTTCGATTTTTTTAATGAGAACCAACAGGAGGCTTCAGAAAAGATTGAGTTTACTGATTCAAAAGGGAATCCAATTCAGTTTGCTGCTTTTCCTCAAGACCCTAATCTGCCTCTTGTTGATTGCTATGAGAAGCCGATAGATACAAAGAGGAAATACTATTTTTACAAAAAGAAGAAGATCACCACAAAGTCGTTTAAGGTGTGTTTGATGGGTAGTGGGCTATCAAAAGGTGTCGAATGGGAGAAGCTTCATAGCTTCATATGTTGCTCAATGTTAGGGATGATATTCTGGAGTTTAAGCCAGAATGGTTTCTGAGAATGAAAAATGTGAACGCCGTCTTTTTAGGGAGGTGGCAGAGCTCGGCTGCTCACCATATTGAGGTCGACGATTTCAAGTTCGAAGAGAGCTTAGAGCATCTGAACCATGTAAGTTTTTTTAGCCTTCAAGGAGTTTCGAAGATATCGGAACTTCCAAAATCCATCTCAAATCTCAAAAGCCTTCTGATGCTTGACCTCCGAGCTTGCCACAATCTTGAGACAATTCCTAGAACCATTAGTTCACTCAAGTATTTGACACATTTAGATATGTCTGATTGTTACTTGTTAGAACACATGCCGAAAGAAATTTCATCTCTCAAATCCCTTCAAGTCCTTAAAGGGTTTGTTGTTGTTGAATCTCCAAGAAGACACGCATGTACCCTTCATGATTTAAAGAAACTCGAGAACTTAAGAAAGCTCAGCATGTACACACATATGAAAGACTTCCCTCAAGCATCACATCTTGATGCTTTACAGAAGTTTGAAACACTTCGCAAGCTGTCAATCTTGTGGGGTAGCCATGAGAAATCCAAAACAGACAAAGCGGACTCGAAAAGAAAAAAAACGGCTCAAGATGCTACAAAGAAACACTCTACAGATAACGATGCTAAAAATAATGATTCTGCCAACAAAACCGACGACAAGCCTGTGTCTAGAGTTATCAAACAAATACTGAGGAAACCATGGGTGAAAGGGTCGATGAGAAGAATGAATGCATTTAACAATGCAACATTGGGTTCCCGACTTGAAAAGCTAGACCTCAAGTGTTATCCTGTCAGTTTTACGCCAAATTGGCTAACCCCAGGTAGCCTCAAGGGACTAAAGAAACTATACATCCGTGGGGGAAATTTCTCTGATCTTGGTCAGTATCAAGACATTCTTGAATGGGATGATTCGCCTATTATTCCACCCATGGACACTTGGAACGTCGAGGTATTACGGTTGAAGTACTTGGATGAGATCAAGATGGATTGGAGAGAGTTGCAGACATTGTTTCCGAATATGATTTGTCTAGAGAAAGTTAAATGCCCAAGGCTCACGCTTTTCCCTTGCAACGAGCAAGGATTCTGGAATAATAAGAAGACCAAAATGACCAACTGATAACAAAACGCTCGCCCCAACACGTGGTGTTTTGTGAAACGCTCTCCACCGATTTGCTTGTTACGCTGAAAGGCTTGTTTAGAAGGATTCAAACTTATAATAAAAAAAAACCATTTAATTAACAGCATTTATATATACTCCATGTAACAGCATCACAAGCCCTGATTAATAAGACATACATTTGGCCACTTGCATTACATTGTACCTAGCTAGTCAAAACCCGACTACAATAACAATGAAAGGTATGATCTCCAAAAGACGACGTTATCTAGAGGAGATCGGGTGGTAAGGTTGACCTTGATTTTAATTCTTAACCCTATGGCACAGTGGTGAGGTAACTTGTTGCTTACAAAGTAGATATGTTTTTCACCACGATCGATAGGTTTCTTTACAAGAACTGACGCCGGACTTTCTTCATAAATGGATGGTGGCATTTCCGTGTTGCAGTAAGGGTACAGATACCCTATTGCTTCCACCACATTGTACAAATCTGAGTCAAAATCAAAATCTGCACATTCGACAAAATGAAAATAGAGTTATAAAGCCTGGACAACTTAAACAGGTAATGTAGAATACATACAGAGTTGGTCGTCGACATGGAAATCACAAGTAGCAGCCCAATCATCATAAAAAGTTTTGGTTGGAGGGAGCGACCAAATGGAGTCTCCCACAGTGTGCATCACCCCACGGACGGAGGATGTCGTCGTATACAGAACGACCATTAACACTAAAACTGTTGCCATCATCACCAAAGGAATTGAAGGAAAATATGTGTAAAGGTGGTGGTTATTTTGAAAAGAAATGAACAAGATAACGGTTATATGAAATTATTTGAATCATAAAGACTGTAACTTCCTACAGTATATATCCTCGTTTTTATAATTTGTTGTTCAATAACTCACAAATAAATTATTATTATTCTGATTTTAAATAGATTATACATATATTTTTAATTTGATTATATTTATTATTTTGCTCCCTACATAATTCACTTATTACATTTTGAGTTTCAAACTCTTTTCGCACTCACTATTTTTATTTGTAATAGTCAAATCTTGATTATTAGTAAAAAATTGCAATTTGAAGTTAATTACTGTATGACAATATATAATTCATAATTTTGTAAAGTTTTATATTTTCATAACTTTTTAATAATTAAACAGTTATAACATTCATGCACCTACGGGTTTTTGCATAATTTTTTTATGATGTGTTAATATCGATTTGTATTTTATTTACATTTTTGTTGCACGAATGATTTGTCTTTCTTTACTAGATATATTTGTTATCTCACCCTAAACATTATTTGTATTTTGTAGCACATAATGATATTGAAAAAACATATGTGTTTATGAGGTGAGATCCTTATAGAATATGCATCAAAAAAAGAAGGAAGGAAACAATCTCAACCATCCATTCAAGTTCCATCTAATGGTTTATATTAATCTTTTTAAATTTAATTTAAAAACCCATTTTCATCCTATTTCTTAAAAATTAAATATCTCTCAAACCGTTAATCGTTACGAAAAACTAATTATACCATCGCGACGGGAATTAAGTTATCTTTCTATAGATAGGCACTTCTATACACTTTCGGCAAACCTTTTTTTTTAAAATTTACGCATAAAAAATTACATGTGATTCTCGAAAAATTACATGTAATTTTCGAAAATTACGTGTAATTTTTTTGGCGAGAATTTTTAACACTGTAAATCGTTAACTTTTGTGTGAATTACATGTAATTATGTGTGAATTACATGTAATTTTTGTAATAAAATAGTTTATTAGTGTTAAATGCAAATCACATGTAATTATGTGTGAATTACATGTGATTTTTGTAATAAAGTGGTTAGTTAGTGTTGAATGAAAATTACATGTAATTTTGTGTGAATTACATGTAATTTTGCTTAAATCACATGTGATTTTATAAATAATTACATGTAATTTTGCTCAAATTACATGTGATTTTATATAAAATTACATGTAATTTTGCTTTAAATCACATGTGATTTTATAAATAATTACATGTAATTTTGCTTTAAATCACATGTGATTCATGTAGACTCACATAACTTTACATCTAACTTTCGTCCCATTTGACGCGTTAGTCTTTTTTTAAGTTACATGTTTTCATAGATTTTTATTTTCAACTTTAATACCAATAATCTAGAAACCAAGTAAATCACATGCGATTCGTGATAAATCACATGCGATTCGTGATAAATCACATGTAATTCGTGGTAAATCACATGTGATTCGTGGTAAATAACATTTTCTCTCCATTCCTCACATCATCCATCCTTCCGAAGTGGTCTTGTGATCCATGTATGCTATCTAAAGTGGTCTTGTGATCCATGTATGATATTTTGTGATCCATGTATGATAATTACATGTGAATTTGCTTGCATTACATGTAATTCGTGGTAAATTACATGTGATTCCAACAAAAGCACATGTGATTCATCTAAAGTGGGTTTGTTAGAAGAAGTTAAAGTTTTGAAATGTTTGAATCACATGTAATGCAAGCAAATTCACATATAATTATCATCGAATTACATGTGATCCAATGCAAGCAAAATCACATGTAATTATCATCGAATTACATGTAATTCAAGCAGACAATTTAATATATTAACAAGATTACATGTGATTAAAAAAATCACATGTGATTCATCTAAAGTGGGTTTGTTAGAAAAAGTTAAGGTTTCGGAATGCTTGAATCACATGTAATGCAAGAAAAATCATATGTAATTATCACCGAATCACATGCAATTCAAGCAGAATTACATGTGATTCAAACAAAATCACATGTAATTTAGAAGCCAATTTGTTTTATATATTTTACATAAATGAAAACATAATACGTGATTAAAAAAATCACATGTGATTCATCTAATGTGGGTTTGTTAGAAAAAGTTACGGTTTCGGTATGCTTGAATCATATGTAATGCAAGCAAAATCACATGTAATTATCACCGAATCACATGTAATTCAGAAGGCAATTTGTTTTACATATATTTTTTTTGGGTAAAGGGGACTCCACCCCGGTAAAATGAACATATTTTATATTAATGGCAACAAACATTTTAATATATTAACAAAATTACATGTGATTCAAACATTTTAATGTAATTCACATAAATCACGTGTGGTTTTAAATAATAACGAAAATATTTTTGTCATTTAATAGACGGTTATTTTCATATACTTTTAACGATTTTACAATGTTGAAATTCTCGTCAAAAAAATACACGTGATTTCACAAATCGCATGTGACGTTACAAATTCAAATGTGATTTTTAAAATAATTAATCAAACATGAGTTTTCGAGAATTACATGTAATTTTTCGAGAATTACATGTGATTTTTTTACGAAATTTTTAAAAAAAAGTTCGCCGAAAGTATATAGAAGTGCATATCTATGGAAAGATAATTTAATTCTCGTCGTGACGGTATAATTATTTTTTCATAACGATTAACGGTTTGAGAGATATTTAATTTTTAAGAAATAGGATGAAAATGTGTTTTTTTAATTAAATTTAAAAAGATTAATATTGGATGGTGGAGATTGCTTCCTTTGTTCTTTTTTAGATGCATGTTCCTTATAGAACTTTTCTCATGTGTTTATAATCCGTCCTCTAAATTTGATAGTTGTAAGATTTAAGTTCATTTGGATACCAAATTAATGGATAAGATTAAACATAAAACCTATTTCCTTTTTTTTTCAAACATTAATATCTTTTAAACCGTCAATCGTTATACAAAAAAAAAATATACCATTACGACGGACATTTAATTATCTTTCTACAGATATGCTATATGATATACTTTCGACAAATTTTTTTTTTTTGTTTTTTTTCGTAGTCTATCATATATGATACTAAATATCATATATGATAGTAACACTGATATCATATATGGTATAACTTATCATATATGATATAAACCAGTATCATATATGATCCAATAATAATTTATAACATAACACTAATATCATATATGATGAAACACTATTATCATATATGATATTTTACGTAAATTTAAAAAAAACGAAAAAAAAGACGATTTTTTTTTCTTCAAAAGTATGATGCATATCTGTAGAAAGCTTATTAAATGCTCGTCGCAATGATTTTTTTTTTTCGTTCAACGCTTAACGGTTTAAGAGATATTTAAATTCTAAAAATAAGTGAAATAATTAAGTACTATTAATCTTATACATTAGATGAGGTTGAGATGGATGGTGGGGATAAGTCCCTTGGTATCCAACATAAATATGGTATCCAAAATAACTCTTCTCTAGTTGTAATCATGTGTTTATATATATATATATATATATATATATATATATATATATATATATATATATATATATATATATATATATATATATATATATATATATATATATATATATATATATATATATATATATATATATATATATATATATATATATATATATATATATATATATATATATATATATATATATATATATATATATATATATATATATATATATATATATATATATATATATATATATATATATATATATATATATATATATATATATATATATATATATATATATATATATATATATATATATATATATATATATATATATATATATATATATATATGAATGTTATGTTTTTAAAACAACATATTTTATTTTTAGAATAACATATATGTTATACTTTTTAAAATATAAAGAGTATGAAGTTTAAGTGAGTATTTTTTTTGTTTTTTTAAATTTATTTAAAAATATAAAATTTATAAATTACAATTAAGTTCATATAAATTATTTAGAATCTAATCACTAAAGTTTAATAAATTATTTTCTTTTTTTTTAGTTTTTTATCCCATATTTGATACATATATTTTTTATGACCTTTTTATTTTACAGGGGTTATTTCAGTTTTGACCAAATTAGATTAATTTTGACTTTTTGGGTTGTATTATTTTGTTTATGTGTCAAAATCAAGTCTTTTAATTTGTTCAGTTTTTATAGGATTTCATGATTATTCTTTTCTTTTCTACTTTGATTTACTTGTTCCTCTCCATATTTAGAGTTAATTACGGAGTGATTACAGATTGTATTCTTATTTATTTCATTGTTCCCCTTATTGTTGTGATATGAAAATTAAAAACAAATCTTTGTCTTTCTTCTCTGTTCCATCCAATTTCTAGATGGTATAAAGAGCGGGTCTTCACAAACTTTGCTCTTAATCAATCGCAAACCTAAAGAATGACAGAAATTGGTAAGAACAAAAACACGGGTGGAGAAGGGTCCAGTGTTGGGATCACACACGACTCACCCTACTATCTCCATCCATCTGATTACCCCAAACAGTTTCATGTTAACGAGGTCCTTACCGACAATAATTATGCAGACTGGATTCAAAAGATGACAAACTTCCTCTTTGCGAAAAACAAGATGGAGTTTGTCGATGGAACCATAAACAAACCGGAGAAAACATCCAAGGATTTCATGCCGTGGATGCGTGTTGATGTCATGATCAAATGGGCCATGGAGAAAAACATACCAAACAACGTGAAGTACGCCGACACATCATCAAAGATATAGGCTGATATGAAGGAACGTTTTGGGAAGGAAAGTGCCCCCGGGGCATACGAATTGAATCAAAAGATAGCCTCTACACGACAAAATGGTGCTTCAGTGTCGACTTTTTTCACCCAATTACGATCCATATGGGATGAAGCTCAATCCGTACAGCCTTTTCCTCAATGCACATGTGGCAAATGTGATTGTGATATTGGTAAAAGAATCAACGAGCATCAAGAAAAAGAACGTCTCTATGAATTTCTTATGGGCTTAGATACCGAGTTATCGGTCATTAAAACCCAAATCTTAGCCACGAAACCGATGCCTTCACTTGGAGTGGCGTATCACATGGTGGCAGAGGATGAGAGGAAAAGAGCCATCTCAAATGAAAATACAAATCCACATGAATCCGCTGCATTTAAGGCCTTTCAAAGGCGGAATGGTCTTCCTAGTTGGAACAAAGAAAGAAGTGGAGCCAAATCCGTCAAGGAAGGAATTGAACATTGCACTAAATGTAGCAGAGATGGTCATAACCGTGAAGGCTACTTCAAGTTGATAGGGCATCCGGAGTCTCGGAAAAAAAAGGAGAAAAGACTAAAGCCAAGGCTGCATGTGTCGAGACAGAAACATGTCCCATTCCCTAATTGACGTATGAAGATTATCAACTTTTCTTGGAGCAATTTTCTGGATCGGCTAATGGTAACAACGCTAAACCTGTTGCTAACATGGCCCATAAAGAAGACATTGATGGTGGGTGGATCATTGATTCGGGTTGCACCGAGTATATAACTCACCTATCTCATGTCCTTGACAACCAGAAAGCGACCTCTATTAAGGAGCCTGTTGTCATTCCCAATGGGGATTCTATTCCAGTTAAAGGTAAAGGGGGTCACACTCTTCCAGGGGGAGACAGAGTGAAGGGGGTTCTATATATTCATCATGTTAAATGCAATCTTTTTTCTGTTAGTCGCCTTTGTCGTGACTGCAATGTTCCATATCTTTCTATCCTAATTTTTGTGTTATGCAGGGTCTATAAAGGAGGAACTTGATTGGTGCAGGTAGGTGAGAAGGGGGGCTATACTAGATGAATATGGTTCAAGGAAGAAAGGAGATGGAAACTACCGTTGGGACATGGCATAAAAGACTTAGACATTCATCAAAAGGTAAGCTTGCTAAAGTTGGTTTTCTTAGAACAAGTACCCTTGATTTTAATAATTTCTGTGATTCATGTGCTAGATCAAAACATGCAAGAACACCTTTTTCTTCTAGTCGTATAAAAAATAATGCTCCTTTCGAATTGATTCATTGTGACATATAGGGAGGTTATCGGGTTCCGTTGTATACAAGAGCTAATTACTTTTTTACCATAGTAGATGATTTTAGTAGTGTCGTTTGGGTGTTTCTTATTAAACATAGAAGTGAGGCCAGCAAACGCCTCATAGATTTTCACAAGATGGTTGAAATCCGGTTTGAAAAACAAGTTAAAAGGATAAGGTGTGATAATGGTGGCGAATTCACGTCTAATGACATGGTAAATTTTTACAACAAGAAAGGAATTTTATTAGAAACCACCTACCCATACACTCCCCAACAGAATGGCGTTGTTGAACGAAAGCACAGGCATTTTCATGAAACTGCTCGAGCCTTAAGGTTTGAATCTAATCTTCCTAAGCAGTTTTGGGGAGAATGTGTCCTAACCGCTGCTTATGTGATTAATCGTCTTCCATCAAAGGTCATTAAAAATAAAGCTCCTTTTGAGTTGATTTGGAATCAAAAACCAGATTATGAATTTCTTAGAGTCTTTGGGTATCTTGCCTATTTTATAAACAACAACACAAAAGTAGACAAGTTCGAAGAGAGTGGGAAGCCAAGGGTGTTTCTTGGGTATCCACAAGGGACTAAGGGTTATAAGATCCTTGATCTCGAGACTAAAAAATAGTATTCACTAAAAATGTTGATTTCTATGAATAAAAATTCCCTTTAAAAAATATTGAAGAAATCAATGAAGATTTTACTAAGGAGCCAACAAAATATCATGATTACAATTGTCATCACGAAACCACCGTGGCACAAACTGAAGAACAAACCCCAATGGTGCAAGAGCCGATAATCAATTTTGTTCATACAAAAGAAAATGTGTTGAATGATGTCATAAATGAACTACATATTGAAGATGAATTGGGTCATGAGAATGTTGTTAAAGAGGGAGATCACGCTATCTTTGATAATGAGGATCACGCTATCTTTGATAATGAGGGTGAGATGAGTTCTTTTGTTGATGAGGTTGAGAACCAAGATGAGGCAAGACCTACACGAACAAAATCACAACCATCAAAATTCAAAGACTATGTTGTTCAAGGTCCCCCTTCAGTCAAATACGCAACATTCAATCAGGTCTCCTCCACGGTACATTACCCTATCTCTAACTTTGTTTCCTATGATAAGTTCTCCACTAATCATAAAGCATTTTTGCGACCATCACAAACAATGATGAGCTTCAGTCTTTCCATCAAGCTGCACAGGATGGTAAATGGCGTGAAGCCATGAAGAAAGAGATCGAAGATCTCGAGAAAAATGACACTTGGACTTTAGAAGAATTACCATACGGAAAACGGGTTATAGATTCAAAGTGGTACAAGATCAAATTCAAGCCAAATGGTAAAGTTGAAAGGTACAAGGCTCGTCTAGTCACGAAGGGATTTACTCAAATAGAAGGAGTAGATTATCATGACACTTTTGAACCGGTAGCCAAATTGGTTACCGTTCGCACCCTTTTAGTCGTGGCAGTAAAAAGGGAGTGGAACATCCATCAACTTGACATGAACAATGTTTTTTTTGCATGGGGACCTTGATGAGGAAGTTTATATGAAAATCCCTCGAGGTTTTTCTAAGGATAATGATACCTGTGTTTGTCAGCTAATAAAATTGTTAATGCAATGATGCCTAAAAACGTTACTTGCATTTTTCGGTCTCGCTTTGTTTTGATTACGACAATATGTAAAAACAAGCATTTACGAAAACAACGAAAAACGAATTCTTGAGTTCAAGTACTTTTAATTTCAAGAATTATCACTTAAGGTATGTACAAACAAGTACTCATCCTAATTAAGTCATCAAGGATTTAATCTTTTCTTAAAACTTACTTTTTATTAAGTGTGACAAGTTTTTATTAAACTTTATTTTTAAGAAAATATTTTATTAAATTAAATATTTGAAAATTTAAAAATGGCATATTCTATCTTGGTTTGGAATATCCTTTCAGGATATTTTAATCACCAGAACCATACCACTAAAAGACAAAAAAGAGCGGAGTCTACTCTGGCGGTTCCTTAAGTGGCTATGCGGTTCCTTATCGATAAGGAACCGCGAGCTGCAATAAAGAACCGCGGGCAGATATAGCCATTGGAGCCTTGTCTTATAAATAGTGGACCATTATTAGATTTTCTCTTCACCTCTTTTGCACATATAATTCCAGATTCTTTCATACTTCTAAAATCATTCAAGTCCTTGGTCATTTGGTTGATTACTACTTGTTTAGAAGTGAATATTTCTTCTCCCATCTCTTCTTCTCCAAGTGAAAAGAGAAGAACACTTTCATCCTTGAAGTGTTGTGTCTATGATAGGTGTGAAAACACCCATCCTTTTACCACTTAATTCTGGCTAAAACAAGACCAAAACACGTATTTAATATCATTTGTTTGGAATTATGCGTGGTTTTTGTGTTTATTGTGTTTTCAGAGCTAACCGGATGAATATTGAAGAAAACATGTGATTGCACGGGTTTTATCGAGGAAAAAGACTCAAGACGAAGTCTATTGTCCAAGAGATGCAGAAGATTTGAAGTCATTGTGCCTATTTGAAGATTTATCGAAGAATAGAGCCAAAGATGGAAGATTCATATATGTCGAAGAACTCGAGTCTATTAAATAAAATATTATAAGACGAGTTGGAATTATTTACCGACACTTCTCAAATCCAAGTCGGAAACGTTTATTTAAAAGACGCATGAAGACTTAAGAAGAAAGAAGAAATCGAAGCCCAATCAAAAGCCCACCACCACCATGTACACGCCTATATAAAGGCCCTTACTTCACAAAAATTGACACTTAGTCTTTTAGGTAGTTTCTAGTTTTAGAGAGAGAAAGTTTAGAACTTTCTCTCACTAGATTTCATCTTTTTCCATTCAAGATCAAAACTTTGTATTACCTTTTCATGAATCAAGTTCAAGTTTTTATCTTTTAATCTTTACTCTCATCCTTCCTTTCTTTTACTTTTATTGATTTTGGTACAAATCTCGTATGATCCGTGTTGTTCATCTATGATTTGTGCTTTAAAAAGTTGATTACTTTTTATGTTTCCTTAAATTTATACATAAATAAGCTTTGAGATCCTTATTCTTATTGGCTTATTTGTTGTTTTGCTTATTTACTTTTTAAGGTTTTTATAAAAAGTTCATTTCTTTATTGAGTAGATTAATAAGTTTGCTTATTAAAAGTTAGAAAAGTTATTTTTATTGCTTATTTGATCAGCTTTTTATTGGATTCGAGCTAGTTAGGGAGTTAGCTTATTCAATAAGCTCATTTCCCTTGCGTTTCACTCGGTTTGCACCATTTTCGGAAAAGGGTAACTCCCTTTTCCGACCGTACATTCCGACCAAGGGTCACCCCTTCTTTCCGATCTATAGATCGGATAAGGGTTAATTTGTCCGATTGGTTCCATTTTGGCTACATTCCGATTTGTCCCTCCAAGCAAGTATTCCGATTGATGCCATCCTTGATATTCCGATTGGCACGTTTCGCATGTATTCCGATTGGAGTAGTTTCCAAGTATTCCGATTAGACCTCTTTTTGAACATTCCGATTGTCACCCATTTTGATATTCCGATTGACATCATTGCTTCATATTCCGATCAAACGATCGGAATAATATTCCGATTGAGGAGATTTTTACACTATTCCGATTGGAGGTGTTTTGTTACGATCTAAATTTCTTTTAGTCTTTTCCAACTAAGTTCTAATTTTTCACAAAGTTTTCAAAGTGTTAGTTTTTATTAAGTGTTCATTTATTTTCCTCATATAATCTTTAAAGTTTTCAAACATTTAATTTTAAAATCGTCTTTTCACTTTAATCATTTAAGTCTTTAATTTTACTCTTCGACACTTAATTTCTTGTCATTAGTTTAAAATAGATAAACAAACCAACCACTTTTTATTAACCAAGAACAAATCATTCCACTTAAGACCGAGATCAATTCGAGAGGACTGTAAGAGATTAATTAGAACCCATACAAAAACCATGTATCAGTCTACATCAAAGATCCATTAAAGATCAAATCTTAATTGTTGTGTCATTGTTGTGAAGATTCAAGTAGTTATGTCTATTTGGAAGTTGTGTATGTACTAAGGTTTATACTTGGTCCTTAAAGTATACTAGTGTAGATTGGTCCTAGCTAAGATTAGGGCTCGACTTTTAGCTTAGAGCCGGAAAGTGGATAAGCAACGTTGTGTATGGTTTCTCCACCTTAAGAAGCTTTTTGATTAGTGAACTCTCGAGTAAGGAGTACTCGAGGAGTGAAGTAGGGACGAGGAGCGAGCTTCGTTGCCGAACCACTATAAATCCTTGGTGTTTGGTTTGATCTTTCTTTCCCTTATATCTTTACATTCATTATTCTTTATACTTGTGATCATTAGTTTAGTTGCACTATACCTTGTTCATATTGTGTATAAGAAGGTTTCACATAATCACTCAAGTCTAAGTTTTTAAAAAGGATTTTTGAAAACCATCTTTTGACAAGTAAATTTTAAGAAACTATTCACCCCCCCCCCCTTCTAGTTTCTACAATTGGTATCAGAGCGTGGTTGCTCAAGCCCTTTTAAAATATATTGTATTTTAAAACTTGAATCGATCTATGGATTCCAACAAGTACCTAGAAGGGTAATCCATGCAAAGACCACCTCTTTTTGAAACTGGTAGTTTTATTTATTGGAAAAATAGATTTGAGACTTATGTGAAATCAAAAGATTTAGAACTTTGGCAAGTTATTACCCATGGTGATTTTTTGCCTTATCAATATAATGAAGTTTCTAAAAGCAAAGAGATAGTCACTTTTAACAAAGCTAATGATGACACTAAAAGGAAACTTGCTAAAAATAATGAGGCTAAAATGGTGATTTATAATGCTTCACCAAAGAAAGAGTACGAAAGGATTTTTATGTGTGAAACCGCTGAATATATTTGGAACACTCTTTTAGTAACCCACCAAGGTAATAGCCAAATCAAAGAAAGTAAAATCAATCTTCTTGTTCAAAAATATGAACAATTTATCATCTTAGAAGATGAAATTATTGATAGTGCATTTGCTATATTTAACACTATTATTACTAGTCTAAAATCACTTGATGAAGGTTTTTCTAGCAAGAACAATGTTAGGAAGTTTCTTAGGGCGTTGCATCCAAAGTGGAGAGCCAAAGTCACGACGATTGAAGAATCAAAGGATCTCACCACCTATCACTCGATGAACTCATTGGCAACTTGAAAGTTCATGAGATGATAATCTTGAAGGACTCGAAATTGGTGAAAACCAAGAGTGAAAGAAAGTATCTAGCACTTAAAGCCAAGAAGGCGCAAAGTAACCATGAAAGCTCCTCGGATAGTGATGATGAGGAATATGCCATGGCGGTTAGAGACTTTAAGAAGTTCTTCAAAAGACGAGGTCAACACGTGAGGAAACTAAGCAACAAAAAGAAATCCTTCTCCAAAAACCGTTTCATCAAGGACGATAAAGGTGATAGGAAATGCTTTAGATGTGGTGATCCGAATCATTTCATCGGTGATTGTCCTAAGCCTTCACGCGATAAGAACCAAACGGCATTCGTTGGAGGTTCATGGAGCGATAACGGTGAAGATGTTAATGACAAACCCAAAGATGAGAAATGTCTCATGGCTCACACTTCTAAAGATGTACTCTCCGAAACCGATTATTATAGCAATAAAAGTTCTTCTCAAGATGATATAGAATTAGAAGGCCAATACAATAACTTACACAAACTTAGCCTTAAATTCATTGAAAATAACAAAATGCTAAAATCAACTAGAACTAAGCTTGAAGATGAGATTAGTGAGCTAAGAGAGAAATTAGCTAAACTTGAGAAAAACAAAGAAGTTGATTTAGGTTGTTTAAAATGTGAAAACCTTAGACAAGAGAATGAAGATCTCAAGAGTACCTCCACTAAATTGAAAAAGTTCATGAAAGGTACTAGTGCTCTTGATGATATGTTAAACAAACAATTTCATTCTAAAGAAAGACTTGGGTTGGGTTATAACACTAATGAAGCATCTATTAGTGAACCTAAACAAGTTATATTTTCAGAAAAACGAACCACTGTACGCGGTACGCCAGTATATGGCGCGGTTCCCTATCGATATGGAACCGCGGGTACTGATAACGAACCACGGACAACGGATAGTTTTTGTGAAAATCCTGAACTTTCTGAAAATTCTATTTTAGGTGAAGGGCCAAAACATAATCTTATTAACAAGGTCAAAGTAGGGGTGTAATCGAGTCGAGTCGAGCTCAAGCTTTGTAGGGCTTGAGCTTGGCTTGATATTAAAATTATAGGTTTGAGCTTGGCTTGATAGATTGTCAAGCTTTACCAATTCAGGCTTGAGCTTGGCTTGATAAGGCTTGATAAAAGCTTGAGCTTGGCTTGAAAAGCTTGAACGTGTATAAATTTAATTTTTTAATAATAAAACTCATCAATAAACATATGTATAAAATAAAAAAAACAAAAATCATTGCTTAAAACACATTTTATTTATTTAGCATTAGTAAAACCAATAACAAAATCATCGTACAATATTGGTTTCAAAATTTGTTTTGCACTCCAATACGATTAAGGTCCCAAATGTCATTGCATGATGTGAATCCGAGCACAATTTAGACACGTTGCGTTTATTATTAAAAAGAGTACAAAAATATGTATACACATATTGTATTCTACCAAGTACCGAGTAAATGCAATAATAAAATTTACAAAAATAAAGAATCATTTAAAGTACAAATAACTAAAATATAAATGTAATCAGAGTTAAAAGTCCTTCTAAAATATATTATTAATTATGAAATTAGCCCTTAAAATTAGGTTAGTACTCTAATTAACAATTAGTGGCTTATATAAATTCATCATAAAAATATATTTTTGATAGAGCTTGAAAAAGCTTGATAAGAACTCGAGCCGAGCTATCAAAAGCTTGAGCTTGAGCTTGATATAGTTTCGAGCTATTTTTTGGGCTTGAGCTTGATAAAATCTTGGCTTGATCGAGCCAAGCTCGAGCACGAGCTCGATTTGCTTGATAAAAGCTTGGCTTGATTACACCCCTAGGTCAAAGTACCTATTCTTGAAAAGCCTACTCTAGATAAATTCTACAAGCCTTTGAGTAAACCTCTAATGGGAACTAGAAACTTATCTAGACAAACATCTACTCCTCCAAGAGTACGAAATGAATCAAAAGCTAGAAGTAGAACACCTACACCTAAAAGGAACGATCAAGCTAAGTCACGACCTAGAAGTAAAACGCCAACACCTAGAAGAAATAACAATAATTCTAGAACAAGATCAAAGACACCTAGGAGAAACAATGGACAAAAAAATGGCCATATGAATTGGAATAATTTTCAACAACAATACTTTTCCCCATGGGGAATTTCTCCTCCATTCATGCATCCCAACCAAATGCAAGGGATGTTTGGAACTAACAACTTTGGACCCATGAGATATTGGGGACCAAATGTTTGATTTTGTGTGTTGTTACCTAGATATGCTTGGAATCGATTTAGAGCCCGACGAGTGGATTAAGGATATTGGACGTTCTAAACACATGACGGGTAATTGAAGTTTGTTCTCGCACTACAAAGCATATGATGGAGGTAACGTTACATTCGCAAGTAATCGACGTGGTAATATCATTGGCAAAGGTACGGTTTATCTTTGACTCTATGACCATAGAAAATGTAGAGCACGTAGGTAACTTAGGTTTTAACCTTCTAAGTATAGGTCAAATTTGTGACAATAAGTGTAAGGTTATCTTTTTTGAATATGACAGTGGAATCGTAAAAAGATGGAAAGGTCATTGGAAAAGGTGTTAGAAAGCATGGGCTTTATGTCATGAAGGTCAATAGGAAGTCAAAGGACAACTTATGTCTAGCGACTTTAGATGATAGTTCTACTCTTTGGCATAGGAGATTAGGTCACACTAATATGCGTTTAATTCAATCTTTAGTCTCTAAGGAGTTGGTAAGACATCTCCCCAAGATGAAGTTGATAGTTACTTTTGTGATGCTTGCAAAATTGGGAAGCAAGTTCACCCAAGTCACAAAGCCAAGAATTTGGTTTCGACCTCTCGGTGCTTAGAGCTCCTGCATATGGATCTCTTTGGACCTTCCGCCATACGGAGTTATGGAGGTAAACTTTATACCCTAGTCATAGTTGACGACTATTCTAGATCCACTTGGACTAGATTTTTGGCGTCTAAGAATGAGGCTTTCGATCACTTCGAAATCTTTGCTCGAAGAATCCAAAATCAACTAGGATGTTCAATTGTCTCTATTAGGACGGATCATGGTAGGGAATCTGATAATGAAGTGCAATTCGATGGCTTTTATGAAGCTCATGGTATTACCCATAACTTCTCGGCTCCTCGCACTCCTCAATCAAATGAGGTAGTTGAAAGGAATAATACGACCCTCCAAGAGATGAGTAGGACGATGTTAAATGAGCAATCTTTGCCTCAAAAAATTTGGTGCAATGTTGTGGACTCGACCTATATTCTCAACCGAATTTTTATTCGACCTTTTCTAGGAATGACCCCTATGAGATTCTTAAAGGTAAGAAGCCCTCATTGATTACTTTAGGGTGTTTGGAAGCAAGTGCTTCATTCTCAACACCAAAGATTTCCTAACTAAGTTTGACCCAAAGTCGTACGAAGGTATCTTTTTAGGTTATTCCCAAACTAGCAAAGCCTACATAGTCCTCAATAGAACCTCGGGTGTAATTGAAGAATCACTTAACGTGACATTCGATGAAACCCCTCCTTCATCTAAGACATCACCTTTGGTAGATGATTACTTGGATGAAATAGACATAGTCAAAGCCAAAGATGTTAGAAACATAGGAGTTGAAGACCTTAATGTTGAAAAGGGAGTATACATTAAGGAGTAAAAGGATCATGCTCTTGACAATGTCATAGGCGAATTAAATCAAAGGACCCTAAGATCTCAAGTCCAAAATCAAAGTAACTTCTTTTGTTTCGTCTCCTTGATTGAATCAAAGAATGTTAAAGAAGCTTCGATGGATGAGAGTTGGGTCATCGCTATGCAAGAAGAATTGAATCAATTCAGTGCTAATGACGTTTGGAAACTTGTTCCTCCACCTAGAAGTTCGACCATCATAGGAACCAAATGGGTATATAGGGATAAGTTAGACGAGAATGGTGTTGTGTCCTCGTAACAAGGCTAGACTTGTAGCTCAAGGTTATAATCAACAAGAAGGTATTGATTATGACGAGACATACTCACCCGTAGCAAGGCTAGAATCCATTAGAGTCCTTTTAGCCTACGCTCGTGCCTTAGACTTTAAGCTTCAACAAATGGATGTAAAGAGTGTGTTTCTTAATGGCTTGATCTATGAGGAGGTATATGTGGCTCAACCTCCCGGCTTCATTGATTTTGAGAAACCGGATCATGTTTACAAGCTTAAGAAAGCTCTTTACAGTCTCAAAAAAGCACCCAAAGCTTAGTATGATAGACTTAAATCGTTTCTTGTAAAACATGAGTATACCATGGGGATGGTAGACAATACGCTCTTTACAAAGAAGAAAGGTTCTCACCTCATTATCGTACAAATATATATTGATGATATTATATTTGGTTCAACTTGTCAATCATTGTGTGATGACTTTGCCAAAATCATGCATGACGAGTTTGAAATGAGTATGATGAGAGAACTTAACTTCTTTTTAGGACTTCAAATTAAACAAATGGATGATGGTATTTTCTTTAATCAATCCAAGTATGTTAAAGAAATTCTAAATAAATTTGGATTAGAAGACTCTAGACCGATGAAGACCCCTATGGCCTCGGATACTAAACTCACCGTAGATGATGATTGTGAGTCGGTTGACAACACCAAATATAGAGGTATGATTAGTAGTTTGTTGTACCTAACGACAAGTCGACCGGATATCATGTTTAGTGTTTGCCTTTGTGCTCGCTTCCAAGAGGCTCCCAAAACCTCTCATCTTGAAGCGGTTAAGCGTATCTTCTGATACATTAAGGGCACTATACATCTAGGATTATGGTATCCTAAAGGGACCAACGTAGAAACCATTGTCTACGCGGACTCGGATCATGCGGGAGACTATGTGGACTGAAAAAGCACTAGTGGAGTTGGTACCTTCATAGGTTGTTGTTTAACTTCTTGGTTCTCCAAGAAACAAACCGCTCTTGCTATATCCACCACGGAAGCCGAGTATGTGAGTCTGGTAAAGCTTGTTAACAAGCTCTATGGATGAAGCAAGCGCTTGTTGATTACGGGATTTCTCTTGATGATGTTCCCATCATGTGTGACAATAAGGGTGCAATAGACCTTAGCAAGAATCCCGTGCAACATTCGTGAACCAAGCACATAGAGATTCGCCACCATTTCCTTAGGGATAATGTTCAAAAGGGGAACATTTCGATTAGAAAACTTAGCCGATATCTTCACTAAGCCACTAAAGAGGCAAACTTTTAATTATTTGCGTCTAGGTCTAGGTTTAATGGAACATATTCCTTAATTGCGCCATATTATTAATCGAGTCTTTTTCTCTTTTGAGTCTTTTCTTTCTTTGAGTCATTGAGTCTTGCAAAATCTTTTTGGAAAACCTCTCCTCTTTTTCAAAATTCTCAAAGTTCTTTCGAAAATGATCGAGAAATGTTTTTGCATTGTTAATTCAATCTAAAAATGTTTTTCATAGCTTCTTGCTATTAATAATGAGCTTACATAATTCATATGTATGTGTCTCTCAAGTATAGCAAGAACAAAAATAAACTATGGAGGATCATTGTGTCATGACTTCTTGTCTAGTTCTACACACCTCCAACATTGATTTTCTTTAAAATCCATGTATTTTTGGTCAAAACATTGTTTGGTGAGTTCTTGTGTGTTTTCTTTGTCTATCTTTGCTTTTTAGCATATCTCTATGATTAGTTAGACTAGAATAATAGGATTTGCTGATTTAGAAAATCGTCCTTCATCACCAAAATCAACCCACTGTGGGCGGTTCTTTATATAGACCGCGACTCCATATCGATATGGAACCGCCGGTGGAGCAAAGGAACCGCGTACAGTGCTTCCTATTTCGGGTATTTCTAAAACTCCAAATTTTTTCCAACACTTTTTGGAATCTTTGTTTCAACCCTTTGACCATCCTCAAAATATCTAGAGCTTTCTATATTTAACCCTAAGCATTTTGTATCCTTTCTCAAATCAAAATGTCTTATTCTCCAAATGAAAGCCTTGATTCTCCTCCATTTTCTACAATTGCGTTCAATCCCAATTCACCCAAGAACACTCAAATCACATTTCTTCTTCTTCTAAGAATGTTGATTGTGGAACTTCTTTTCTTCCACCTCTACCCTTTAGTGTTCTTCCTCCTTTACATGATAATGTCATGCATCATAGAACATATTGTCATTGTTGTCAATATCAACATCTTGCTAAGGCTCATATCTATGAGGAGTTGATTTAAATCAAAAGTCTCTTAGTCAAATCTTCTCTTAACTATGACTATGAGATTAATACCAAGCCACCACCACCTCCTTCCGCCACTACCTTGTCTTTTATCTAAGCATTGGTTGCTTATCTTCAAGAAATATAGTTCAAGCAAATCTTAGAGTTCTAGTTTAACTAGGATTCGATTTATGCTTTTGGCTTGTTTTATTTTTACCTACATCTTTGTATGTTTTGTTTCCTTGTATCTTTTGTTCATGTTCTCCTTTTAACATGACTGATAGGTGTGAAAACACCCATCCTTTTACCACTTATTGCTTGCTAAAACGAGACCAAAACGCGTATTTAATGTCATTTGTTTGGAATTATGCGTGGTTTGTGTGTTTGTTGTGTTTTCAGAGCCAACTGGATAAATATTAAAGAAAACATGGGATTGTACGGGTTTTATCGAAGAAAAAGACGAAAAGACGAAGTCTATAGTCCAAGAGATGCAAAAGATTTGAAGTCAATGGGCCTATTTGAAGATTTATCGAAGAAAAGGACCAAATATGGAAGATTTATATATGTCGAAGAACTCAAGTCTATTAAATGAAGAAATTAAAAGACGAGTTGAATTTATTCGTCGACAAATCCCGAATAGAAGTCGAAAACGTCAACTTTACTGAAAAGACGAGAAGACAAAAAGAAAGGGAGAAAGCCCACTCACCAACCAACTCAAGGCCTATAAATAGGAGATTCCCTTCACATTTTATAACTAGTCTATTTTTCTGTTTTTCCTTCTCCTATTTCGTAGGAAAACCAACACCATTAAGGTGTTTGGTGATTTTCATTTCTCCTTTTTAATCCAAGATATTGTAAGTTTAATCTTTGCTTTTTGTTTGTTTGAATCCTAGCTTTTAATATAATCTTTCATTTAATCTTGTTCTTCCTTTTCTTATTGATTCTAAAGTTCTAAGTTTTTATTTTGCTGATTTTGATCTTTAAAAACAAGTGGGTTTTGTGTTTTTATTGATTTGGCTTGATGTTTATCATTAGTAGATGATTAGTGGTTAGTTTGTTTTAATCTTTGGTTAAAAACTTGGTGGATTTTGGTTTAAATTCGTATTGTTGTGTGTTCCCTGTTCTTCGCATTCTTTATGTTTCCCAGATTCCGAATGAGCTAAAACATTCCGAACAAAAAATCTTTTAAAATTATTCCGAACGAAGTGTCTTGTTTCAATTATTCCGGATGAGCTAAGTTTTCCGAACCAAGGGATTAGTTAATTTATTCCGGATCAAGCCTAATATTCCGCATGAAGCCAAATTATTCCGAATCAATTAATTTTTCCGAACCAACAGCATTATTCCGCATGAAGGTCTAGTATTCCGAATAAAGCAATTATTCCGGATCAACAAAATGTTCCGAACGAGTGTCTTTTCCGAACCAGTGTTTTATTCCGAGTGAGCAAATTATTCCGGATCAGTTAATTATTCCGAGTGAGCAGTTTATTCCGAATCAAATCGTTATTCCGCATGAATTATTCCGAGCCAACACCATATTCCGAATAAACTAGTTATTCCGGATCAGTCTTTGTTCCGGATGAAGAAGTATTCCGCATGAAGGGTATATTCCGAATCAACTGTTATTCTGGATGAGAATTTATTCCGAACCCAGCAATTTTCTTTGATTATTCCGCATGAGCAAGAACATTCCGAACCAAGGCTTTTCAAAGTATATTCCAAATCAGCTGATTTTCCAGGAGAAGGTCTTTTACTGTTTAAATTTAATTCAAGCTTTAGTTTTATTAATTGTTTTTAGTTTATTTTTATCACTTCACGCTTTTACCTTTTAAGTAGAAATAGATCAAAAGCTCCCCCTTTTAGTCACCAATTATGATAATTACACTTCTAACCGTGATCAATTCGAGAAGATACCGAGAACGAAACAACGACAAATATAACTGGGTACGAGCAACACAAAGAAAGATATTGCAACCACTATTTTATTAACTAACCAAAATTCTGTTATTAAAATGGCGCTGCTGCCGGCTCTTTTTGTAAGGATCAACGGTTTTTTGTGAGAAAAATTGGAATTTGGGATCCGTTCTTTCGGGAACTTTATTTTCAAGTACAAAAGTTTTCAAAAACCCATAAAAATATAAAATTTTCAAAAACATAAAAAAATTAAAAAACCTATAAAAACCAAAAATATTTTCTCTTGCATTTTCTTTTTAGTGTATGCGTACTCGATCAACGTCTTATCCCGAGCCCGAGACTCTTCAAGATTTAGATATGGCCGGCGTACACAACAATAATAATCCACCCCACCCCAACATGAATAATCTACCCTAACCCGACTTACGAACCATGGAGGAGCTATGCCAACCTACGATGAATGGACGTGGAGGCCCGATTGCGCCGATGCAAATCACGGCTCAGGAGTTTTCGTTAAAACATCACATGATCCAACAAGTGCAAACTAATCCATTTCGCGGATTTCCGGATGATGATGCCAACAAGCACTTCGACGAATTCATTACCATTACTCAAAGCATGAAGATGCCCGGTGTTTCTATGGATGTACTTCGCCTTCAACTATTTCCCCACACGCTTTCTCACCATGCCGAAAAATGGTTTGACCGTATCCTAAAGAATTCTATTCATACTTGGGACGACATGACTCAACGATTTTTGTCGCGCTACTTTCCACCATCCATGGTCACGAGCCTTCGTAACCAAATTAGTGGATTCATGCAAGACAATGATGAATCGCTCTTTGATGCTTGGGAACGCTACAATGATTTGATCGACCGTTGTCCAAATCATAACATGCTCCCCGTCACTCTTATTGATACTTTCCACAATGGTCTCACTTTTCGTGATCGTGACACGATCAACGCCGCCGCCGGTGGTACTTTTATGAAAAGGAGACCGGAGGAGTGCAGAGAGTTGATTGAAAACATGACTACTCACCACAAGAATTGGGATTCATCCGCATCCTCAAGATCTAATCCGAGAGTCAATGTTTCATCTACTTCTTCCACCACCGACATGTCCGCCATGGAACGAGCCATTATCGAAATGAGCAAAAATATGCAAATTTTGGCTACTAACCATACTCAACAAGCTAAAGCCGTTGCTATTTCTTGTGAAACGTGCGGTGGTCCTCACTCCTACATTGATTGTCCTTCCACTCAAGGCAATTTTTGTGAAAACGTTAACGCGGCATATGGTACCTATCCCACGGGAGGCTATCAAGCTCGTCCTCAAGGAGACCGTAACTTGCTAAGTTATCGTTCAAACAACTATCTTTCACCACCCGGTTTTACTCCTCAAAACCAAAACCAACAACAAAGCTATAACCGAAATAACCAAACCCAACCTCGTGCTAACAATCAATATCAATCCTAAAGAAACCCATACCCACCTCAAGGAAATTCTCAAGCTTACCAAGCTCCACCTCTCAATCAACCAACGGCGTTGAATCAAGACATCGAGACGTTCATGAGGACTAATAGAGAGATGGTGACGAATCTTCAGAGTCAATTCATCAACTTGAAGGGAGACATGGCGAAACAAGGGAGTGATATTCGATCCGAGCTAAGGAATGACATGGCGAAACAAAGCAATGACATTCGCGCAGACATGAGAGACTCTTTCAGCACTCAAGCGGATAATATACGTGATATGATCGGTTTGCTTTTCCAAGGTAATCAACCCTATTCTTCGGGTTATCTTCCGAGTAACACCGTTGCTAATCCAAGAGGGGAGATGAAAGCAATCACCACTCGTAGTGGAAAAGGTTATACGGAACCCGAGATTCCTACACCTCCACCCGTGATTGTGAACAAGGAAAAAGAACACCTTTCTTCACCTCCTTTACCTTCTTACCCCATTCCCCCACCACCCGCGGTTGTGAGTGATCCTACTACCCTAAAGCCTTCCTCTTCATCCGATATACCTTATCCTTCAAGGTTGAGGAAAGAGAAGCAAAAGAGCAAGGATGATATTCAAGTTTCAAACTTTCTTAAAATGTTTAAACAATTGAATTTTAAAATCTCCTTTGCCGAGGCTCTCGCTCACATGCCTAAATATGCGAAGATGTTTAAAGATCTTCTTAGTGATAAGGAAAAGCTTCTTGATATTGCTAATACCCAACTTAACAAGAATTGCTCCGCGGTTCTTTTAAGGAAATTGCCCACCAAACTTGGTGATCCGGGTCGCTTCTTGATTCCTTGCAACTTCCCGGGAGTAGAGAATTGCATGGCCCTAGCCGATCTAGGTGCTAGTATAAACTTAATGCCTTTAAGTGTTTGGAAGCAATTATCTCTCCCTGAGCTAGTCCCCACCAAAATGACTTTGGAATTAGCTAACCGTACGATTGCTTATCCAGTGGGGATAGCCGAAGACGTCTTCGTTG
The DNA here is from genome assembly GCA_025667525.1 of Glebionis coronaria. NCBI lineage: Eukaryota > Viridiplantae > Streptophyta > Magnoliopsida > Asterales > Asteraceae > Glebionis > Glebionis coronaria. The sequence continues at coordinate 305,321,879 of CM046878.1, read as the reverse complement.
GCGTTGACAAATTCACCTTCCCGGCGGATTTTGTTGTCGTTGACTACGAGATGGATCCTCGTGTTCCATTAATCGTTGGACGTCCCTTCTTGAGGACCGGTCGCACTCTCATTGATGTAGCCGCGGGCGAAATAATCATGAGAGTTGGTGACGATAAAATTATCTTCAACATGGGTAAGATTTCTAAGCAACCTTATTCATATGAGAGTGTTAATGCTATTGATGTTCTCGATGAGGCTTGTGAAGAACACTTTAATGATGCTTGCAAAAGTAATCTTTCTTCTCTACCCAATGTTGAGACTGTTGCCTCAATCGCTCTGTCATTAACTCCTTTTGGAGAAAGTGACTTTCTTTTGGATGATTTTGAAGCTAGCTTGGGTCCACTTGATCTTAAATATGATGATTCTCCCACCGATTGGGAAGAAGACATTCGTACAATTGAGAAACTTCTCAATGAAGACCCTTTCTCTCCTCCTTCTCCTAAAGAGGTGACTAATGATGATCCATCATTAGTTACACCATCTATTGAGGATCCTCCTACTCTTGAGCTTAAGGACTTACCTCCTCATCTCGAGTATGTTTTCTTAGAAGGCATTAATCAACTTCCCGTTATCATTGCTAAGGACTTAAAAGTCGATGAGAAAACTAGTCTCATTGAAGTTCTCAAGAAACATAAAAGAGCTATCGCTTGGAAAATCTCCGATATTCGTGGAATTGATCCTCACTTTTGCACACATAAAATTCTCATGGAGGACGACTTTAAGCCCACAATTCAAAGCCAACGAAGGGTGAATCCTAAAATCCATGACGTTATCAAAAAAGAGGTTATCAAACTTCTTGATGCGACCATGATTTACCCTATCTCGGATTCACCATGGGTTAGTCCAGTCCATTGTGTGCCTAAGAAAGGCGGAATCACCGTTGTGCCCAATCAAAACAACGAGTTGATTCCTACACGTCTCGTTACTGCGTGGAGAGTTTGTATAGACTATCGCAAACTTAATGATGCCACGAGAAAGGATCATTTTCCTCTTCCTTTTATGGACCAAATGCTTGAACGTTTAGCGGGTAATGAATATTACTGCTTTCTAGATGGTTTCTCGGGTTATTTCCAAATACCCATCGATCCCCAAGATCAAGAGAAGACAACATTCACTTGTCCCTATGGCACATTTGCTTACAAAAGAATGCCTTTTGGCTTATGCAATGCCCCCGGGACTTTCCAAAGGTGCATGTTGGCTATCTTCCATGACATGGTTGAGCAAACCATGGAAGTCTTCATGGATGATTTCTCAGTCTTTGGGGATTCATTCTCTTCTTGCCTTGCCAATTTAGAACGTATGCTTAAGCGGTGCGAAGACACTCGCCTTGTTCTCAATTGGGAAAAATGTCATTTTATGGTAAAAGAAGGCATTGTGCTAGGACACAAAATCTCAAAAGCCGGTCTTGAAGTGGACCGTGCTAAAGTGGATGTCATAGCCAAATTACCTCCACCTTCAACCGTGAAGGGTGTGATAAGTTTTCTTGGTCATGTGGGCTTCTATCGTCGATTTATCCAAGACTTTTCTAAAATCGCTCGCCCGATGACCCACCTCTTGGAAAAAGATACTCCTTTTATCTTTTCTAAAGATTGTATTGAAGTCTTCAATCTTCTTAAGGATAAGCTAACTAAGGCACCGGTCTTGGTTACCCCTAATTGGGAGCTACCTTTTGAGTTGATGTGCGATGCTAGCGACTTTGCTATGGGAGCGGTTTTGGGCCAAAGAGTGAATAAACACTTCTAACCAATCCATTATGCTAGCAAGACAATGACGGGGGCTCAATTGCATTATACGACAATCGAAAAAGAGCTTTTAGCTGTTGTCTATGCTTTTGAAAAATTTCGCCCCTATCTTGTTTTATCCACCACCATTGTATACACAGACCATTCCGCGTTGAAGTACTTGATGACTAAGCACGACTCTAAGCCAAGACTTCTTCGCTGGGTTTTACTCCTTCAAGAATTTAACATTGAAATTCGTGACAAGAAGGGAGCTGAAAACCTAGGCGCGGATCATCTAAGTAGACTTGAGGATCCTTATCAAGGGGATCATCCGAATCAAGAGATTAATGACTCTTTTCCCCTTGAGATCTTAATGTCTATAAATTCCAATCTCGATGACACCCCGTGGTTTGCCGACATTGCAAACTACTTAGCGGGTGGTGTTCTCATCAAAGGGTTAACATCCCAACAAAAGAAAAAGTTCTTAAACGATGTTAAGACTTACTTTTGGGATTACCCTTTTCTCTTCAAACAATGCGCTGATTTGATTATTCGCCGATGTGTTGACGGACCGGCAGCTTTAGACATTCTCGAGGCTTGCCACAAAGGATCTACCGGTGGTCACTTTGGTCCCAACTTCACCGCAAAGAAAGTGTTTGACTTGGGATTTTATTGGCCCACCATTTATCGTGATGCTCACGAGATGGTTAAACACTGTGATGCTTGCCAAAGATAAGGCAAGATCACACATAAAGATGAGATGCCTCAAAATTTCATGCAAGAATGTGAAATATTTGATGTATGGGGTATCGACTTTATATGGCCATTTCCATCATCTAAAGGGAACAAGTACATCCTCGTAGCTGCTGACTACGTTTCTAAATGGGTTGAAGCTAAGGCCCTCCCAACGAACGATGCGAGGGTGGTTGTGAACTTTTTGAAGCAGCTATTCGCTAGATTCGGTGTGTCACGTGCTATTATTAGTGATCGCGGGACTCATTTTTGCAATGACCAATTTGCTCGAGTCATGGCTAAGTATGGTGTCCATCACCGTCTTTCCACCGCGTATCACCCACAAACTAATGGCCAAGCCGAGATCTCCAACCGAGGATTAAAACGAATTTTGGAACGTACTGCGGGAGAGCATCGTGCCTCGTGGGCCGATAAGTTAGATGATGCTTTGTGGGCTTTCCGTACCGCTTACAAGACCCCGATTGGTTGTACACCTTATCGTCTTGTGTACGGGAAAGCATGCCACCTCCCTATCGAGCTGGAACATAAGGCATATTGGGCCTTGAAGTGGGCTAACTTCGACATCAACAAAGCCGGTGATCTTCGCAAGATTCAACTCAACGAGCTAAATGAACTGAGGAATGAAGCTTACGAGAACTCATTGATCTACAAGGAGAAGACCAAGATCATCCACGATGCTAGAATTAAGAACCGAGAGTTCCACGTTGGTGATCAAGTCTTACTTTTTAACTCTCGGTTTAATATCTTCTCGGGCAAGTTGAAGAGCCGCTAGTCTGGTCCATTCACCGTCGCGAAAGTCTTTCCATATGGCACCATTGAGCTTTCTCAGCCAAATGGGCCCAATTTTAAGGTGAATGGCCGGCGTTTGAAGTTGTACTTTGGTGAGGACATCTCTCATGAGATGATTCCATCCCTCACCACGTTTCCCATGAACTAGTTTCGGGACCGAGTCAGGCTCGTGACTCCGTAAACAAAAACAAGCGCTCCTCGGGAGGCAACCCGAGTATCTATCCCCCCTTTCCGTTTTTCATCCTAAGTGTAGGGGGAGCTATATAGGTTGCTTGTGTTTGTATGGTGATGTGATTACAGGGATAAGTGCACTTTTGGAATCTTTGAAGAACCGTGCTCCCATGTTATCCGCAAATTCGGTTCTATCTCTCAACTATCGTGATTCAATTTTCTTCATACTCACATTTGAAATTGATCACTTTAGTTGTCTCCTCCTTAACTTGATTTAACCAACGTGCACAATGTCATAAGTGTAGGGAGACTTTTCCCACATGCTTAAACATTGAGGACAATGTTTATATTAAGTGTAGGGGAGACTTCTATCGAAGTTTTAAGTGGACTTTTCCATTAAAATGCCTTCATTTAACCGGAAAATCATCTTTTTCGACATTTTTCAAAAATTTTAATCTATTTTGGCCTAGTTGTATAGTTGTATTTTGCTTTGTTATGGTTATTTTCTTTCCTTGCTAAAATAAAGTTTAGTAACGTGGTTTTGATTTTCAAACGTTGTGAATCTTTTGACTCAACCCGAGTTTACTTATCTAAGTTTACTCTAGCTAGTATCCTTAACGTGTTTAAGTCAAGTTTTGCTAGGCTTTTATTTAGGGAACTTTAAAACGCGAAAGTCTTAACTCTCACGGGTTAAGAACAAGAACATTTCGCAAGTTCCTATAATTGATCCTAGAGAGTCGTTTATCAAGGGAACTTTAAAATGCGATTTCTAAACTTGAAAAAGTCTAAGAATTTGCAAGATCCTATAGATGACTCGAAAACCCAAAACTTTGATTTAATTGGCTAAGCATCCACGAGTCTCATTCATTGAAATTTTAAACTGTAGAGGACGAGAGATGATAGAGTCAATTATAAGTTTGGCATTCTTTCGTGAATTTATGTGAGTTGATTATAAGCCTATTCTCCCTTCGCTTGATAGCAAATTTATCTGCAATAAATAAGGTTGTACGATTTGAAAAGTTACTTAGCTTCTAGCACAAGTGATAACTAGGTTTTTAACCCGTATAAAAGTTATCGTTCTAGTGTTCTAATCGAATTGATCTAGGTTCTCTGTGTGACTTAGATTTATTTTGGTGAAACAAATATTTTTGGTTGTTTTTAAATAAAATGTGCAAAGACTGGAAAGTAAATGTCGTTAAGTAAAGGGCAAGTAATCTAAATCTAATTAAACAAAAGGGTGCAATATTTAAAAATGTGACGGAAAGTAAAATAATTAAATGACTAAAAAAATAAAAGCGTGACGAGAATTAAAATTAGACAAGTATTAAAAACTTAAACTTAACAATTAAACAAGAAAAAATATAAAAGTTAACCCAGATCGGAATGTATTCCGATCACTTACCATCGGAATGTCGAATGAATCCAGATCGGAATATGTCACCTTTTCAGATCTGAATAACCAAACACCCCAGATCGTAATACCAAGATCGGAATACAAAGATGTAACCTGTCGGAATGTACCTATCGGAATATCACCAATCGGAATGTGGCTAAGGAAATTTGGGCAGCACTTCGTCTTAGTAAGCCCTCAAGAGCCGTCGGAAAGAACGATCGCAATATGCGATCGCAATCCCCAGATCGGAATGAGGAAAAGATGCACCAATCGCAATCCCGGATCGGAAAGCAAAACCCTTAAGCCAATACTGTCACTATCGGAATGTGGTGTTGCTAGCCGTCGCAATCAAAAACCCTTACTTTCCGATGGAACCAACTTCGTAATAAGCACAATTCTAAATAAGCTACTTCTAATAAGCCGTGACCAAAAACTTTAATAAGATGAAATCAAAATGAAACAATAAGCTAAAAAGTTAAAATCTTTCAAACTTTAAAAGACGAAACTTAAATGAAATCAAAACTTAAAAATCAAAACTTTAAAGAAAACTTCCAAAACACTTAAACAAAATACCAAATTAGCACACAAGGTTGTCAATCTCGTGGCTTATTTCGTATGAGGAATTAAAAAGGACGAGACTTTTGGTTAAATAAGCAAATGGATTAAGCAAAACTTGCTTAATCCGAAATGTAAACCGAAACAAAAATGAAAGAGAAGAGTAGAATGAGATTGATAAAAAGACTTGATCAAATGATAAAGAAAGATTAAAGACAAGAATTTAAAGAACACAAATTAAAAACTTACTTGGAATTAAAAGGTAATTAAGGTGCATAACATGTATTTAAATGTGCAAGTAATTAAAGGTGCATAAAATAAAGGTGGAAGAACTAGTTTGTCAATCTAGCCAACAAGAAGAAATGAAATGAAAATGAGAGTATTTATAGGTGATTAGGGGAGAGGTTAGAGGAAGCTTCCTCTCCTCCTTCCTTTCTTCTTAATTGCGCCCTTAAGTCCTTCCTTCTTAATCTTTTTATTAATCTTGGACTTTGATGACTTTTGGCTCGGGATTTCTTTGGACTCGTCTTTTAATTCATCGATAAATAAGACTTGAGTTCCTCGGCTTTAAGTAAATTTCCGTCTTTTGACTTTTTCTTCGATAAATCTTCAGAATTGGTCTAGGACCTCCGTTCTTTTCGCACTCTTGGCTTCTTGACTTCGTCTTTCATCTTTTTCTTCAATAAAAGTCCGTAAATGCCCGTGAATTCCCGTGTTTTCTCCACTTTTCCTCTTTTCGTCCTAAATCACAACAGAAACACAAACCATGCATAATTCCGACATAAAAGACATAAAATACACGTTTTGGTCCGGTTATTATTGTAATTAAGTGGTAGAAAAGATGTGTGTTTACACACATATCAAATCCCCTACACTTGACCATTGCAATGTCCTTATGCAATGCATTAGTTACAAAGCACGTTTACATTTTTCATCATAATCAATCCATGTTGGCCTTTATTAAAGAAATTCAAAATAAAGAAATCAAAAACATACATTGGGTTTTGGAAATGTTGTGAATGATCATCATCCTCAAGTTTTCACTTTCTCCAAACCAAGCTTAAAAACGAGATCATTGTTATTATAAGTTAGTAAACTAACACGAACTCATGTGGGCCAATTATTCACTTAGACTCCCTTATTCCTAGGGGTATCTCTTATATTTTATTATTTGTCTTGAATGATCACGAGGATGCATTGTTTGACTTATTTCGATAGTTATTTAGTCTGAAAATAAAGTGAACGATTTAATCAATAGTTAGCTAAAGGACAAAATCTTTTAAAACTGCTTCTCGGGACCTCATAAAGTTCATATCTTGGCATAACTCGTTTCGCGATTTAAGACCTTTCTCGGACCGATATTTGGCAGCGACTTCATACTTCAAACCTTGAGAGACGTTCATGAAATTATGGTCTTCTCTTCATAATGGAATTTCTTCACTTGAAGTTTTGAGAGATTCATACTTGGACCACGACTTCTTCATTTTTCTCCAATCTTTATTTTGGACTTTGATATACAACGATCCGCCTCCTTTTATGACTTGGATCTATTTATCCTCATACCTTGTTAGGGTCTTTTCGGATACACTTCTCCATGACTTTTGGGGAGTTTTGCTTTACGTGTGTGTCTCGATCCTTCATATTGATTTTCGATAAATGATTCTTCACATCACTTTTGGATCTTTAGCAACAAAATATAGCCCTCATGCCTTGTTAGGGCCTTTTCGGACTCGCCAATCTTCGCGTCCCGCTTCAATAAGTTATGCCTTGGCTATGAACTCTAATCCATACCGAGCAACTTTTAAACGATCTTGGGCTAGAAGCTAAGTAACTTTTCAAATCGTACAACGTTATTTATTAGCAGATAAATTTATTAGCAAGCGATGGGAGAATAGGCTTATAATTAACTCACATAAATTCACGAAAGAGTGCCGAACTTATAATTGGCTCTATCATCTCTCGTTCTCCACAGTTTAAAATCTCAAGTAATGAGACTCGTGGATACTTAGCCTATTAAATCAAAGTTTTGGGTTTTCGAGTTGCCTATAGGATCCTGCAAATTCTTAGACTTTTTCAAGTTTAGAAATCGCATTTTAAAGTTCCCTTGATAAACGACTCTCTAGGATCAATTATAGGAACTTGCGAAAAGTTCTTGTTCTTAACCCGTGAGAGTTAAGACTTTCGCGTTTTATAGCTCCCTATATAAAAGCCTAGCAAAATTTGACTTAAACACGTTAAGTATACTAGCTAGAGTAACTTAGATAAGTAAACTCGGGTTGAGTCAAAATATTCACAACGTTTGAAAATTAAAACCACTTTATTAAACATTTATTCTAATAAGGCAAGAAAATAACTATATAAAAGGAAAAACTAATAGGCCAAAATAGATCAAAAATTTTGAAAAATGTTGAAAAATTGATTTTCCGGTTAAAATGAGGACAAACACAAGGAAAAGACCACTTAACTTCGATAGAAGTCCCCCCTACACTTAAGATAAACATTGTCCTCAATGTTTAAGCATATGGGAGTAAACTCCCCTACACTTAGGACATTGTGCACTTTGTTTAAATCTCGCTAAGGAAAAGACAACTAAAGAGATTCCTATTTTAATATTGAGAAAATATAAAATAGTGAATCGAAAAGAGTTTAGGATAGAACCGGGATAAAGTAGAACATGGAATCACGGCTCGTCAAGAATCATCAAGAATGGATCATTGAAGCTCGAATCCCTGATTAAGAGAAGAGAGGAGAGAGCAAACACCAACGGGTCTCCCCTACACTTATGATAAAGAAAGCGAAAAGATAGATGCATGGGTTGCCTCCCAAGAAGCGCTTGGTTTTTGTTTACCGAGTCGTGAGCCTGACTCGACCTTGATCATCAACGGAAGAAGCATGAAACATATCCACCAGGATCAAAGACATAGTTTTCATCGAGCAAATAACAAAAGCTTAAGGCGAACAAGGCAAGCCAAAGAAGAGTAGGCAAGGTTCCCTTAAGCAGCGATGGAGCACGGTGGAAGCAAGGATGAAGTGCAAGCATGTCTTCAAAATTTCCAAAGATTTTTCCTTTTATTTCATTAGGTGGATACTGAGATGGATTAAAGACTTCAATACCGGGGTCGAACACCTTTTCCTTCAGGGGAAAATAGCACTCAGGCTCAGCCGAGTGTGAAGAAGATCCGCAAAGAAGCACAACCTCGTCCTCAGAAGGAGGACAAAGAGGTGTCAAATCATAAGTGCAACGGATTTCGGTGTCGACCGGTTTCTTCTCCTTTGACAAAATTTTCTTCAAATCCAAAGTAGGATCAAGACGATAATCTTCAAAGTCCAAAGGAGGTGCATCAGTCTCATGAGGGAAGTAAGTGTTGAGAAATTCAGAGAAATCTTCCTCAAATGAGTAATCGTCCAAAGTAGGATCGAGTGACGGCGGAGGATCTTCATCGTGTGAAGAATCGCTCGAAAGAGTATCGGCTTCATCAAAATCATCGAAAGTGGGCAGCTCGGGATACTCAGAAATACAATTAAAATCATCCGAATCTGAGCTAGAATCATCATCATAAGCATCAAAGACCGGTGGAGAATCATAGATGGGAGAAGCTTCGAAAGTAGGGAGAGAATCATCCACATCATCATTAAAAAGTGGATTATCGATGCAAGAGTCGAATAAAGGATTGTCGTAGACGGTAAAGTCATTGAGCACATTAATCATATTCACTGATTTTCGACCTCCAAAAGTTGTACTAGTAAGCTTCCCCATTTTGAAAACTTGTGCATCATCCCCGACTCTTAAGATTAACTCACCTTCGGCAACATCCACTAAAGCTCGTCCGGTTCTCAAGAATAGCCGACCAAGTATTAAAGGAATACGAGGGTACATTTCATAATCAACTACGACAAAATCGACCGAGAAAGTAAATGTGCCAACTTTGATAAACACGTCTTTGGCTATACCAACGGGGTAAGCGAGAGTGCGATTTGCAAGTTCGAGAGTCATCTTTGTTGGAATGAGGTCGGGTAATGATAGTGTTTTCCAAACACTCAAAGGCATAAGATTAATACTAGCCCCGAGATCAGCAAGGGCAGTAAATTCTTCAGTTTTGTTGAACACACAAGGCAACACAAAACGACCGGGATCTCCAAGCTTTTCCGGTAATTCTTTAAGAATAACTGCTCAACAGTTTTCATTTAAGCGTGTGTTGGCGAGTTCAATCAACTTCTCCTTCTTGCTAAGCAATTCCTTGAATGCTTTGACAAATTTCGGCATGTGGCAAAGTGCTTCAACAAGGCTAATGTTGATGGTCATGTTAGATAGCATATCCACATATTTCGATACTTGACAGTCATTCTTGGTTAGGTCGTTGGTCTTGCCTATGCGAGAAGGGCATGGGATTCTAGGTTTATAGGTGGAAGGTGAAGGTGTAGTCGGTAAAGGTTGGGATGTTGAAGGGTCCTTCCTAGAGACATCGTCATGACGAGGCGGAGACGGTAATGGTGCACTAATACTAGGTGTAGGAGGAGTAGGGATAAATGGTGGTGGAGGAGTTGTGGATGATGGTGGTGGGATTGTTGGTCCTACGATGGTGACTCCACTACGAGTAGTAATAGCACTCACATTGGCTCGCGGATTAGTGACGATGTTTGAAGGTAGAGAACTTGAAGAAGAAGGTTGAGCGGCGGGCAAGAAACTAGCAAGCATATTCTTCAAATCATTTGTTTGATTGATGAAGGAGGATTGAATATTATCTCGAAGCTCGGATCTAATCTCATTTCCTTGCTTTGTGATATCTCCTTTTAGATTGATAATTTGGCTCTGTAGATTCTTGATTTGCTCACCTTGGGTTCTCATGATGGCCTCAACATCGGGATTAATGGGTGGGGTTTGTTGGGTGGGTGGGTGATAAGGATTAGAAGCTCTTGGTGGGATTTGGTTGCTTCTATTGTAGTTGTTGGCGGGGTTTTGGTTTTGAGGAGAAAAACCGGGTGAAAGGTAGTTGTTGGATCGGTAACTCAGCAGATTTCTATCCCCTTGAGGTCGAGCTTGGTAATTTTCCGGTGAATAATTACCATAAGCTGCATACACATTTTCCGGATTTCCTTGTGTCGAAGGACAATCGGTGTATTAGTGAGGACCGCCGCATGTTTCACAAGGAGCAGCAACAGCTTTAACTTGTTGTTGTTGTTGGTTTGAAGCTAAGAGTTGCATACTTCTGCTCATTTCAGTCAGCACACGGGTGAGTTCGGTCATATCAGGGTTTGCTGAGGTGGAGGAAACATTGACTCTCGGGTTGTTCCTTGAAGAAGCAGAGGAATCCCAGTTTTTGTGGTGAGTAGTCATGTTCTCAATTAACTCTCTACACTCCTCGGGTCTCCTTTTCATGAATGTGCCACCGGCGGCTGCATTAATCGTATCACGATCTCGAAAAGTCAAACCGTTGTAGAAAGTATCTATTAAGGTCACAGGTAGCATGTTGTGGTTTGGAAATCTATCGATCAAGACATTATATCTCTCCCAAGCATCAAAAAGAGATTCATCAGGATCTTGCATGAAACCGCTGATCTGATTGCGAAGGCTCGTGACCATGGATGGTGGAAAGTAGCGCGACAAAAAGCGTTGAGTCATATCATCCCAAGTGTGAATAGAATTATTCGGGAGACGATCAAACCATTTCTCGGCATGATGTAATAAAGTATGTGGAAAGAGTTGTAGGCGAAGTTCATCCATTGTGGCACCGGCCAACTTCATGCTTTGGGTGATTGTAATGAACTTGTCGAGGTGTTTGTTGGCATCATCATCAGGCAATCCACGGAATGGGTTTGTTTGTACTTGCTGAATCATGTGGTGCTTCAACGAAAACTCAGGAGCGTTGATTTGCATCGGCGCAATCGGTCCTCCTCGTCCAAACATGGTCGGTTGACAAAGTTCCTCCATGGTCCGAAGATCGGGCTGTGGGAGAACATTGTTGTTATTATTATTATTATTGAGGTGTGGTGGAATGTTGTTGTTGACACCTGACATAGCTAGATCTTCTTGAGGCTCGGGCTCTTGATAATTAGAGGATCTAGTACGCATACACCTGAAAATGCAAAAGAAAAAGAAACCACACACAAAGACAATATATATACACAATAAAGCTAAAATCTTTTTGGATTTTTGAAAATTTTAATTTTTATGTATTTTTATCAATTTTTAATTTTTATGATTTTTTGGATTTTTAAGGCAAGAAAAATAACGCTCACAAGTGAACGGATCCCAAAAAGCAACGTGTCTCTCACAGAAAACCGTCAATCTTAACGAAAAGAGCCGGCAGCGGCGCCATTTGATAACTAGACTTTTAACCCGTATAAAAATTATCGTTCTAGTGTTCTAATCGAATTGATCTAGGTTCTCTGTGTGACTTAGTTTTATTTTGGTGAAACAAATATTTTTTGTTGTTTTTAAATAAAATGTGCAAAGACTGGAAAGTAAATGTCGTTAAGTAAAGGGAAAGTAATCTAAATCTAATTAAACAAAAGGGTGCAATATTTAAAAATGTGACGGAAAGTAAAATAATTAAATGACTAAAAAAATAAAAGCGTGACGAGAATTAAAATTAGACAAGTATTAAAAACTTAAACTTAACAATTAAACAAGACAAAATATAAAAGTTAACCCAGATCGGAATGTATTCCGATCACTTACCATCGGAATGTCGAATGAATCCAGATTGGAATATGTCACCTTTTCAGATCTGAATAACCAAACACCCCAGATCGTAATACCAAGATCGGAATACAAAGATGTAACCTGTCGGAATGTACCTATCGAAATATCACCAATCAGAATGTGGCTAAGGAAATTTGGGCAGCACTTCGTCTTAGTAAGCCTCAAGAGCCGTCGGAAAGAACGATCGCAATATGCGATCGCAATCCCCAGATAGGAATGAGGAAAAGATGCACCAATCGCAATCCCGGATCGGAAAGCAAAACCCTTAAGCCAATACTGTCACTATCGGAATGTGGTGTTGCTAGCCGTCGCAATCAAAAACCCTTACTTTCTGATGGAACCAACTTCGTAATAAGCACAATTCTAAATAATTCTAATAAGCCGTGACCAAAAACTTTAATAAGATGAAATCAAAACGAAACAATAAGCTAAAAAGTTAAAATCTTTCAAACTTTAAAAGACGAAACTTAAATGAAATCAAAACTTAAAAATCAAAACTTTAAAGAAAACTTCCAAAACACTTAAACAAAATACCAAATTAGCACACAAGGTTGTCAATCTCGTGGCTTATTTCGTATGAGGAATTAAAAAGGACGAGACTTTTGGTTAAATAAGCAAATGGATTAAGCAAAACTTGCTTAATCCGAAATGTAAACCGAAACAAAAATGAAAGAGAAGAGTAGAATGAGATCGATAAAAAGACTTGATCAAATGATAAAGAAAGATTTAAGACAAGAATTTAAAGAACACAAATTAAAAACTTACTTGGAATTAAAAGGTAATTAAGGTGCATAACATGTATTTAAATGTGCAAGTAATTAAAGGTGCATAAAATAAAGGTGGAAGAACTAGTTTGTCAATCTAGCCAACAAGAAGAAATGAAATGAAAATGAGAGTATTTATAGGTGATTAGGTGAGAGGTTAGAGGAAGCTTCCTCTCCTCCTTCCTTTCTTCTTAATTGCGCCCTTAAGTCCTTCCTTCTTAATCTTTTTATTAATCTTGGACTTTGATGACTTTTGGCTCGGGATTTCTTTGGACTCGTCTTTTAATTCATCGATAAATAAGACTTGAGTTCCTCGGCTTTAAGTAAACTTCCGTCTTTTGACTTTTTCTTCGATAAATCTTCAGAATTGGTCTTGGACTTCCGTTCTTTTCGCACTCTTGGCTTCTTGACTTCGTCTTTCATCTTTTTCTTCAATAAAAGTCCATAAATGCCCGTGAATTCCCGTGTTTTCTCCACTTTTCCTCTTTTCGTCCTAAATCACAACAAAAACACAAACCACGCATAATTCCGACATAAAAGAAATAAAATACACGTTTTGGTCCGGTTATTATTGTAATTAAGTGGTAGAAAAGATGTGTGTTTACACACATATCAACAAGATCATTTAAAAGTTGCTCGGTATTAACTAGAGTTCATAGCCAAGGCATAACTTATTGAAGCGGGATGCGAAGATTGGCGAGTCCGAAAAGGCCCTAACAAGGCATGAGGGCTACATTTTGTTGCTAAAGATCCAAAAGTGATGTGAAGAATCATTTATCGAAAATCAATATGAAGGATCGAGACACACGATGAAAAGCAAGTACTCCCCAAAAGATCATGGAGAAGTCTATCCGAAAAGACCCTAGCAAGGTATGAGGATAAATAGATCCAGGTCCTAAAAGGAGGCGGATCGTTGTATATCAAAGTCCAAAATAAAGATTGGAGAAAAATGAAGAAGTCGTGGTCCAAATATGAAGAATCTCTCAAAACTTCAAGTGAAGAAATTTCTATTATGACGGGAAGACCATAATTTCAAGAACGTCTCTCAAAGATTTGAAGTATGAAGTCGCTGCCAAATATCGGTCTGAGAAAGGTCTCAAATCGTGAAGCAAGTTATGCCAAGATATGAACTTTATGAGGTCCCGAGAAGCAGTTTTAAAAGATTTTGTCCTTTAGCTAACTATTGATTAAATCGTCCCACTTTGTTTTCAGCTTTAATAACTATCGAAATAAGTCAAACAATGCATCCTCGTGATCATTCAAGACAATAATAAAATATAAGAGATACACCTAGGAATAAAGGAGTCTAAGTGAATAATTGGGCCACATGAGTACGTGTTAGTTTGCTAACTTATAATAACAATGATCTCGTTTTTAAGCTTGGTGTGGGGAACGTGAAACTTGAGAATGATGAACATTCATGACAACCTAAAACCCTAATGTAAGTCTTTGAATTATTTACTTGTTTTGTTCTTTTTGTCTCCTTAGAGTTTAGTATTTAATAAAGGCCAAGGTAGGTTATTTGTGATGAGAAATGTAATCTGTGCTTTGAAACTAAGCATTGCATGAGGGCATGGTAATGGTTAAGTGTAGGGGATTTGATAGGTGTGAAAACACCCATCCTTTTACCACTTATTGCTTGCTAAAACGAGACCAAAATGCGTATTTAATGTCATTTGTTTGGAATTATGCGTGGTTTGTGTGTTTGTTGTGTTTTCAGAGCCAACCGGATAAATATTAAAGAAAACATGGGATTGCACGGGTTTTATCGAAGAAAAAGACGAAAAGACGAAGTCTATAGTCCAAGAGATGCAAAAGATTTGAAGTCAATGGGCCTATTTGAAGATTTATCGAAGAAAAGGACCAAAGATGGAAGATTTATATATGTCGAAGAACTCAAGTCTATTAAATGAAGAAATTAAAAGACGAGTTGAATTTATTCGTCGACAAATCCCGAATCAAAGTCGAAAACGTCAACTTTACTGAAAAGACGAGACGATAAAAAGAAAGGGAGAAAGCCCACTCACCAACCAACTCAAGGCCTATAAATAGGAGATTCCCTTCACATTTTTAAACTAGTCTATTTTTCTGTTTTTCCTTCTCCTATTTCGTAGGAAAACCAACACCATTAAGGTGTTTGGTGATTTTCATTTCTCCTTTTTAATCCAAGATATTGTAAGTTTAATCTTTGTTTTTTGTTTGTTTGAATCCTAGCTTTTAATACAATCTTTCATTTAATCTTGTTCTTCCTTTTCTTATTGATTCTAAAGTTCTAAGTTTTTATTTTGCTGATTTTGATCTTTAAAAACAAGTGGGCTTTGTGTTTTTATTGATTTGGCTTGATGTTTATCATTAGTAGATGATTAGTGGTTAGTTTGTTTTAATCTTTGGTTAAAAACTTGGTGGATTTTGGTTTAAATTCGTATTGTTGTGTGTTCCCTGTTCTTCGCATTCTTTATGTTTCCCAGATTCCGAATGAGCTAAAACATTCCGAACCAACGTCTTTTAAAATTATCCGAACGAAGTGTCTTGTTTCAGTTATTCCGGATGAGCTAAGTTTTCCGAACCAAGGGATTAGCTAATTAATTCCGGATCAAGCCTAATATTCCGCATGAAGCCAAATTATTCCGAATCAATTAAATTTTCCGAACCAACAGCATTATTCCGCATGAAGGTCTAGTATTCCGAATAAAGCAATTATTCCGGATCAGCAAAATATTCCGAACGAGTGTCTTTTCCGAACCAGTGTTTTATTCCGAGTGAGCAAATTATTCCGGATCAGTTAATTATTCCGAGTGAGCATTTTATTTCGAATCAAATCGTTATTCCGCATGAATTATTCCGAGCCAACACCATATTCCGAATAAACTAGTTATTCCGGATCAGTCTTTGTTCCGGATGAAGAAGTATTCCGCATGAAGGGTATATTCTGAATCAACTGTTATTCCGGATGAGAATTTATTCCGAACCAGCAATTTTCTTTGATTATTCCGCATGAGCAAGAACATTCCGAACCAAGGCTTTTCAAAGTATATTCCAAATTAGCTGATTTTCCAGGAGAAGGTCTTTTACTGTTTAAATTTAATTCAAGCTTTAGTTTTATTAATTGTTTTTAGTTTATTTTTATCACTTCACGCTTTTACCTTTTAAGTAGAAATAGATCAAAAGCTCCCCCTTTTAGTCACCAATTACGATAATTCCACTTCTAACCGTGATCAATTCGAGAAGATACCAAGAACGAAACAACGAAAAATATAATTGGGTACGAGCAACACAAAGAAAGATATTGCAACCACTATTTTATTAACTAACCAAACTTCTGTTATTAATGACTTATCTGGATCTTGGTCTCTTCTCTTTTATTTTTCTTTTATTTTTTTTGTGTGACCTTTTGCTATATCTTGCTATGTAGCTTGTCACCATATCTCGATTCCTTGGTGCCCCAAGCAAGGGGGAGTAAGCACCAAGGGGGAGCATTTGCAAATTCCGATTCTTCTCTTCTACAAAGACTTTTGCAACCTTTTTGCTTCGCCAAAGGGGGAGAAGTGAAATAAACTCGTCTTCGAAAATCTTGTTTTTCATGTGATTGAGTTTATGTATTGTCGAAATCAAAAAGGGGGAGATTGTTAATGCAACGATACCTAAAAACATTACTTGCATTTTTCGGTCTCACTTTGTTTTGATTACGACAATATGTAAAAACAAGCATTTACGAAAACAACGAAAAATGAAATCTTGAGTTCAAGTATTTTTTTATTTCAACCATTATCACTTATGGTATGTACAAACAAGTACTCATCCTAATTAAGTGATAAAGGATTTAATCTGTTCTTAAAACTCACTTTTAATTAACTGTGACAAGTTTTTATTAAACTTTATTTTTAACAAAATGTTTTATTAAATTAAATATTTGAAAATTTGAAAATGGCATATCCTATCTTGGTTTGGAATATCCTTTCAGAATATTTTAATCACCAGATTCGAACCATACCACTAAAAGACAAAAAGGAGCGGAGTCTACTCCGGCGATTCCTTAAGTGGCTATGTGGTTCCTTATCGATAAGGAACTGCGGACTGCAATAAAGAACCGCGCGCACATATAGCCGTTGGAGCCTTGTCTTGTAAATAGTGGACCATTCTCATATTTTCTCTTCACCTCTTTTGCACATATAATTCCAGATTATTTCATACTTCTAAAATCATTCTAATCCTTGGTCATTTGGTTGATTACTACTTGTTTAGAAGTGAATCTTTCTTCTCCCATATCTTCCTCTCCAAGTGCAAAGAGAAGAACACTTTCATCCTTGAAGTGTTGTGTCTACATCAAAGATCTATTGAAGATAAAATCTTATTTATTCATTTTTGTGTCATTGTTGTGAAGATCCAAGTAGTTGTGTCTATTTGGAAGTTGTGTATGTACTAAGGTTTATACTTGGTCCTTAAAGTATACTAGTGTAGATTGGTCCTAGCTAAGATTAGGGCTCGACTTTTAGCTTAGAGTCAGAAATTGGATAAGCAACGCTGTGTACGGTTTCTCTACCTTAAGAAGCTTGTTGATTAGTGAACTTTCAAGTAAGGAGTACTCGAGGAGTGGAGTAGGGACGAGGAGTGAGCTTCGTTGCCGAACCACTATAAATCCTTGGTGTTTGATTTGATCTTTCTTTCCCTTATCTCTTTACATCCATTATTCTTTATACTTGTGATTATTAGTTTAGTTGCACTATACCTTGTTCATATTGTGTATAAGAAGGTTTCACATAATCACTCAGTCTAAGTTTTTGAAAAGGACTTTTGAGAACCATCTTTTGACAAATAAATTTTAAGAAACTATTCAACCCTCCCCCCCCCCCCCCCCCCTTCTAGTTTCTAAAAAAATCTTTATACGGGTTAAAGCAAGCTTCATGAAATTGGTAGAATAAGTTCATTACTTTTCTCTTAAGTCTAAATTTTAGACAATCCAAGGCCGATCACTCGCTCTTTCTTTTGAGGAAGGGAGCACAAGGGTAGTCATTCTAATTTACGTAGACGATGTTATCATTACCGGGAACAGCCTCACCAAAATTGAAGAATTCAAGAAGCAACTTCATCACGAATTCAGCATTAAAGATCTCGGTTCCTTAAAGTATTTTCTTGGTATTGAGGTAGCAAAAACAAACGATGGACTTGTCTTAAGCCAACGAGTATACACGTTGGACTTCTAGTGAGTAGTGGGAAGATGGGATGTAAGCCAAGTTCTTTTCCCATTGAAAAAGTCTTAAAATTAGATAAAGGAGAAAATGAAACCCGGGTGGATGCTAGTCAATATCGTCGACTCATTGGTCGACTTCTCTACCTTCAAGCTACTCGACCTGGAATCACTTACTTCGTCAATATTTTATGCCAATTAGTTGCTGATCCACGAAAAAATCATTTGGAGGCAGCAAATCGTGTTCTTGGTTACTTAAAGGCTACACCGGGCCAAGGTATTCTTCTCTCTCGAACAGGAGACCTTTTCTTAACTACTTATTGCAATTCTGATTAGTTAGGATGTCCCTACACAAGACGATCACGCACTGGCTATTTCCTCTTGCTTGGTGGAACTCCTGTCTCTTAGAGAACCAAGAAACAATCAGTGGTTTCTCGCTCTTCAGCTGAAGCATAATACAGGGCAATGGCTTCCACCGTTAGCGAGATTATTTGGGTTCTATGTTTACTTAGTGAACTACAAGTTCACATTACGTTGATAACACCCTTATTTTGTGATAACCAAGCAGCACGTCACATAGCTAACAACCCCGTTTTCCATGAACTAACAAAGCATGTCGAGATGGACTGTTATTTTGAACGAGAAAGGGTCGAATCAAAAGAAATAGTGTCGATGATATCAGCAGTAAAATGCAAGTAGCGACCTTGCTAACAAATGGCCTTACATCTCAACAGCTTAATTTTCTTCTTGGCAAGATTGGCATTGCAAATTTTCATGCTGCATCTTGAGGTAGAATATAGGATTTCATGATGATTCCTTTTTTATTTTGATTTACTTTATCCTCTCCGTATTTAGAGGAGGTAATCACGAAGTGATTACATATTATATTCTTATTTATTTCCTTGTTCCCCTTATTGTTGTGATATGAAAAATTAAAAACAAACCTTTGTCTTTCTTCTCCGTTCCATCCAATTTCTAGAGTTTTTTTCTTCAATTTTAAAAAAATCTAATTTTTTAATTATACAAAAAATTAAATGCTCCTATATATGTTTTATGTTTTGTGATATACTTAGAATGAGTACATGTTTTCTTCTTGCACTAACTTATTCTAAATGTTCGTAATTTCTTCAATGTATAGCATGGTTATTAATAGCTTGAAGGCGTGGCGTGACGATATGTCCAAGCTACACGCTTTAGCGGCTAATGTGAAGCTTTAGTGTTTTTAAATCATGGCTTATGGCGGCACAACATATAAAATATTTATTTGTTTTATTATATTTTAATATTAATATTTATATTTAGTTCTCAATAAGTGTTGTACATAATAATTAAAGTTAAAAAATTCCCATTACATGTAATAATTTTCATTTTTTGAAGTTGAATTTAAAAATCACCGCACTTCATGTTGCAGCACGCTTTGACCTATTGCGTAGAGTGGAGGCCACACCTCAAGCTTTAGCGCGCCTTAAGGCAAGTCTTAGCGGACTATTTAGAACCATGGTGTATAGACAAAAAAAAGGTGTATAAAATACGAGTTCCATATCCAGATACAATAGAAAATATATTTGCTTAACCAGCTACTTTGCGCATTAAGAAATGTGTTGTTCCCATTTAATCCATAACACAAGATTTAGAAGAGATATTTAGAGAGAGAAAGAGAAGAAAAGTAGAGAGAAACAAGAGAGAATTTGGAAGGTTAATGTTTACTAGAGAGAGAAAGTAAAATGAACCAACACCCTCTTCCACACATGGAAGAGGGTATATATATGCCACGGCCTAAGGCCTTTGTGGGCTTCATCTTGGGCCGGGCTTGGCTTTGTTTTGGGCTTACGCCCCTAACTTATACAATATTAGCTTAAAGTCCAAGCCCAGTTTTCCCGACTAACCTATTACAATACAAGACCATTTAACGACTGAGATGACCTATTACATTCTTGTTCGACTATATAAAATATAGGGCTAACAATCTCCCCCAATGTATCGGTCATCTTAAAAAACTTAAAAAGCATAAGATGATTGAGTGAATACATTCTTGTAGAGGAGATCTTCCTGCTTTGGTCTTGTATCTTGGTCTTGATCTTGTTTGTAACAGCTTTGTTCCTTCATGCTTTCGTGATCTTTATCTTGAGCCTTTGTCATTTGACTTTGAGTGCTTGAGATCTTCATCTGTACTCCTTGTGACTAAGATGACCTATTACATTCTTACATTCTTAGGTATCTTGATTATCGCCATCTTATGCTCTTGTGACTTCTGAATCGACATCGGTTACACAGCTACGCCACCTTCTTGATATGCAGCAACACATATAGACACGGATAAAATGACTTTGAACATTTCATACTAACTCGGTAGCGTTTTACCTCCGGTCGGTGAAGACCGTTAAACGGTATTAAAATACCGTACCTGTGATCAGGTAGATTCGATTAAGAACCTCCTTGACAGGGTTTCCCGGCGGTAGTAGCCAGTTCTCTTTACTCGACCGTCTCAAAGCAGACTGCGAACGTAAAGAGTGAATCATAAGGATTAATTATCCGTCTGATTAGAGTCGTCAATTCAGATTTCCTGGAACAAGTTTGATTCTAAAAGAATCGCACCATTGTTGCTTTCCAGTTTGTCACAAGCTTGATTCATAGAGAATCTTGCGAGTTACCTACCGCAGTGCTGTTTGATGTTGACACTGGAAGGATTTCCATTCGTCACTGTGAACACTAATGAGTGTCACTCTGAATGTTCTGGCAAGATCACATGGATTTTGCGAAGAAACCTGGAATCAAGTTTGAATCAATTAAGAATCGAAACTTAGTTGCTTTCCAGTTCTCACAAGTTTGATTCGTGTAGAATCGCACAAGTTACCTACCATGAGCTTGTTTAATGCTGGCTCAAGCAGGATTTCCATCTTCATTGTGAATCGTATCACTCAGATGTTCTGGCAATATCACAAGGATAATGCGTAGGACTCGATTGTGTCCTAATGAGATGATAAATTGATCTCGTTTGGCTCTAGACTCAATAAGTGCATTTTGGTAATTGGAGGCTGGAGCAGACTGCCACCTTTTCAATATTAACTGACTCGGAGTGAGAAAGTCAATAGATACGTGTTGATCTCCGTGACAATGAGACACGTTTCTTTTGAGAGAAACTCGAATGGATGGGGAAGGGTTGTGCATCGCATCACTGGGTCCATGACACTTGTCTTCAAAAGATGTGTTAACCCGGTTTCTACCTAAGTTGCATAGAATATTCAACTCCTTCAATGCTTACCAATACGTCATCATTAGCACCTTGTTGTGATTGTTCTAGTGCTAACTTAAGTAATTGGTCCGCATTCAGCTTCATTCCACTCCATCTTTCCTAAGGACAACTATTCCTAGTTATGGAATGTCCTTGGGTAGATCCCTCCGGTTCTGGTTGGATCATAGGACTTAGTTTCCTATCCTAAACCACCTTTTGACTCCATCGTTCAGTCGTGGATAGTAGGTTGTTTTGGGTATAGATCGTAACCATTAAACCATTGAAAACCATTCAAAGTGTTTGATAAAAATCAAAACTTTTAACACTTGAAAGTTTTACATTTCCGAAAAGCTCCCCCTACACACATGCATCGATATACGAAATAGTTTGGCATGTGAAGGAAAGAGTTGCACTTGAGTCTTTAAGATCACATGTTGCGATATATTACATTTTAATCACATTTTCTCCCCCTATCTCTAATATAAAAATATAATATTAGAGATAACAATTGATTAAAATATGACATTTTCTGAAAAATCGACGGGAGAGAAACATGTGTGCACGCATGAATCATGGAACATTTTCAGTCGGGACGCTCCCCCTCAACAATATATGTGTGTCTTGAGACAAAATTTGACAAAATTTTAGAAAAACGACACCACAAAATATGTTGAGGTACGGAGTTGAGATGCCTTTTCCGATATAATATATTACATTTGACAATTTCATATCATTTTCGGAATGTGTTGGATACATAAAATATGACAATTTTAGAGATGTACCCAACAACATTAAAAGGCTTGATTTTAAAACGCTCCCCCTCAAAAATTGATCAAAATAACATATGACAGTTTTGAGATATAAAAACCACTTATGAGGAAGGGAGTGTTGAACACACAATTTTGAAAGATTTAGAAAAACCTTTTAAGAAATTCTTGAAAAATTGTGTTCAACGGTTTTAAAATAATCAGGATAGAAGACTTCTCTTCTATTGCTTAGGGAAAGCGCACTGAAACGTACACTCCCCTTTCGGGTCCATTTTTCATGAGCTCAAAACTTTGATTGTTTTGTGACTAGCTCATGACCGAGAAAAATAAATTTCCCGTTGTGAAGGATAAGTTATCATCCGTGATAAACTTTCCTTAAGGTGGAATTCGAGTTCTAAGCTGACATTTACTTAGAAATCGTTTTTCATGAACTTAAAAACTTTGAATGTTTTTATAGAAAGCTCATGACCGAGAAATATTAATTTCTCGTTGAGAAGGATAAGTTATCGTCCGAGATAGACTTTCCTTATTTGAGGTCCGAGTCCTAAGTTGTGATGCGCTTAGAAGTCATTATGAGAGAATATCAAGCAGCTTCATTTGCCAAAACCTCCAAGTCTTCTGGAGTCATATACTTCATACCAAGACGGCCAACGAGATACGCAAACCTATCTTTCGATAGAGCTTTTGTAAACAAGTCTGCCAGCTGGTACTCAGTTCTGACAAAGTATAATTCCACGATGCCGCGTTCCACTTGTTCCTTGATGAAGTGATATCTGACATCGATGTGCTTGGTGCGGGAGTGCTGAACCGGATTGCAAGATATGGCTATGGCCGACTTTGAGTCACAATACATAGGTATTTTATCAAAGTGGAAGCCATAATCCGTGAGTTGAGTTCTCATCCAGAGGACTTGAGCACAACACGCGGATAGAGCCACATATTCTGCTTCAGCTGATGAGAGCGAAGTGCAATCCTGCTTCTTTGACGACCAGCTGACAAGCTTGTCTTCCCCTAGAAATTGTATGCTACCAGAAGTGCTTTTACGACTATCAAGACAACCTACGTGATCAGAATCTGAAAAAGCCGTTAGATGAAAACCGATTTCCCTCGGATACCAGAGTCCCATGTGAATGGTATTCTTAAGGTACCGAAAGATCCGTTTAACCTCTTTGAGGTGCTTTTGAGTAGGTCTGGCTTGATATCGTGCACAATAGCATGTGGCATGATGAATATCAGGCCTGCTGGCTGTAAGGTACATAAGTGACCCGATCATACTGCGATATCGCGTTTGATCTACGGGATATGAGTACAAGTCAGCGTCTAGGGATGTGGTCGACAATGGTGTACCAACGCGAGCACATGAGGTCATACCATGCTTTTTAAGTATCTCTTGAGCATACTTAGCTTGGTTAATGAAGATACCACGTGGGGACTGATGAATCTGGAGGCCTAAAAAGAATTTTGGCTCCCCCATCATTGACATTTCAAATCTGTTGTGCCTTAATTTTTCAAAACGTTTTGAAAGTTTTGGGTTCGTAGAACCAAAAATAATGTCGTCAACATAAACTTGCACCAGCATTATGTCATCCCCATATTTATTAGTAAAGAGAGTAGGATCGATAGAACCTTTGGAGAATCCTTTGGACACCAAGAAGTTTGAAAGTCTTCGTACCATGCCCTTGGAGCTTGTTTAAGTCCATATACAGCCTTCTTGAGACGATAGACTTTGTCAGGATGATGAGGATCGATGAATCCTTCCAGCTGATTCACATACACTTGTTCCTTCAAATGACCGTTGAGAAAAGCAGTTTTAACGTCCATCTGAAAACCGTGAAGCCCTTATGTGCAGCATAAGCAAGGAATATCCTGACTGCTTCCAAACGAGCGACTGGGGCGAATGATTCATCGTAGTCTATGCCTTCTTGTTGACGGTATCCCTTAACCACAAGACGAGATTTGTTTTTGATGATGGTTTGTTCTTCATCCAGTTTGTTTTTCCAGATCCATTTGAAATCTAAAATTGACATTCCATAGGGTCTGTCAACAAGTTCCCAAACATTTAGGCGTTCAAACTGATGAATTTCGTCTTGCATTGATTCAATCCACGCATGATCAGTCATGGCTTGTTTGATGTTTGTAGGTACAATTGAACTCACGGTGAGTGCATACATACACACATCGCCATCGGTTTCGAGTTGTCTGCGTGTTCGAACCGGTTGTGAAGGATTTCCAATGACTTGCTCCAATGGATGATCACGTGTCCAATGGTGAGTGGATGGATATGGTTGGTAGAATGTATGCATGTTGGACGGATCAACATGTTGAGTAGAATACTCTCCGACTTCGTGTACCGGTGTACCGAACGGATTGATAAATTCTTCATCGTCAGGTTGTGCATCGACTGCTTGATTTTTGTTTCCTCCTTCAGCATTGACGGTTGGTGATGTTGGTTGTATGACAGTTTCTTGAGTTTGTTGAGTATCCACTGGAATTGTCTCTTGAGCAACGGTTGCTGAAGTAGATGCAGTTGTGTCTTTTTGACTTTGTTCGGGTGCATCAGTAGTGGTGACAGCGGAAGGCTTTGACACAACTTGATTGTTTCCATAGTAATATTCATCAAACATTGGATCATATAAATCAATCAACTCATTCATTTGTGTCGTATCCGTCGAGTCTGCTGTAGGAGTACTTTTTTGACATTCTTGCCCGGGACGTACACTGTTGTGTGTAGGTGCCATTGCTGGACATTGAGGTGCGGGACTTGAGCTGTTGTGATCAAGTACCATTTGTGGCAATTCGTCAAAGTTCACATGAATTGTTTCGACAATGATCTTTGTTCTCTTGTTATAGACCCGATATCCTTTCGACAATGTAGCATACCCCACAAAAATACATGCATAACCTTTTTCTTTCATCTTGTCGAGATTCTCACCGTCTTTAAGGATGTAGCATAAAGATCCAAATACGTGAAAGAATTTTACAGTAGGTTTCCTGCCATTGATGATGTGGTAAGGTGTCTTTTCATGTCTAGGGATGACGAGAGAACGATTCTGAGTATAACAGGCAGTTGCAATTGCTTCAGCCCAGAAGAATAGCGGTAATTTTGAAGCAGAAAGCATTGTTCGAGCAGCATCTACCAAAGTACGGTTCCGTCTTTCGACAACGCCGTTTTGTTCAGGAGTTCGAGCAATAGACGTTTGATGTTCGATGCCTTCTTCTTGAAAATAAGATTGCAAGTTCTTGTTCAAAAATTCAGTACCCCTATCCGTTCTTACGGTTAAGACTTGAGCTTGAAGATTGCGTTGTATCATCTTGAGAAAGTTTTTGAGAACCTCTAGTGTTTCATCTTTGGACCTTAAGAAGAAAGTCCATGTGTATCTAGAGTAATCATCAACAATCACTAGAATATACTTTTTTCCGTTAATACTCTCTACACGCATGGGACCACATAAATCCATGTGTAGAAGTTCCAATCGTCCTTTTGAGCTTGGGGTAGTCTTTGATTTGAAAGACTTCCGTTTTGCTTTCCCCAACTCACAAGAAGAACAAAGATGGTCTTTGACGAATTTCAACTTAGGAAGACCGGTCACAATATCATTCTTCGAAAGCAAGTTGATGGTGTCAAAGTTGAGATGTGACAATCGTTGATGCCATAACCATGCTTGAGATGATGAAGCTTTAGCCATTAAGCAAATTGGATTTGTTGAAGATGTGTCTTGAAGAGTTATTGTGTAGAGATCAGAACCACGAGAACCTGTAAGAAGGTCATTCCCATCGTAGTCTCTAACATAGCAAGTAGATTTCCGAAAAGCCACTTCCAAATCCGCATCACAAAATTGACCAACCGAGAATAAATTGTGATTCAGTCCCTCGACGTAATAAACCCGTTTTATAGTGATATTCCCTTGAACCAGGTCTCCATATCCGAGTATCGGTGCAAATTGATCATTTCCAAACCGTACCGTACCCAGAAACTTCTCCACGAAGTTAATGAGAAGCTTGAGATTGCCCGTCATGTGCTTTGTGCACCCGGAGTCCATTATGAATAGGATGAGTTCGACGAGCTGCAGAAGAATTAGAAGACAATGTAGCATTTGACAAATGGGATCCCTTGATAGAGACGGGTTCCAAAATAGTAGTGGGCCTAGATGCAAAGTCTACAGGCAAGCTGATATTCCTAGACCCAATCACTAAAGTGGTTAACTTAGGTACCCATTTGTATCCGGGTGGAGTATATCTCGAATACCCCTGTGTACATGTCCTAATCATGTTCTCATATAACTTCCTTAATCTGTTTTGTTTACGCAGAGTAGTGGAGTCTAACGCACTTAGTTTCTTAAGTGGTTGATCAGTGAATTGGTTCAAAGTTCTTGTGGGTTCTCTAGTACTAGTGGGCACAAGAATAGGCTTCCTAGTTCTAGCATTCACGCCATTATGATTAAGAGCACAAGCCTCATGATTGAAAGTACGAACACATTTGCCACATTCAACACAAACAAATTCAACATTCGAGGTCTTAGCATTTAAACTGTCATTACATGCAGTTAAAGACGTTTTATTCTTAGAAAACTTAAAATTCCTACGGTGATCTTCTACTTCATTCTTCTTCCCTTGACTATTGTTAGGCATGACTCTATCTTCAACTCTAGTGCTCTTAAGCTATGGTCCGCTAACACTAGTAGTGGGATTTACTCCTGTAGAAGAAGACACACGTTGATTAGTTTCCTAGTATTCTGAGGTAACTGCGTTGTTCCAGTTTGAGTGGACCTAGTGTTCATCTTATACATTCCAGGTGCTATCACATTAGTGCTCTTGTCATTTCCTATCTTAGGCAAAGTCTGTGGGGATTGTCCCAAAATAGATGTTTTAGGGAATTTAACCGCATTCGGTTGACGAACGGCGGATGGTTTACCCAAAACAGACTTTCCTTTGATTTTCTCAATGAGTTTCTGTAACTCACTTATGGCTATGTCCCTTTCTTTTAGCTGAGCTTTCAAATCATTTATTTCGAAATCTTTTTCATTCAGTAGACGAAACGAAGAAGCTGACATTTCTTGACACTTTTTATGATTATGAGATTTTTCACCTTTTTGTAAAGCAAGTTCAAGAGAAATGGAGTGTTTCTCAAGTTGAGAAAAGCCTTTCGAAAGTTTGTTATATGACTGATTTTGTTTTGAAAGCTCTACTTCAAGATTGCGACATTTCTCGTCTGATTCTGACACTAGACATGCTACATGACAATATTGATCAAGATCGGTATACACACCAAGTATAGCATTCATATGGTCAGCATAAAAGTATTCCTTAGAAAGTCGATCAATTTCGTTAGAAAGTTGGTGTTCTTGTGTCTTTAATTTAATTTGAAGAAAATCAACTTCATCTTCAAGAGATTTGACATAGCTTAAATCAGTTAACATTTCCTCAGTGAGAGCATTATAAAACATTTTCACATTTTTTGAAAGATCATCAATGGTTGGAACAATGCATTGTTGAATGACGACTTCTACTTGTGGGTTAGGTTTAATATTCCAAATGGTATCCCTAGAAACTTTTTCATAGTCGACGACACCTTTGTACAAATTTAAAACCCCTTGTTTTATAAACTCAAATTGCTGAACACTTTTGCTTTTCTCATCCCATTTACGTTTTTCATCCAAAATTCTCTTTTCTAACAAAATTAATTGCTTTTTGAAACTCCTTTTTAAAGAAACTTTCTTTTGTGGTTCATCACTTGGTGGTGGAACACTATTATACATCTTTTGTTCTTTTGAAAGTTCTTTTTGAGGGACAAACTTAATATGATTGTTAGAATCAGAAAGGTTTATTAAATCACTTAAGTTTGATCGACTTTCTTCTTGTTGACGAATGATTTCGTCGCAGTCAGGGGAAAGCATAAGAGCAAGATTATCAACATAACAACCGATATCATAAAGAGCAGGCTTGGTACTTTGAGCTTTCTTGAGATATTCAGGCTTGACAAAACTCGTTTTCATATTTCTATTGAGCATATTCATAGTTTGAATAGACTGACCCGTTTTGTAAACAATGTTGTTTAACGTGTCGACTCTCTTTTCCAAAGCAAGAATTTTTTCAATATCCTTTTCTTCACGAGTTTTATAAAGCTCAGTTTGTTCTTTGTTAACCGACTCTAATTCAGTAATTTGGAGTTTATGTAGCAGCAGTTGTTCTTCAAGTTCCGATATCTTCTGTTTTGACATATGAATTTCGTGTGTTACTTCAGAACAATATTGTTCGTTGAGCACCTTACGTTCATATACCAAACCATTAGCTATTGCAACCCGTCGATCAGCTTCTTTTACATAATCACACTCTTAAAGCCTGTCTATCTCCTCGGCTAAGGATGTGTTTTCTTGCTTCAAACATTTATTATCATCTTTGTTTTCCTCAATTTCACGTTTTAAAGAATTAATAATAGACGCAAGCAAATCACGGTCCTCATCCGAGTCAGTATCCTGAACAGCTTTTCCGTCATCATTACACATATGCCGTGAATCCGTAGAGATATTGCTATCCTACGTGTCCATTACATATGTGTCATTGATGCTTTTGGGTTGCTCAGGATGCCGTCGTTCATTAGCAAACACATTATAGTTATCATGTGATGGTACCTTTTCAAGTGGCTCAGAATCATAGATGGGTCCAGAAGTATCATCAGTCTCTGGGATCACTTCTTGAATCTTTGCCATGTACACATAATGTGCCTCTAACTCTTGATCATCGGCTTCATCATCAGTGTCATCACGCCAGTCAACTTCATCTGCTGTGAGTGGAATTCCTGCTTCTTCTTTCTTGCACAGCAACATCTTTTCCTTGTGATATCCCGAATCCTTAACCCGTTTTGGCTTCTTACATTCCCTAGCCATGTCCCCAAATCCCTTGCAGTTGAAGCATTGAATCCCAGTCTTCTGCACCACCGGAGTGCCTACAGTATCTCTAGCCCCAACTTGATTCAGCATCCTCTGATTATCATACCTAGCATCACGATCATACCTAGGTGCATGATCAACTTCCTTATATCTAGCATTGGATGATGATCTGAGGTTGTTGTTGGTAGGTTTGTAGATCTTCTTATAAGTTGTGGTGAGTAAAGACATGAGTTCTTCAATCTTCTTGTCCCTTGAAGTTTGTTCATCATCACTGTCTCTATCTGACTCGGTGTCATACTTTGGAGGTGGAGTGGGGACAATTGCTTTTGCTTTGTGTTTAGCAGCAATTAGAGGTTTGGTGGATGAGCTTGATGACTTTGAGGAATGAGTAGGTGGTTGTTGACGGGGAACGGGTTTTGTTGAAGTAGCAGCCACAAAAGCAATAGAATTAGCAGACCGTTCTGCCTTTTCAGCCCTTAGTTCATTCACTTCATTCTGATGTTGTTTCAAGATATCATAAAGTTTGTGGTAAGATATAGTCTTGATATCTTCCCTTTGTTTGACCAA
The DNA here is from genome assembly GCA_025667525.1 of Glebionis coronaria. Classification (NCBI taxonomy): domain Eukaryota; kingdom Viridiplantae; phylum Streptophyta; class Magnoliopsida; order Asterales; family Asteraceae; genus Glebionis; species Glebionis coronaria. Next base: position 305,292,351 of record CM046878.1, on the reverse strand, counting down.
AGTCACAAACCTTTGCCATTCCGGTTTGAGTTGAAGTAGAAACTGAACATTGGCATGATGATTGGAGATGGTGCACTGATTTCTGACAAGCTCATTCATCATTTTGTAGAATCTTGAGTAATATGAGTCAATGGATTCACCATCTTTAGATGTGAATTTTCCAAACTCCCAAAGTAGATTAGTCTCGAGATCTTGAACATTGATTGACTCACCTTGCTTCAGTCGATGAATTGCATTCCACATTTCCATAGCATTAGGACATGCATCAACTGTGGAATAGATATCGTTATCAATTCCAGTGAGTATGAAATTTACAGCATCAGCTTCAGCTTGGAGGAGTTTCTTTTTCTCAGCAGAACATGTGTCAAAATCCTCCATAGCTCGTATAGTTGATGAAGTACCATCCTCTGCCTATGTGGTAATTGGTTTGAATTCAAAAACTGGAGGTGGATTCTCAAGGCAGTGACGAAGAGCAGTTCGGTTTTCTTTTCCGTCGAGAAATCTGAGAAAGCGAGATCTCCATTGAACGTAGCAACCGGCAGTGAGCACAGGTGGGTTACCGTTGCCACCTTGTTCCAAACGAATTTGATTAGCAGTTGCAATGTTGATGTTGTTGTTAGACATGGTGAATACTTGTGGATGAATTGCAGATCTTAGTGGATTTGTTGTGATGATGTGTGGTTAAAATTGAAATTCTGAAAATTCAAAAAAAATTTCTCAGTCCGACAATAAATTCCTCAGTCTGACAAAACGGTAAGCCGAAAAATTTTGTATCGCCAAATTTTGAATTTGAGTTAGAAATAGCCAAAAACTAGTAGGGAAAAAATTTGATTTTACCTGACCTAAAAATTTTAACTCTTTTTTTTTTTTTTTTTTTTTTTTTAATCTTCGTGTAAACTACGTTCCGAAACTAGTCTAGATAGTGGCTAAGTCTAAAAATTACTCAAACAAAATATCCATCGAAATGTCCATCGGAATGTTCAGATCGGAATGTTCTATCGCAATGTTCAGATCGGAATGTCAAATCGGAATACTTATCGGAATGTTCAGATCAGAATGTTCTATCGCAAAGCACTGTCGCAATACTCAGATCGCAAAGTCTATCGGAATACTCAGATCGCAAAGTCTATCGGAATACTCAGATCGCAATGCTCAGATCGCAAAGTAGCTGACAAAATTCAAGCAGAGTAACGACTTAAAATACTTCCTTATACCCGTCGGAATCCAGATCGCAAAGTACGATCGGAATGTCCAGATCGGAATAAGTAATAAAACCCACGTATCGCAATGTAGAACCAAAACCCTTTCCGATGGTGATGGTTATTGCGATGGAAGCCCACGTTTCACTTGTACTTTCCGATAGAGAATCTGCTTAAATTTCGGAATGAAGAACAAGAAGAAATTTCGCAACTTTTGATCCAAAAGATTTGTGTTTTAGCCAAAACCAAGATACCCAAATCACTAATACTAGTATGTAGATGATTTGTATCAAGAAAACACCATAAAAAACACAAAAAAGAAGTTTTGGACGTGAGATGTAGATCAAAAAGGCCACGAAAATTCAAGAACACCACACACGAATCTTCAATCACCTATCCACTATAGGCTCTTGATACCAAATGTTGTTCCCATTTAATCCATAACACAAGATTTAGAAGAGATATTTAGAGAGAGAAAGAGAAGAAAAGTAGAGAGAGAAACAAGAGAGAATTTGGAAGGTTAATGTTTACTAGAGAGAGAAAGTAAAATGAACCAATACCCTCTTCCACACATGGAAGAGGGTATATATATGCCACGGCCTAAGGCCTTTGTGGGCTTCATCTTGGGCCGGGCTTGGCTTTGTTTTGGGCTTACGCCCCTAACTTATACAATATTAGCTTAAAGTCCAAGCCCGGTTTTCCCGACTAACCTATTACAATACAAGACCATTTAACGACTGAGATGACCTATTACATTCTTGTTCGACTATATAAAATATAGGGCTAACAAAATGGAGTATCCAAAAAGAGCCATTTAAAAACATAGTCATAAAATATCCATTTACCTTGCCTAGTGTATATGAGAGAGGTAGATGTTTTTGCACGACTGATTTGACATTTTCTGTGAAATGAAATTTTCTTTTACAACCGTTTTGTCTTTTTCAAAAAAATAAAGGGGTGTTTAATATTTTGTTTTTAGTATCGTTTCTTCTCGGTATCTAATCGAATTGATATAACAATCTCAAGTATGACCTTATTGTTTTTTATTATAAAAGCTTGATTGATTTTTAAGCTACTTGGCACATAAAACTTGTAAAAAATGTAAAATATTATACTATTACTACATATACGTACTAATCCAAAAATATTTAGCAAATACCACAACGAATGCACAAAAAGTAAATGTAAAATATAATTTTACACTACAATCACAAAAATACAAAAGATACGAATTATGAAACTAAATCTATTTTTATTAATTCTAAAAATACAAACTTATAAAATCTAAAATATAGAAATTACAAAAGTTAAAATACAAAGTAACATTAAAATCTAGTAATACAAAAACATCCAACATTTCATGCGAACCTAACTACAATTCTGGCCCAACTGGAAAATGAGCCCAACAACATTTAAACAGAAACGAAATTTCATTAAGAGGCCCATATTAAAATGAATTACAAAAGTCTATATATCCAACTAATAGACTGGGCTAAATTGGACAAAGAAGTGTCAGTTACTTAAAAACAAATTTCAACCAAGAAAAATCAAACTCGTATAATGAAATCAACAGAACGAATTTGAAGCAACTGAAAATCAGATCACAAAAAACTAAGCTCGTAACAAAGAGCAAATAACGCACAGATCTGTAACATTGATGAAAAAGAAGTCTTAGAAGTAGAATTCTTATTCTAAATCAAGATTCACGTTACTTGACTGAGCTAACTACCATGAAGAGACAATCTTAGCTAACTGTCCTAACATACTAATGCTATAAGAAAGAGTCAATCCGCTGCTAAACATCTAAAATCAGGACAGTTAAATCAAGTACAAGCAATATTACTCTAGATACTAAACAGTAACTAATCTGTAAACTTTTAGAAATTAAAATGTTCTTGACCTGTGTATCCGAAGATCAAGTCCTTTGTCGACGAAGGCCACCGCTGTGCTGCCTTGTAACTAATACCAATTACTAACGCCTTCCTTCTGATAGAGAAAGATATCTACAAATCACTGCTGACTTGAACTGCAAACCAATCGTATCACCAGCTAAAACAAAAGGCGCAATCCAAACAGCCACACCTGCATAAAAACAAGACAAAATCCTACTTGCAGAATGGATTCTTATGAAAGAAATTTATGGTTGAAAAAACTGATCTCCTAACTGAATTCAATCTGATCTGATGCTTAATCGACAATATTAATCATTTCTTGCATCAGAAAAACCAAACATATTTAACTGAAAATGTTAATAAGCTAATTATCTTATCGACTGATTATCACTGAAAGAAACAAATATATTACTCAGAATATAAACTGAAATCAGTAACTTTTTAAAGCATTTAACAAGTCTCGTAAAAAGATTATTAGAAAAGAAAGTGGATTTGAAACTCGAAATTTGAAGTACCACCTGTTGATAGTTTAACAAACCTAAAAACTGAATTAGAATCACTTAACTAACTTTTCAACTAAATATGAAAGTAGAAAACAGAAAAATCACAAACGGATGAAGTAAACATTCTATAATAGAAAACAAAAGGTCTACAAAAGTTGTAAAACTAAGGGAGTAATTTCTAGAACTGAATTACCAGAACCAGAACATCATTTAAATGAAAATGAAACTGAAATCATAACAGAACTTTAAAAGACTTTAACAAACCCTGAAAACTGATCCAAAAGAAGAGAAAATTAAGAAAACTCAAGCTTTTATTAATGGTGAAATAAGAATCTTGTTACAACTGAACATTAACCGACTAACAGAAAAGATTGAAAGGATTTCAACATAAGAAAAAATTCCATTAATGGCAGAAAGAATTACAAATTCTAACTGAAATTTAGCTAACATCTACATTTATAACAAACTCAGTAACTAACTAAAATGAAAAACTTGACAGAGATTATCTAATCTACTCCTAGAACTACTCCTATGCTAACCATCTTGAAGTGAGGGTGATCCTTGGTATTTATAGACGTCTGAAAGGAGATGGTTGACGTGTATCCTCTAATCAGATCATGCCACGTGTAAATACGAGGTTGATGGTTCTTCAAGCTAAACCCGAATTGGACGTTTCTTCATTCTTGGCTCTTGATATAATTCACTTGTATCATCATGTAGAGGAAAGGAAGAGGATCATTTTTGCTTCTTTAAGTTTCTCTTGAATCTTTTTGTAGCTTCCTTGAATCTGACTTGAAAGTATATGGTGGGGACAGGTGAAGCCGACTGTTATATTTTTTTCTCTCTCTAGTCGTTTGATGAAGATGAGACGTGTTGGTGTATATGACCTGTTCTTGCTTTGACCAAGTTTAAGTAAAATTAAGTTTTCATTTGTTTTCTTTTTGGTCCTTTCACTTCCTTCTTGTATCAAATGAATTATAAACTTTTTAAACAAATTTCTTTTCATCCTTCGTTTTATTGAAAGTTACAACTTAAGTCCTCGATCTTTGAAATTATGGCAAGTAAGGTCCTTGAAGTTGATTTCGTCTTTTTCTGCGTCTTTTATCATATAAATCCATTGAAAACGCGTCTTTGCTCAAAAATGTATCTTGTTTACCCGAGAACACAAAAACACAAATACCCACGTAATTCTGATATTTTTCAGTTAAATATAATATATTTGGTTGTGTTTTAAGTGGTTTTTTGATCATAATTGATGAGTTTTTTCACACTTATCAACTCCCCTCCACTTGACCATTGCTATGGCCTCATGCAATGCAACATTTCAAAGCTCTAGAGTGCACTTTTCTCATAATTAATCCACCTTGGAGATTTTATGATTTAATAAACTATACTATACTACATGATGAATGATTTTGAATATTTACAATGTAATTCAAGAAAATCAATCTTATTTATATATTTTTGGATTTTTCTTGAAATGATTTTAATGGAAATAACTCATAAAGAAATCATTGACTTTAGTTAGGGCTTTTGGTACCATGAACACTTATCATCCTCAAATTTTACTTTCCCCATACCAAGCTTAAAAACAAGATCATTGTTATCCATACGTGAAAGCGCATCAACTCATTCATATAGATTAATTGTGTTACTCTTATACCCTCACTTATTATGCCTCTAAGACCGGTTATTATTTGAGAAACTTACTTGAGATCAAATTTGTCATTATTTAAAGCATGAAATATAAGAAGTGTAAAATCTCAAAATAAGGAAGCACGGTTTTAATCCTAATTAATCATTTCATCCATTACTCGAAAAACCGCCCACAATTGATATAAGTCCGACTCAAGAATAATAAGTCATTCGCCTTATGTGTAAGATCCTTATGTCATGCATTAATAAGTAGCTACACACTCGCTAAGGAAAGAAAAATAAAACTCACGCAATAATTTATATCCTCCGCCTTTTTGAGACTTTGGATCTTCAATCCCGCAACCCGTCAAGGTAATATTGGATTGGAGCAACTATTAAATCCCCGCAACCCTTGTAGAATAATATTGAAATTCAATAGCTACTATAGTTAACACTTCACTGCCGCTCTTGGGAGTCTTGTATAATTATTTTATTTTTTTTCTTTTTTTTCTTTTTTTTTTCTTTTTTTTCTAGCCACTCATTTTTTTTTTCATAAGTCGCTCTTATTTTTCTTTATTCCTCACAAAGAAAGTTGAAAAGAATAAAAGGAAAAACACCCGCTAAGTATTAAGCATGACATAAGTCTAGTACACATAAAATGTTCTAACTTAGAATCTTAAGACGTACTTATACCAACCACGAATGATTAGTCAAAAATGCATAAGATACTACAAATCAATTAAAACCGTTCTTGATTATTATTAACATATATGCGTTGACAAGAAAGTAAAGGTTACGAAAGGGGATATAAAAGCCACAATTAATTAATATGAGGTTTATCTAGCCCTTTACACTTACTTTAAACTCTATCATCTCTTGTTCTCCACAGTTTAAAATCTCAAATAATGAGACTAGTGGATGCTTAGCCTAATAAACCAATAAAGGTCTACATGGTTAAGACTACTAGCTAGAGAATGCTTGGATAAGCAAACTCGGGTTGAGTCAAAATATCCATGGCGGGCCTAATATGTCAAAGATGTCTAAATTTGTTAAACCATATCCTTTATTATATTTTTTCTCTTTTTATATATTTTTGAAAAGCATAAATAAAAGAAAATGCAAAGTGTATGCAAATGAAAAATGATTAATGCAAAAAATTATGAATGCATATTTTTGGTGGCCAAAGTAGATCAAAAATTTGAAAAATGTTTGAAAAATTAATTTCCAAGTTATCATGAATCTAAGGGCATGGTCTAGGTAAGGTCACTTCGATAGAAGTCCCCCCTACACTTAAGATAAACATTGTCCTCAATGTTTAAGAGTATTGGAGTTAACTCCCTTACACTTATGACATTGCGTACTTTGTTTAACTCGAGCTAAGGAAGAGACAACTAAAGTGTAATCATTTTAAGCACAAGTGTTGAATATCACAATAGCAAAAACTAATCAAAGTGAACCGGATACACGGGCCTCCTCCATAAGCTCCAAGAACGAAATGAGAGAGCGCAACCCTTGAAAAAAACACCAAAAGACGAAGAAATGCCACCCCTATATTTTAACTCTACTATAACCCCCTCTTATTAAACCTAACCTATTTAGATCTACTCTACGTTTTCTAACATAGTTATTCAATGCTTGAGTTTTTTAACCCTACGTCTCTAGCTCGACTCGGCCCCGAATTAGATTGTCCTTTGGGAAACCATCATGGAGAATAAAGGATATCACTTTGAAGCACATCTTACATGATACACTCAAACTTAGCACGTTGCCATTTACTATAAAATTTACAATATCCGCCTCGATAAATGGAACGGTCCAACAAGTGTCAAGTTTGTCCAATCATACGAAATCTCTCATATAGTAAGCACCACAGGATCAAATACATAGTTCCCATCTCTATACTCGAACAACTCCAAAGTAGGTAGCATCACCAAAGTAAGCTCATATGAGAAGCCCATAACAATCGATGTCACACTCTTGAGTGAAGTAGATGAAAACCAAGGTGTCTCAAACATACGTATCCCAGGATCAAAAACCTTTCCCTTCATGGGAAAATAAGAAGATGAACTCGTATCAACCATATAAGATTCCCCCTTAGATATCAAATCATCATGAGATAATGAAGGTGTAGGAATCAAAACATTCATAACAAGTCTATCCATGTGGTGCTCCTCGTCATCATCAAAAAGTGGGGAATCTTCCATAAAAGGCATAGTGACAGGAGGATCAAGAGTAATAGTGTCTTGTGAATGAGGTGTGGGCTCTATGTTCCCAAAAAGCAATGTTGTAATAAGACGAACCTCCTCTTCTAAATTAGAAACACTATCATCGACCTCTATATCAAAATGTGCAAAAGTAGCCTTTATGGTGGCATCAATCTCCATAAAAGAGTCCATATCAACGGTTTTTGGTTCTTAATTTACCTTGGGTGAAATGTTATCAATCTCTAAGGGAATAAGATCTTCCTAAATAACCAACTCCATGGGTGAAAATGTGGGACTAGAAGGCTCAAAAGTAGGTATATCAATGAGAGAATCACTCTTAGGGATGATATGATCATGAAAATCAATAGGTGTATCCTCAAAAACCGGTGAAAATCATCAATAAAGGATTCTTCTTCTATAGACTCATTATTAGGTTTTTCACACTCCTCAAAAAGTGGGTTATCAAAACATGTCTCAAAAAGAGGGTTTGAATGCATCACAAAATCACTTGGAGAAATAGGTGAAAGAGTCATAGAAGAAATGGATTCATCATCAAAAGTAAAGGACTCATCACTATCATAAGGATCATCAAAGGGTTCATCACAAGAATCATAAGGTGGGAGAAGAGGAGAAGGATCCACATTTCCTATAGGAGCAAATTCTTCATCAAAATTAGGAAAGTTATCTTGACAAGACAAGTCATCGGGTGATATAGCATAAGATGCTTCACTAGAATCACAATCATCATCCTATATTTGTGGCAAGTCTTGCACAAACTCTTCCTCAATCTCATTATCCCTTTCTTTGAACAATTCATCAAGATAAAAGTCACCAAAATCACTAGTAGTAGCATGAATGTCAACATGTGATGAAATCTCAATGTGATTATGAGGAGAAGAGGTATCAATACAAAGCTCGTCACATGGTTCATTGGAAACACTATCAAGCTCTCTTTGGATTGGGATAAGATTCTCAACACTAGAGGCGATTAATTCATCCAAATCGGTGTATGTATTAGTGCTAAGAGGCTCGCCCCTCATGGGTTAAAGAGTCGGTGGGTTCCATGTGAGGTAAAGGTGATGAAGGTGTGTCATCATTAAGTGTCATACAAATCGAAGGTCCCTCATCATCGTCATAGAAGCATTGATAAAGCATACGAGCACGAGTAGCAAAATATTGTTCTTCTTCCTCGATCTCGATCATATCAATCTTAAAGATTAAATCATCTAAAGATTTCCTGAGGTGACGAGAAAATTTGTTCAACGATTCACGACACATATCACCGAGTTCCTTATCATTAATTTGCCAAGTCTTAATTTACGCTCCCTCAGTAGACGTAATCCTTTTCTTTAACCACAGACATGTGTTGTGCATTTCCTTGACGCTTATGTCTTTCTTACTATCAAGCTCCTTATAAACGCCATCGATAAGCTCGTTTATTTGCTCAAGTAAAGAATGCGACTCATTGCAAATATTAGGGGCATCGAAAGGCGGATCCCTCTATCGACAATCATAACCATAATGGGGTGCATTTCCATAAAACTCACATGAATAAGTCGAAGAATAGGGTGGAGGTGGATTTCAATAATTAGGTGAAGTATAGGTTTGAAAAGAGTCTTGATTATGAAAGTTCTCATGATTATAACCTTGAAAATTTCCTCCATTTTGAAAACTAGGGATGAGCATTTGGACCGAATCCCGGAACCGAACCGGAACCGTACCGGAACCGTACCGATTCCCGGTACTCGAATCCCGTTCGGTACGGTACCGGTACCACAAAATAAGGTGAAAAGAAATTCGGTACCACTAATTCGGTACGGGACCAGTACCAAATCGGGAAATTCCCGAAAAAACGGGAAAATCCCGATTTCCCGGTACCGCTACCGATACCGGTACCGGTACCGGTACCGATATCCGAATCCCGTTCGGTACGGTACCGGTACCATTAATTTATGTTCGGGAAAAATTCAGTACCACCAATTCGGTACCGGTTCGGTACGGTACCGGTACCGTGCTCATCCCTATTGAAAACCCTCATAATGTGAAAATCCTTGATTTTGAAAAGTATCTTGATTATAGCATTGAAAATTTTCATCATTGTGAAAGCCTTCATTATTTGAAAATCCTTGATTATGAAAGGTTTCTTGATTATAGCCTTGAAAATTATCATTATTTTGAAAACCCTCATGATTTGAAAATCCTTGGTCTTGGTATGGCTCATTAAAGGGTTGATCATGAAATGATGGTGGATTTTGTGATGAAAAACTGGAATATCCCATATAGTCATTACAAGTGTAGTCCATTTGACGGTTAGGTTGAAAATTAGGATTCTCGGTTCCATTATAAGCATATCCCTCCCCATAATAGCCATTGTTTTGATCACATAAATAAGTATCATGTGGACCACCACAATTCGAACAAGGCGAATAATTAGCGTTGGCGGATCATTGTTGCAAAATCTCCAACATGGAACGAGTATCCATGTGTAGCAAGGTGGTCGAATGTATATATATACAAGTGAATGACGTCTAAAGCTTCCTCGGGGAAGGAAATAATACACCAAAGGTGGTATGGTTACACGCGTGCGAGTACACGTATAAGTAAACTCGAGGAGTGAGAGAGGAGCTCTCGGTCGACTTTTGAGAGAGAAGAGATTATCTCCCTCGAGATGCAATAATTAATATCCACAAGAAAATATAATATATGTAAATACTACTTGGGTGGCATACCACTCACCACTATCACTCTCGAAAGACCCACAAGGAAGCGGAGAAACGAGGCGGCGCGTAGCACTTAAGAGCCTGCTTCTTTAGAATGTGATATACACTCGCCTTATACCCCCCACACAGTGGCCTCTTTCTCAAGATCAAGTAGATTGCAGTATTTATCTATTGTGCCTTAATTAAATTTGATCGATACACGTGTCAAGGACCAGAACAATCCCGAACACGGTGTATTGCCTCGGCAATACTTATGGAAGTAGATGACTTAAGTGTTCGTATCTATGTGTACTTATTTACATATAATAATATATCAAAAATATTTTTGTATTTATTTGATTTTTTAAAGAAAAAAATAATATGAACGTAAAAACGATGAAAACCGATATATACAATATATTTTTGTTGTAATCTTTTAGGAAAAATATTAGTTTTTTATTTTTTAATTTTTTTGGTTCAATTCTTTAGGAAAAGAATTGATTTTATAATTTTTTATTTTTTATATTTTTTATCTTTTTGATTTTTTTTTATGTTTTTGATTTATAATACGTAAAAATAACGTTCACAAAGTGAACGGATCCCAAAATCCAATACGTCTCACTCGAAACCGTTAATCTTCACGAAAATAACCGGTAGCGACGCCATTTAATATTTTTTTTTAGTATCGTTTCGTCTCGGTATCTAATCGGAAATTCTAAAATTATAAAATCTAAATCTGTATTTAACTCTTAAAACAGACTAACACAAGTACTATGACATTTACAAATTTAATAGGCCCAAATCAACTATCAACATTTAACTGATTTATACAAGAACTGGCCCAAAATGAATAAAAGCCCAAAAGATTGAAAACGTGACTACTTACAAATCAGTAACAGACTATGCATTTTACTAATCTATTAAACTATGCAAGTTCAAAAGAGTACAAAATTAAGGTCAAACTTTGCATCCTAACTAGGCTCTATTCTCAATTAACCTATCAGTTTTTTTAACAACTTCTAAAAGTTAACTAAACCTTTAATATTTGATTCTCATTACAGTATATACTGGTGTACTTGCAAGTTGCAACAGTCAAAACTACAAACAGAGATACAGATTAATCAAGCTAATAAGCTAGAAAACTTAAAATCCCAGACAGATGAAGCCCTATTACCAGACAAAGATCGAATTACTAGCAGCTTGGATCTCTATAACATTCTAACACTTACTCTACTCATTTACAAACAGAACATATAGCAAGAATTATCATAGCAAGATTTAACAACTAGATTACTCAACTAATTACAACAGTAACTATATCAAATAAATGCAGAAAACGTAAACGAGCTTGACCTTTTGTTAAAGAAGCCTCCGTTGATGTCGAAATAAGCGCTGAGCTTACTTAGCTAGGATAGAATTGAACTTGACCACTTATCTTAACTGAATACACCAAAACACCAGCTGATCATAAACAAATAATCAGCTTATTGAATCAGCAAATCCGAACTCCACTTGACGAACTTTATCCTGCATAAACTGATTCAAACGAAACAAAAACTTGGATAATGCTAACAGTGGGCTTAAACAATCTCAACTACACGAAATCTTCATGAGCTTACCAAACTCACATCAAACCAACAGTAAAGAGAAAAGCTATGAGAACTTGAAGGAAAGTGAGGAATTTCATTAAGCTAGAAAAGCTATGAAAACTTTGATTAATGGGTTTTGGTTAGTACTGATAACAAACCTACAACAAACTTTTAACAGCAATCTTAGACTTCAATCATAAAGTCTAAAGGCAAGATTCATTTAACTGACTTACTGTTATGTGTCTATTCTGACTGTAGGGTCATTTATGTCATATTTCTTAATAGAAGGTCTCTAGTGACAAAATAGCTTTTGTGTCTCGATGGTTAGCTTATATATCAGGATATGTATTCGTGTTATGTTTATGAATCAAAATGAATAATCCTCTTTATCTTTTACCTTCTTCTCTTCTCTCTTAATCTGTAAATCTATCTTTAATGTGTTAACTGTTCTTCCTCGGGATTAATTCTTAAACCCTTAATCCCCAAGTTGAATCAGTGTGTGTTGTAATTGGTTTGGACCGTATCATTGGTATCAGAGCAGTACCCTCCTCGGATCTTCATCAAGTTTTACGAGAGTAGTGGCAGATTCACACAGTTGTTCTTCGATGGCTGATGTATTTATTATTAAGAAACCTATAAATGGAAAGGACTTCGGCAGTTTGTCTAATTCTAAGTCAGAAAGCAATCAATTTGAGGTTAGTTTAAGATCTACATTAGATGATATTTGGAAAAGAATTGAATATAATCAATGTCTGCATACTTATAATCATAACAAGGCGGTGTCTAAGATAAAAAATCTCTCATCTATAATTTCACTACAACTGGCACAACTTAAGGCAACAGAAGGTTTAGTTAGTATTGATAAAGGAACGACATATCCAGATGATGATACACTCCTTTCAGAATCTCCATTTCATGATTCTAGCTGTTTAGTGGAAAATTTTGAGGACACCCATAAAGTGTTCGATGAAATGCTTGAAGGAGATGTTAATGAATGCAGTCTTACTAGAACCATCTTGAGTGCACCTAAGGATGTTGAAGACGTTATAAATGATAAACATTCTGAAAATTTTGAATGTAAAGATATTAAGAAGTTAGAGTTAAATGATGTTAACGGATATAGTAAGGTTGTTGAGGCTTCACAAATTAAAGATTGTATATTAAGGCGGCCTTGTGATGATTTGATTGTTGTTGAAATTTTTGGATGGAAACCAGGTTTAGAATTTTGGTCAACTGAAAATGGGAAAAAGATCCGACATCATTTAAATGAGCATAGAGATGTTCATATGCTCAGGACTCGTTCATTAATGTTGAGAGATAAACTCTATCTTAAGTATGATAACGGATCAATTAAGTGGCATTATCTTGGCAGAAAGTTTAAGAGTTCAAGGAGGTTACAAGGTGTAATAGATTGTCAACCTCAGTCCGCAATCGAAAATGAAAAATCCTATATGGTGAGCTATATGATGACCTCTCTAGTTCTGTACACGAAGGTTAAATTAAGTGGTCTCATTTTACCCCATTTAAGCTTTTTGAGGAAGCTTAAATTTTATGACGTTCATAATATGTATTTGTATGAATTAGTGAAAATGAGTTTAATTGGTGTGACTGCTGGAAATAAGGGATTGCACGTGTATCAAGCTGGTGAAAAAATATACTGTGAGGGTCAAACATATGATGTCGGCTGTTATTTGAAGTTGGTCAATTTCTTTTATAATGTGGGTACTAGAGAGGTGGTAAAAGGCGTCAAAACCAAGGCGCATCAAGCTGGGATTTATAAAAATAAAGTATCAGTAGGTAACTATTTTCAAGAGATTGTGAAGGTTTTCATTGTACTGAATAAGTACCTATGGAAGTTAAAGAAATGTTGGGAAGCTACTGAGGAGATAGAAGGCAAGAACTTCATATACTCGTGTTCTATGAATTCTATAAAGCAACTCTATATGGAAGATTTTTTGACGAGAAAGTTTGAAGATATTTCACAAATTGAGTATGCTGACTATTTTAGAAGTCAACAAGAGGTTATATTAAAGATCAGAAGTGACATGGTTGCTCAAGTCATGAAAAAGACGGCTCATAACCTTTTCAAACCTCGACTACAAGAACCGTGGAAGTATGATGGATCTAACTTTGGCCGATTACACGTTGCACACGGTAATTATGACAAAATAAAATCTGAAGTAGGGAATTTTTCAAGAGCAATTGTTTCTCCTTTGTTAGTGACGATCATAAAAGAAGGAATTTTGGTTTCTATTATAGAGCATGGTAATTTTATTGAGGTTACTGTGATCAATGACACAAAGATTGGGAAGTTTGGTACTGATTTGATAATTACTAAAAGATTCAAATGGAAATCGCGCTGGTGGATAATTAAAATTTGGCGGACAATCTTAAATGATCCAAAGACCGATGGTGTTGGTGGCATGAAAAAGAGTGACTTTGAGATAGAATTGTGTCGAGTTGGTGCAGAATTAGAGAGTGAAATGGTTGCTATTGATTTAATAATTGATGAAATTTTTGAATGGAAACCGGGTTGGCTGTCGTGGATACTTAAACATTGGTGGAGAATCATACATGATTCAGATACATATAGTAGAGTTGGCATAACAAAGAGGGTCAAAAGAGTGGAAGCCAACACATGCCAAGTTGATACGGGTGATGAAGTGGTTTCTACTTTGGTTACTATGTTTCTCATAAGACACATAATGTTGTTCATATTTTTCTACTAAGAGCGTCACAAAGTGTTGAAGGCGATCCAAATGATTATTACTTGCCGATATATGGTCAACGTGCAAAAAAGAGGGAGACAATGACTTTCCTGTGGTTAAGTTCTTCTCATTCTCCAAAAGCATGTTCTAGGTTTCTCCCCACGATACTTGGAATTATTTTGAGGCTTCAAGAGTTGTTTAACTTGCATAATGGGCCAACTGATATTAAGACAATGCTCATCTCTATCTTGGCACAAAAATCACCAATGTACACTAATAGTTTACCAGAATGGTTAAGCAAGGATCAACAAAAGAAGTTCTCCGGCAAATCACTTTTTGCTCATGAAGAGTTTATAAAAGATATCCAGATAGAAGTTCAACCGAGTGAAAAGCTTAAACCTTCTTCGAGAATTGATTATGTTGTTGACTTTGGCAAAATTCAATATAAGATCAGATTCAATATGACTGGTAAAATGGCTGCTACTTATCATCTTGAAGGACAGGTGATTAAGAATAGATTACAAACCGTGGACAAGTGGTTAGTCAAGTGGAAATGGATGAAGGTATGCAGAAGAAACACTGAGATATTGATGAGTGATATCGACTCTCTTGATCCTTGGGGTCAAGGATCTTTTGAGAGGGGAGTATTGTTATGTGTCTATTCTGACTGTAGGGTCATTTATGTCATATTTCTTAGTAGAAGGTCTCTAGTGACAAAATAGCTTTTGTGTCTCGATGGTTAGCTTATATATCAGGATATGTATTCGTGTTATGTTTATGAATCAAAATGAATAATCCTCTTTATCTTTTACCTTCTTCTCTTCTCTCTTAATCTCTAAATCTATCTTTAATGTGTTAACTGTTCTTCCTCGGGATTAATTCTTAAACCCTTAATCCCCAAGTTGAATCAGTGTGTGTTGTAATTGGTTTGGACCGTATCACTTACATGAACAGTAACGAATTCATTCAATATCTATTTACTATATCATGATATCTTTTTGTAACACTAAACAAGAAAAGATAAGAGAAATAAATGAAGCTTTTAAAGAATTCATTAATGGAAGAACATAATATTCGGTTACAAAAGCTAACAAGTAAATGATCAAACTAAATTAACTGAAAATCATAAACCTTTGAGAGAAAATCAAACTAACTATTCCTAACTAACTATTCCTAACTAACTAACTATGTGTAACTACTCCTAATCTAACCGTCTTCAAATGAGGGTCTTGTCCAATCCCTTTGTGCCACGTGTAAATACGATGATCTTATTAGGGTTCTTCACATCCCCAGATTGGGGGTTTCTTCATTCTTCCATCTTGATCAAATTGACTTATATCTTCTTGAAGAGGAGAACAAGAGGAGCAATTTTTCTTCTTTAAGTTTCATCTGAATCTCCTTGTATCTTTCTTGAAATGAACTTGAAGTTATGTGGTGGACAGAAAGTTGTGAAAGCTGTTAAACCGTATCTCTCTCTCTCTTCGTTGGAGAAGAAGACGTGTTTTTATGCGTCTTGACCTTTTGACTTTGACCAGGTTTAATGAAATAGATAAACTTTCCCATTTATTTCTTTTTAAGTCCTTTCATTCATCATCCTTTATCAAAAGTGTTGTAAACTTTTTAAACAAATTTCTTTTCATCCTTCGTTTTTGTGAAAGTTACAACTTAAGTCCTCGATCTTTGAAATTTTGGCAAGTAAGGTCCTTGAAGTTGATTTTGTCTTTTTCTTCGTCTTTTTATCAAATAAATCTATTGAAAACGCGTGTTTGCTCAAAAATGCATCTTGTTTACCTGAGAACACAAAAACACAAATACCCACATAATTCTGATATTTTTCAGTTAAATATAATATATTTGGTTGTATTTTAAGTGGTTTGTGGATCATAATTGATGAGTGTTTTCACGCTTATCAGTGTTATTAGTACACCCTTTGTGTACTTTCTTCAAGTAATACAATACTCTCTTTAGAACACTGTGTATTCGTAAAACTAGATAGTTTTTTATATTTTTTTCTTTCGTATTTTTTTCTTTTATAAGTTTTGACTTATAGGATATGTTTGGCAAAACTAGTTGTAAGCTGTTAGCTGTAAGTTGTTAGGTGTTAACTGTTAACTGTAAGTTGTTAGGTGTTAACTGTTAACTGTAAGTTGTTAGCTGTTAACTATACATTGTTAGCTGTTTATAAGATTATTTGGTAGATTAACTGTTTACTATAAATTTAAGATGTAAAATGAGTTAAAAGGTACATATTTAAATAAATTATAATATAGTCTAAGGGTATATCAGTCATTCATATCTTTAACAGCTCTTGACAATTTTAAAAACTGTATGAATCAGCTTTTTATTTAAGAGCTGCTTGTTAAAAATAAAAGCTAACAGCTTTAAAAAATTGGTGTGCCAATCAGAGCTACTAGATTATTTTTTTACAAAAAAGCTAACATCTCTAAAAATATTTTAAAGTAGCTCTTACCAAACGGACCCATAGTATCGGGTCTGTATTATTTTTCGTCAATTTTACCCACTTTACTAAAAAGACAAGACAGTTTTCAGCTCCGTGTTTTTTACATTTTGCTACGTTTGACTTATCAAACTTCATATATTCTGTTCCATTTTTTTATTTTACTGTTTTATAACATAAATAAAATTATAAAACTGAAAAAAAAAATTCAGAAGGGGTATGGTTGGTAGATAAGAGGGGTACGGATATTTAAACCCAAAATAAATTGACCATACACAAAATAGCACAAAAAGTCGCCTCTTACAAAAACATTTGTCTACTCTCTGAGCACTTGTTAAAACTACAGCAGAGTCACTCATTCTATCAATTGTAAAAGACAAAATTCAAAAAACAAAACTTAAGTGCTTTATACTCTTTTATTTTTTTAAGGATGAAAACGCATAATAATATTAAAAACGTATAAATATACGAACGTATAAATATACGAACGTATAAAAATGAATAAAAATGTTTATGTTTTCAAAGTCGTAGATGTGATAAGTATTTTTATCACTTTTGTCAGGGGAAAAAATAAAGAAAAAACTTTTTCCCGTTTAAGAAAAGAGATGAAAAGAAGTTAATAGAGATTATTTCAAAAAACCAAACGAGACTTTTAAACTTAGGTCTAATCTGTTGCAATTTTCACATTATTCATTTATTTTCCCCTCTAAATTTTCACTTTTAGTTTTCTATTTGTCATCATATTGTTTTTATGTATATTTTTTAGCCGTGCATTTTTGACATGACAATCTATATAATTTTTTTTGTTACATATCTTATTGGTGAATAAATATATACCTAATGTGTGTTAACATCAATGTTTTGAAAACCGGGTCAATGATTGACCCGGTCGAGCGTCCGGGTCGTCGGGTCAATGGGCCAACTGGTTCGACCGCCGAATCAACCCGGTTTATACTTCTCATAAAAAAATAGTATATATACATGCCATCCTATCCATCTCTGGATCAATAACTTGATGTTTACATATTTATGGAAAGATCTTGCTAGAAAATCAGTCTGATGTTGATCTGCACAGGATCAGCAAACCGGTCTTTGATGTTGATCTGTACAGGATCAGCAAACCGGTCTTTGATGTTGATCTACCTACGGCGCCTCATATGGTTAGTGGTGCATCATCATCCACTGTGGCAGTGGGGCAATTATAGGTTATTGGTACTCAAAATAGAATTGATGAATGGGAGGAGGTTCTTGTGAACAAACTTGCATATAAGAAATTCAAGCAACCGGATGTTAAGCAAATCTTGAGGACTGATTTTGATCTTGGTTTTTTTTTTCAATCTTGAGTTTGAGTTTTATCAACAGATCTTGAATAGATTATAGGCTTTTTGTTTCAATAATGAATTTGGGGTTAAGGTTGTACTGCCATCAAACATGGCGAAGTTTACTAAGTAGGGTAAGTACAATGTACTACTAGTATATTTTTTAAGAATAAAAAAGAAACAAAAGAACCCGGTCGGGATTTTTCACCCGGGTTGAACCGGTTTTAGAAAAACTCACCGGTTCGTATCGGGTCTGAAGTAACTACGGAACCGGGTTATTTTAGCTCGTTTTTAAGCCGGATCCAGTCCAACCGGTTGACCCGGCCGGGTCAAACTGGGTTTCAAAACCTTGGTTAACATCCTTTCAATGACTATAGAGAAATCTAATTTTTGGTATTAGAATATGATATAATCCATTTATTTGAATCGTCTTCCTTTTCTCTTTTAAATTAAATTTGAATAAAAATCCAAATACGAATCTAATTTTAAATTCACATTCAAAATCGATTTACAAAATAATACTAGGTATTTTACAAATCCTATTTTTAAGCAATTAATTGTTCGTTTTCCTCAACTCATTTGAAATTGATTTTCGGTTTAACGTAAAACTTATTTGTTCTTGGTGAATCGAATATTTTTGGTATTTTAAACTAAAAATCTATTTAATTAAAAACTTTTTTAAACTAATTTAAATAAAACTAAAAAGTCTTTTGAAACTAATTTAAACTAATTAAAAATATAAAACTTTTCAATGAAATCTATTTTTAAATAAAACTTAAAAAAAATAAAACTAAAAACTTTTAAATGACTTATAAAAACTTTTAAATAAAAACTTAATAAAACTAATTTTGAAACTAATAAAAATTTAAACTAAATTTAAAAGTAATTAAAAATTAAAATATATTTTTATCTTTTTATATTTTTGAAAAGTAAATAAAAACGGAATTAAAGATTAATTAAACTAAATAAAAACTTAAAGCATTTAATTAAACCTATTTAAATAAAACTGCCAGAGAAATTAGATCCTATTTTAACTAATAGAAGCAAAGATGAACATAAAAATAAGCCTAGATGAGATGGAAGTGGTGTTGGGCTAGTATGCGAGAGGTCCAGGGTTCGAATCCTTGGACAGACGAAATTTGCTATTTATTTATTTTTTTGTTGGAATTCTTTTGGATTGATATACAAAACAATGAAATCTGTGTATATACAGATCTATAAATAAGCAAAATCAAGGAAAACTAAATAAGCATATAAGACAAAACAGATAAAAATAAGACAACTATATAAGCCAAACAAGAAGATATAAAAGCTGATAACTGACTAAGCAATAAGCTAAAAAGAACTTGTAATAAATATAAGCAACACAAAAAAAATAGCAAAAATTCTAAAACTAAGCAGATCCTAAACCAGTAGCTAAAACAGATAACCAAATCAGATTGAATAGAGCAAATATTAAAACATCAAAACATAGCAAAACTACCCAAACAGTACTATATAAATTTAAGCAGATTAAGCAACTAAAGGAAGATATAAACTCAACCAAAACAGTACTATTAACTAACGCAAAATAAAGCAGATAAAAATTAAAACATATAACTATAGCAGTTCTAAACTACAAAGCAGATTTAAAACGAATTTTCAACTAAGTAAAAAAAACTTAACAAGAAATTAAAAGTAGAGTTTAACACCTATTTGTCGAAACGTTGGGTCGAAGGTTGGCGCTGAGCCACCTTGTGAACCGAGTCATACGCACCCCCAAAACATCTACTGCTTTATCTCGAACCACTTCGAACCAAACGAAACAAACAACTCGAACAAGAATGAACTTCGAACCATCAACAGTACTCGATCCAAATAGTACTAAACAGTTCTTTAATCTTCCCAGTAGGGGAAAGATTGATTTACTTTCTATTTATATATATATTTTTTTATAATAATAAACTTCGAACATAAACAGTAATATAAAAATTTAAAGATTGAAAATTAAATTTGCGAGGAATTAAAAGGAGACGAAATAATTAAAAATTAACTACTTTTCATTAATTAAAATCAAAATTACAATTATTGGAAATTTAAAGAAATACAAAATTAATCATAAATCTAATTTACTGAAAATTAAAAATAAAGAAAAGTGCTTATAAAAATTACACAAGTGAGGGGTTTTTATAGGCAAACCCTGGAAACCCTTCTTCTTAGCTTCATCTTTAAGCAATCATCCAGGCCGTTTAATTCGTCATTCTTCTTTCTCTCTCTTCTCTTCACTTGATCTTGCGGTTGTAAATGATTTGAGCCATGGATTGCCATCTTGGATTAAGTTGATTGGAGGATTTGGAGTTGCTGAGGTGTCTTGGCCAATTAAAAGCAAGGTTGAGGCCACGTTGGATGGATTGAGGACCACAGGTGGTGGATCTTGCGAAAAACTTGGGGATATAATCCCCAAGTGTGTGAATTACACACTTAAACAAAAAGCCCTAAATAATAGTGGGTAATTTTTGTTATGGTAAAAATTAGGGCTTGTGGGTGAATGATGTATCTGGTGCGTTTTTTTGGGGAAGAGAAAGGAGGTGATGGTGGATTTATTTTTATCTTGTTTGTATCGGATATGTGGGGAAGTGGGGTAAATCATTTTATTTATTGTGTGAAGTGGGACGTGTTTGTATACACGTGTGATTGAGATTCGTGTGGGGGGAGAATAAGTTGTGTTGTATGTTGACCAGGGGTTTATTCATTTGTGTGTTGACCCTTTCTTTGACTGGAAAATAAACAAATCAATGGAACATGTTTAACCGTCCCAACTTTGTGCAAAGCATTGGGCTTGGGAGCCCAACCTCCTTTCTATCCGTGTATTTCATTAGTAAATGGGCTTATTGGACCCAATTCGTTTAGTGATTGAAAGATAATGGTTATTGGGCTTTCATTTGGGCCTTTTGATCTATAACAAGCATATGAACCCATTAACTCGAATGTGGGACCTACTTGTCTCGATTATCTTCGTAAATAATTAAATCCACTAAAACGAGCTTGATTTCGGCTTTCTTTGATCATTTCTTAAAAACCGTGTCAGTTTTGCCGGTTTTCGTGATCTTGGCACACTTTTGGTCTTTTCGACTTTGTCTTTGTCTCTTTCTTTGACTTTTCTTCAACATTTGACCGTGAAATCCGTGTTTTCTCTTCTTTTGATCATTTGTACCTATTTTAACACAAAAACACAAAACCACACGTAATTCCGACTTTTACGATATTAAACACATGATTAGGTCTTGTTTTTCCTTGATTTTAGTGGCAAAAGGATAAGTGTTTACACACTTGTTAAATCCCCTACACTTGACCATTGCAATGACCCCATGCAATGCATAATTTTAAAGCATAAAGTTACATTTTTCTCATAATTAACCCATCTCGGCCTTTATTAAGATATACTATTATTACTACTACTACGATGAAAAGATAAAAACTTAAAAGGCAACAAAACTTATAACAATTTATTAACTAGGAAATTATTGATGGAAGAAACTCGTAAAGAAATCTAAGACTTAAATTAGGGCTTAGGTGTCATGAATATTAATCACCCTCAAGTTTCATGTTCCCCATACCAAGCTTAAAAACGAGATCATTGAAAGTACAAGTTAGCACAACTAACACTTACTCATGTGGTTTAATTAATTACTTAGACCCCCTTATTCCTACGGTGTATCTCTTGTATTTTATTTTTGTCTTGAATGATCACGAGGATGCATTTTTGACTTATTTTGATAATTTATTAAGGCCGAAAATAAAGTAGGACGATTTAATCAATAATTAGCTAAAGGACAAAATCTTTTAAAACGGCTTCTCGAAACCTCATAAAGTTCATATCTTGGCATAACTCGTTTCACGATTTGAGACCTTTCTCGGACCGATATTTGGCTTGTACTTCAAACTTCAAATCTTGAGAGACGATCTTAAAATTATGGTCTTCTCTTCATTTTGGTATACATCTTCATTAGGAGTGAAAGATGCTTCAAATGTTGACCACGACTTCTTCATTTATCCTCTTCTTTATTTAGGATTTTGATATACAACGATCCGCCTCCTTTTCGGACTTGGATCTATTTATCCTCATACCTTGTTAGGGTCTTTTTGGATAGACTTCTCCATGATCTTTAGGGGAGTAATTGCTTCTCGTCGTGTGTCTTGATCCATCATATTGATTTGGATTAATGATCTTCACAATCTCTTAGGATCTTTGGCAAAAAAGTGAATCCTCATGCCTTGTGAGGGCCTTTTTGGACTCGGGTATCCTCATACCTTGTTAGGGCCTTTTTGGATACGCCAATCTTCACGTCCCGCTTCAATAAGTTATGCCTTGGCTATGAACTCTAATTAATCCCGAGCAACTTTTAAACGATCTTGGGCTAGAAGCTAAGTAATTTTTCAAATCGTACGACCTTACTTATTGCATTTATTTATTTACAAGTGATGGGAGAAAAAGCTTATAACTAACTCACATAAGTTAATGGGAGAATACCAAACTTATAGCTAACTCTATCATCTCTCGTTCTCCACAATTCAAAATTTCAACGAATGAGACTCGTGGATGCTTAGCCTAATAAACCAATTAAGGTCTACATGGTTAAGGATACTAGCTAGAGTAAACTCGGATAAGTAAACTCGGGTTGAGTCAAAATATTCACGACGGGCCTAATATATCAAAGATATCTAAACTTGTTAAAACCATTTTATTTATTTATTTATTTTTGACTTTATTCTTGAAATAGAAATTATTACGATGCGATGATAAAAGGAAAGAAAATAAATGAAAAATACTAATAGGCCAAAATAGATCAAAAATTTAAAAAATGTTGAAATTTTTTTTAAATTTTCTAGTTAAATGGGATCAAATTCATGGAAAAGCCCACTAAAATTCGATAGAAATCCCCCTACACTTAATATAAACATTGTCCTCAATGTTTAAGCATGTGGGAGAATAAACTCCCCTACACTTAGGACATTGATTACGTTGTTTAAAATCGAGCTAAGGAAGGGACAACTAAAGTGATTACATTTATTTGTTTTATTTATATACAAGATTGGATCACAATAGCAAAAACTTATCGAGGAACCGGGTACACGGGAAACACGGGAACATGGGTCGTGTCAAAAGCACCAAGGGTGGATCATTAAGCACATGTCCCTGCACACAATATCACAACACACAAACAACCTACTTGGCTCCCCCTAAACTTATTGGTGAAATTGGATGAAGGCGAAAAAAGGGTGGAAAGGATGGTAAAGGTAAAAAGCTAACCTAGTTAAACGATGCTTGATTTTTAACACGAGTCTCTAGCTCGACTCGATTTCCCGAATGTCATCATTCAAATGGGAAAATCATGGAACAACCGAGATTGCCAAGGGAAGAAAATCTCTCCATGATAAAGAGGTGAAACAAAGTCATACAAGGCATACCCCATGAAAATCCACCCGGGTCAAACACATAATTTCCATCACAAAAGGAAATAAACCCCGAGGTGGTACGCAAGTCAAAGAAAAGTGGGGTATCCTTAGGCAAAAGTCTCTTACAAGGAAGGGTGTTATGGTGATAAGACAATGAAAGCACAAAAGTATCTATTCCGGGATCAAACACTGGTTCCTTAACGGGAAAATAGCAAGAGGTAGTGACATTTAAGCTCAAAATATCATCAAAATCCAAAGTAGGAAGGTTGTCCTCTTCCAAACTCGATGTTAAAACATAAGTATCATCGGAGTCATAGGAAAACTCATCCTCATGAGGAAAATAGATATTTAGAAAGATATCTAAATCCTCCTCAAATGGAATAACCTCTAAATTAGGAATAATCTCTAAGAGTGGAGGATCCTCCTCAATAGTCATGACTTCCAAAATTGGAGTATAGAAGTCAAAAGGAGTCTTCATGGAAGAATCACTCATCGAGATATGAGGTGTATTAAGCTCATGGGGTGGGTCATCAAAGTTAATGATATCACTTAAAGAAGTGTCATCATCGTAGGTATCAAAGATTGGTTGATCATAAATGGGTGGGTCAAAAGTCGAGTCGTCTAAACCGAAGATAGTGTGATCACTTGAAGAAGTGTCATCACTATAGGTGTCATAAATAGGAGTTTCAAAAATTTGAGGCTCTAAGGGAAAGGATGAGTTTATCACAAAATCATTTTGATTAGACTTTTCGATTCCAAAAGGATTAATAAAAATCTCGTCATTATCATAATTAAGAACATCAATCATATTGACCGACTCTTTTCCATTTGATTTTGTTGTGATTTTTCCCATTTTAAAAACTTGTTTTTCATCCCGAACCCTAAGAATTAACTCCCCTTCGGCTACATCAACTAAAGCTCTTCCGGATCGTAAGAATGGTCTACCAAATATTAACGGAATACGAGGATCCATCTCATAGTCGACGACGACAAAGTCCACGGGAAAAGTGAATGTACTAACTCGAACAAAAACATCTTCGACAATACCAACGGGGTATGCGAGAGTTCGATTAGCTAACTCGAGAGTCATGCGAGTCAGTACAAGGTCGGGTAAGGACAATTGTTTCCAAACCGAACGTGGCATAAGATTGATGCTAGCACCGAGATCCGCTAAAGCCATACAATCATCGATTTGAGGAAACGAGCAAGGTAACACGAATCGTCCGGGATCTCCTAGCTTTTCGGGAAGCTCTTTGAGAAGAATCGCGGAACAATTCTCATTTAAACGGGTGTTCACGAGCTCAACCATTTTTTCTTTCTTATTAATCAAATCTTTAAACATTTTAACAAATTTTGGCATTTGAGCAAGTGCTTCAATAAGGCTTATGTTAACATTGATGTTGGAAATCATTTTCAAAAAGTTAGAGACATGAACGTCATCTTTGGTGAGCACTTTATCCTTGTCTAACCTAGAGGGATAAGGGATATTAGGCTTAGACTTTGAAGGTTGAGAAGGAGAAGGACTCGCTTCTTGAACAACCGTAGGGATAGGCTCTTTCGGCAATGGAGCACTAGAACTAGGAGTAGTAGTGGGAGGAATCACCGAAGGGGGAGTAGGATTACTCACTATGACCTCCGGGCCTTGTCTCTCCTTTATGGGCGAAGAGATGGAAGGTCCCACTAAAGTGGCTCCACTTCGAGTATTGATAGCACTCACATTAGTACGAGGGTTAATCTCGGTATTGGATGGTAAGGCTCCTTGGGGTTTAAGGGTTTGCAACATAGTCAAAAATCTCTTATCGTTGGACACTTGTATTTTTCTAGAAGATTCTTGCATAACTTTCATGATTTTCTCATGTTCGGTCAATTTTTGTAGAACCAAGTCCATTTGAGGATTTTGCATGTTCATTTGATTAAACCCTTGATTTGGAAAACCTTGATTAGGAAAACCTTGGTTTTGATATTGAGGTTGAAAACCGTTGTTATTATAAAAACCTTGATTATTATTTTGAAAACCTTGATTTTGACCATTAAAATTCCCTTGATTTGCATTCCCTTGAAAATTACCCATTTGAGGACCTTGGTTCCTATTTTGGTGTTGGGTATTTTGGGCGGATGGGGGTGGTCTTTGTGGTGCTACAAAACCCGGGGAGCCAAATACTTAATACTCTTGTAAGATAAATGGTTAACATCAACATTAGGTTTAAATGGAACCCTTTCATTAGCATTAAAAGCACAAACTTGTTGTTGTTGATTATAAACCTTGTCACAATTGAAATATGAATGTGGTCTACCACAAGTCTCACATGTTTCACAATTTTCTTTCACGACATTCACATGTGTAGTGAGGGCGTCAGTTTTTAGAGCAAGGTGTTTCACAATTGAAGTAAGCTCCTTAATTTGATTAGTCACCTCATTATCGCTAGCACTAGCTATTGTAGTCCAAACACTCTTAGTTTGCACTTTTGCCTTGTTCTCAATAATGGCCCAAGCCTCGTTCATGGTTTTCACAAGAATATTGCCCCCCGCGGCACTATTAAGTGAGTCTTGGTCATTTAGATTTAAACCATTGTAAAACGTATTTATTTGATGCACTTTAGTGAAACCGTGTTGTGGACATTTTCTTAAAAGCTCTTTAAATCGATCCCAAGACTCACTAAAAGTTTCCCCATATTTTTGCTCAAAAGTAATGATTTCATTCCTTAAAGCCGTGGTCCGTGATGGTGGGAAAAAGTAATTAATGAACTTGGTCTCTAAGTCGATCCATGTTGTAATACTATGGGGTGGTTCCTTATCAAGCCAAATCCGGGCTTGTCTCTCGAGGGAAAAAGGAAAGAGTTGTAAACTAATAGCCTTTTGTGGCACCCCATTGTATTTGACGGTATTGGGCAATTGGATAAATCTCTTGATATGATCATGGGGGTCATCTTGGGAACGACCCAAAAATGGGATAGCGAAAACCATTTTAATTAAATCCGATTTGAGTTCAAAATTATTTGCTCCAATTGTGGGGACAACGATAGCGTCATCGTTTCCTTCAACGTGAGATTGCAAAATCTCGAGCATAGGTCGGTTATCCGTTTCCATTGTATTGTCGAAAGCACGATTCTCGGGATCGGCTTGAATGACGGTCTTTTTGTTTTTCTTCTTCTTCTTCTTTTTGGAAGAATTGGAAGAATTTGGTACACCACTCGGTATGTATGTACGCGCGCGAGTGCGCATACAATTAAAACATTGGAATGAGGTAGGTGACTCGGTCGACTTTGAGAGGAAAAGGATTTTCCCTCTCGAGGTGCAATATGAAAAAGCTACAAAAATATATACTTAATACTAATTGAGTTGGCAAACCAATAATCGGTCGTCCCTCTCAATATACGCACAAGCAAGCAGGGAAACGAGGTGGCACAAAGCACTTAAAAACCTTTTTCCTTAGACGGCCTTTTATAACGCGTCGCCTTATACCCACCTTATAGTTTGTATATGTCGAGTTCAAACGTCTTACTAGTATTTATCTATTTTGCCTTTTTATCGTTATGGATGCGACTACAATAGTTAGGTGATGAAATCCCAACTAAGGCTTATTTGAAAAGTAGGTAAGTTATTGTGCTACGTAAAGAAAAAAAAATTTGTATTTTTTTAGAAAAATATATATTCACAATAAAAACGAAAGAAATCGAACTAAAAAAATAACACTAATACGTAATATTTTTGGTGTAATACTTTTAGGAAAAAGTATTACTTTTGTATTTTTAATTTTTTTTTTGGTGGAATTCTTAGGAAAGAAATTGCTTTTGTGATTTTTATTTTTTTTTGTATTTTTAAGTTTTTGATTTTTTTGTATTTTTGATTTTGTTTCAAGAAAATTAACGTTCAAAGCGAACGGATCCCAAAATCCAAACGTCTTCACGAAAAATCGTCAATCGTACGAGCGAAGCGGCAGCGGCGCCATTTTAATACTGGTATTTGCTCAATTAAGATCGTTTTTCCTCAACTCACTCGAAATTGATTTTCGGTTTAACGTAAAACTTATTTGTTCTTGGTGAATCGAATATTTTTGGTATTTTAAACTAAAAATCTATTTAATTAAAAACTTTTTTTAACTAATTTAAATAAAACTAAAAATTCTTTTGAAACTAATTTAAACTAATTAAAAATATAAAACTTTTAAATGAAATCTATTTTTAAATAAAACTTAAAAAAAATAAAACTAAAAACTTTTAAATGACTTATAAAAACTTTTAAATAAAAACTTAATAAAACTAATTTTGAAACTAATAAAAATTTAAACTAAATTTAAATGTAATTAAAAATTAAAATATATTTTTATCTTTTTATATTTTTGAAAAGTAAATAAAAACGGAATTAAAGATTAATTAAACTAAATAAAAACTTAAAGCATTTAATTAAACCTATTTAAATAAAACTGCCAGAGAAATTAGATCCTATTTTAACTAATAGAAGCAAAGATGAACATAAAAATAAGCCTAGATGAGATGGAAGTGGTGTTGGGCTAGTATGCGAGAGGTCCAGGGTTCGAATCCCTGGACAGACGAAATTTGCTATTTATTTATTTTTTTGTTGGAATTCTTTTGGATTGATATACAAATCAATAAAATCTGTGTATAAACAGATCTATAAATAAGCAAAATCAAGGAAAAATAAATAAGCATATAAGACAAAACAGATAAAAATAAGACAACTATATAAGCCAAACAAGAAGATATAAAAGCTGATAACTGACTAAGCAATAAGCTAAAAAGAACTTGTAATAAAAATCAGCAACACAAAAAAAAATAGCAAAATTTCTAAAACTAAGCAGATCCTAAACCAGTAGCTAAAACAGATAACCAAATCAGATTAAATAGAACAAATATTAAAACATCAAAACATAGCAAAACTACCCAAACAGTACTATATAAATTTAAGCAGATTAAGCAACTAAAGGAAGATATAAACTCAACCAAAACAGTACTATTAACTAACCCAAAATAAAGCAGATAAAAATTAAAACGTATAACTATAGCAGTTCTAAACTACAAAGCAGATTTAAAACGAATTTTCAACTAAGTAAAAAAAACTTAACAAGAAATTAAAAGTAGAGTTTTAACACCTATTTGTCGAAACCGTTGGGTCGAAGGTTGGCACTGAGCCACCTTGTGAACCGAGTCATACGCACCCCCAAAACATCTACTGCTTTATCTCGAACCACTTCGAACCAAACGAAACAAACAACTCGAACAAGAATGAACTTCGAACCATCAACAGTACTCGATCCAAATAGCACTAAACAGTACTTTAATCTTCCCAGTAGGGGAAAGATTGATTTACTTTCTCTTTATATTTTTTTTAATAATAATAAACTTCGAACAGAAACAGTAATATAAAATTTTAAAGATTGAAAATTAAATTTGCGAGGAATTAAAAGGAAACGAAATAATTAAAAATTAACTACTTTTCATTAATTAAAATCAAAATTACAATTATTGGAAATTTAAAGAAATACAAAATTAAACCTAAATCTAATTTACTGAAAATTAAAAATAAAGAAAAGTGCTTATAAAAATTACACAAGTGAGGGGTTTTTATAGGCAATCCCTGGAAACCCTTCTTCTTAGCTTCATCTTTAAGCAAATCATCCAGGCCGTTTAATTCCTCATTCTTCTTTCTCTCTCTTCTCTTTACTTGATCTTGCGGTTGTAAATGATTTAGCCATGGATTGCCAGCTTGGATTAAGTTGATTGGAGGATTTGGAGTTGCTGAGGTGTCTTGGCCAATTAAAAGCAAGGTTGAGGCCACGTTGGATGGATTGAGGACCACATGTGGTGGATCTTGCGAAAAACTTGAGGATATAATCCCCAAGTGTGTGAATTACACACTTAAACAAAAAGCCCCAAATAATAGTGGGTAATTTTTGTTAGGGTAAAAATTAGGGTTTGTGGGTGAATGATGTATCTGGTGCGTTTCTTTGGGGAAGAGAAAGGAGGTGATGGTGGATTTATTTTTATCTCGTTTGTATCGGATATGTCGGGAAGTGGGGTAAAACATTTTATTTATTGTGTGAAGTGGGACGTGTTTGTATACACGTGTGATTGAGATTCGTGTGGGGGGAATAAGTTGTGTTGTATGTTAACCAGGGGTTTATTCATTTGTGTGTTGACCATATCGTTGACTGGAAAATAAACAAATCAATGGAACATGCTTAACCGTCCTAACTTTGTGCAAAGCATTGGGCTTGGGAGCCCAACCTCCTTTCTATCCGTGTATTTGATTAGCAAATGGGCTTATTGGACCCAATTCGTTTAGTGATTGAAAGATAATGGTTATTGGGCTTTTATTTGGGTCTTTTGATCTATAACAAGCATATGAACCCATTAACCCGAATGTGGGACCCACTTGTCTCGATTATCTTCGTAAATAATTAAATCCACTAAAACGAGCTTGATTTCGGCTTTCTTTGATCATTTCTTTAAAACCGTGTCGGTTTTGCCGGTTTTCGTGATCTTGGCACACTTTTGGTCTTTCGACTTTGTCTTTGTCTCTTTCTTTGACTTTTCTTCAACATTTGACCGTGAAATCCGTGTTTTCTCTTCTTTTGATCATTTACCTATTTTAACACAAAAACACAAAACCACGCGTAATTCCGACTTTTACGATATTAAACACATTATTTGGTCTTGTTTTTCCTTGATTTTAGTGGCAAAAGGATAAGTGTTTACACACTTATTACAAACCAAACAGACTTTTACACCTTTTATATTAGGGTAAAAGCCATAAAATAGACACTTTACTTTTTCAGTTTGTGTCGTTCTCACCAAAGAACTATTTTTCTCAACGACTTTAACAACAAACTTGTTAATTATGTATTAATATCACTAATATTTACCGATTCATTTACCGCGTCATTATTTTATATCCACGTGTACTCCACATGTGTAAAGCCTACCTATGTGGATTGACTAATTATAACACGAAGTGACCAATGTACCCTTATCTTCTTCCTTTCCATTTATTTATCCTGATTCTTTTTTATCCTATCTCAAATAATTCTTGCGACGACATCACCATCAAACCACCACCACCGACCCATCATCCCACAAATAATGCACAAATTCATATGTAACCCTTTTTTGTCAATAGGCAATGAATCTTTGTTTTTTACATCATATTTAACATGACAAGACCAATGAGGACGAAGGTGTGGGTAGATTATCTAGTCTACTTCCGATAGGTTTTGGTCATGTTTATCGTACTTCTGATGTCTCTTACATTGTACATCATAAAATATCTTAAGGAGCTCAAATCATAAAGGAAATCATACAAGTAGCGTCAGCAAGAACATGATGAAAACGTCATCACCATCAAACCACCACCACCACTGACCCTTCTTATATAACACTTCTGAAATTTTGATCATTTTATGTCATCATGATTACGTCATTATATATCTATTTTGACAACCACCTTTGCATGCATGTTCAAGACATAGTATATGTCCAATAATTACGTATATCACCTATAAATTTGGACTTTTAAACTTTAAGGATTCCCGCTCTTACTCATTATCATTTACTATGGACACGTTTACATCAACTCTGTCATACAAACTATCTAAGGCACGATATTATGTGACGACCTAAACCACTACACTCAAGTTTGAACTACCTCTAGTGTTACTTTCCCTTTGTCGCGACATTTACTTACATTTCACCTTAGTCGAGACTTAAACATCACATTAACATAAACTTTATCATCGCCAACACATTAGACATTCTTTAAGATACAAATTAGCCGAATATAGATCATCAACTCTCTCTTGGCTCATCTAATGTACACATCTTATGTACAAACAAAATCTAGCAAGACTTGATTTAACTTGTCACTAAGATTTGAACTTGTACTCCTCACCATACCATGCGAACACATCACCAACTTATGGGATTTTGGATCATTGTAGTGATGCAAATACAATATTTACCACATAATAAACCTTGTACCATAACAAACTAATTAAGGATTGGTACTATTATTCCCTAACTAGCTCTCAAATACACCCAAATCTTACACCATTTCACCTAGGTTTTCGGATATCATATGATACTTATGTATCTTACATGCTCACCACATAATACTACTAGTACTTGAACTAACTAATTAAAGAATGTACTAGGAGTGTGACTAAACCATGGGAAGGATTTGCTTGAGCCAAATACCACCTAGATCTTAATAAACTTGGTATAAGTTCATTACTTAGCACACATAAACTCTCACACACTAAAACTATCACAAATCTACTCTTCTTCTTTATCTCTACCGTCGAGGAAATCCACCACCATAACCCTCCAAAACTTAACACTCTCATATAAACTAAACATACAACTATGAAGGCTATTAATAAAATTATGATCATAACCTATGTCCCAACCGATTTGCATCAACAAGAATAACAAATCTAGGGTTACGTTTTAAGGGTGGGTTAGGCTCGTTACAACTTCCTTTAACTAATAGCACCGTGCTAAGGACTAGGGTAAGTCAAACTCTAATCTACACACTTGTATACTCGTTTATCTATAACTAGAACTTATACAAACGTCATGTTTAGAAGAACGGAACATTTAATACACGTTGGTTTAACCTTGGTATACATTCGACCTAAACTCTAAATTCTTGATATATACACGTGAAAGTTAACAATGAAGTCGATGGATAGAGTAGGGACATGTTATACACATGAATAACTTAAATGCATGTGGTGTTCGACATGTGAAATGAACCATAATCGACCTTAAAGTCTAGTGGGCATACACGAAGTGTTGTATGAACACTTGGGAGTTTTCGGGCTTTATGGCCCAATACCGACACCTAGACGAGAGCTAAGGCCCAAGCAATCAATCCATAAGCTAATAACAAGCCCCATCGACCCATGAACTTATTTGATAAAGTCAATAAGCTCATAAGAACTTAATGAGACTTTTCATACCTTAAAAATCCTTTTGAATCACAAAAATGAATAATGGGCACTATTTCGGCCCAATAAACCCATTAAGCCCAGTTTGAGCTTATCTGAGACTTTGAATAAGCTTCCACAAGTTATTCGAATTATTAGAACTTATATAAAATTTAAAGAAACTTTTTAGAGCTTATATGGTCTTAAAACTCTTATTTTGGAGTACAAGGGTAAAAATTGCCATCTTGGGAAACTTATACGTGCCCTAATTTTGTGATTTAGGGTTTTATAAAACCCTAGGGACTAAAGATGGTTTACTCGAGACATAAATGGGGTTTTTGTGAACTATGGGGGTCATATGTGACATGTTACCACGATTGAAGGACTAAAAGGGTACATTTTGAAACTATAGGGTTAAAAATGTAAATGTTATATTCTTAAACTTTAGGGACTTTTGTGGACAAACTAAAACTTAAGGCTTATTAATTAAACTTAAGTAAAATGTAAACCTAATTGTAGAAACTAGAAGGGGGAGTTGAATAGTTTCTAGTTACTTTTTCAAAACATTTCGGTAAAACCCACTAACCACGGTTATTTACTGTACCCGCGGTTCGTTATCACTAAAGAACCGCGTGTCCATTTAAGGAAACGCCGACAGTGGACTTAACCTTTTGCTACATGTTGATCTTAAACACTCCTTGGTATCAAATTCTCGATCAAGCTTGACTAGATATGAGATGTGTTTGATTGAAAGATAAATACTACAAGTAAGAAAACACACAAGCACATCAAATCAAGAGTACATCAAGCAATAGTCTAAACACTAAGCACACACGTACTAAGCATAAGCTTTTCTGCAACTAGGATGTTTAGACTAAGTGATGTACACTTGACCATAATTTAAACATGAAGCACACACGTACTAAGCCATAGCTTTTCCGAAACTTAGATGTTTAGATTATGATATGCACACAACGCAAAACATCATATAAATGCATCAATAAGAGTAAAGACATAAATGTAAAGGAAAGTACCGACATGATGATTTATAGTGGTTCGGTCACGAAGCTCCTCTTCGCCCTACTCCACTCCTCGAGTACACCTTACTCGAGAGTTAATTCACTAGTCAACAAACTGCTTAAGGTGGAGAAACCATACACAACGTCGCTTATCTAATTTCCGACTCTAAGCTAAAAGTCGAGTCCTAATCTTACGTAGGACCAATCTACACAACGTCGCCTACTTAACCATTTTCCAAAACAAGGCTATATGTCGAGTCCTAATCTTAGGTAGGACCAATCTACACCCATCTACACCGATCTTCACACTAGTTATGTTTTATGTCCCAACATAACAAACCTTGTGTTTTATGGCCTAAACACATAAACCATATAGATCTAAGCACACAACACTTAGATCTATGACTCTAACACTATATCCAAATATTAACAAACTTGGATCTACACAACTAACACCTAATCCAAGGATACCCATTACTTGGATCTTCTACCCTTACAAACACATCCAAGTGAACCCAACACTTGGATCTTCTACATATACATAGTAGGAAAACAATGACTTGATCTAGAAAGAGAGATCTTCATCATGTTATGAACCCAACACTTCATGGTAATGAAAGTGTTCTTCTCTTTGCACTTGAGAGGATGATAGGATTGAAGGAGAGAATCACATCTTAAACAAGATTAATCTAAATTAACTAATCAAGGAGTTTAAAGATGTTTTTGAAGAAGCTATACAAAAAGAGTTGAAAGAAAAGCTGGAAATGATCCACTATTTATAGGGCAAGAGTGCAACGGTGAAAAACACCCGCGGTTCCTTATCAATAAGGAACCTCCTGCTTGGAGACCGTGCATTTTTGTCCTTTAGTGGGGATATACCATTTAGGGTAGTTTATACCTTCAAATGATATTTCTTTGGCATATGGAATATGCCAAATTCAAATTAAAGAATATTCTTTAGAATATCCCTTAGGGAATATTCTTTGGAATATTCCAAATTCAATTTTCCATTTTCTTTTTAATAAAACATTTTCTTAAAAATAAAGTTTATTAAAATCTTTTGTCACATTTGATTAAATGTGAGTTTTAAGAAAATTTTAATCCTTGATCACTTAGTTTGGTTAATGAGATGTTTATTCATACCTTGAGTGATTCACGCCGAATGCGATTTTGAGATGTCGAGAGAAGTATGCAATGTATTCTTGAATGATTACGAGTACCTTAACATTTTATATAATGTATTGTGAATTATACATTTGTCATCAACAAAACACAAAGAGATTATATCGACAAAACATCGTAATGTTTGCACTAACAATCTCCCCCTTTTTGATGATGACAAACAAGTAAACCGCAACGCATATTAAAATGTATATGTTACTCGTTTACACTTACTTCTCCCCCTTTTATCGAATCAAAAAGGTAGTCAACGTCTTTAAAGAAGAGAAGAATCAACGTCGAAAGAGCTCACATCCAAAGTGGTAATCATCAATAACACGTCATTTGAAGAAGAGAAGAATTGACGTCACGAGAGCTTGCATCCGAAAGGTAGTCTTCATTTGTAAAAGAGGAGGATCGACTTCGAGAGAACATGCATCCAAAAAGCTAATCATCCATTTTGGTTGTCGGTTGAGAAGCGAAAATCTACACCGTAGACCCATCATCTAAAGACATTGAGCTTGCGTCATCCTAGTGAAGTCTTCAATCAACATAGGTTAACCAACTCCATGCATAATAAAATGCTTATCTTCGAGATTCCAAAATTCATTACTTGCAAGAAGTTCGATGAATGCAATTTAAGTGAGTCAACGATCGCAAATGTAATGACTAGAAATCTTGAAAATGCTCCCCCTTGATATGAGCTCCCCTTTCTTGAGGTACCAATGAAGCAAGGATAGTGACAACCTACAAAGAAGGGTTAGAAAAGTCCTACAAAACAAAGTTAGTGGACAAGAGCATATATGTATAGCAATGTCACCCAAGCGGAATTAGCTTTAAACATCTTAAGTACAAAGAGATGGACTCAAGAGAAAGCTAAAACAATCTTAACTTTTAGAAGTGTTAAAAATATTATAAGTTAAGAAAAATAAGAGGGCTATTAGATAGAAAAGAGAACCCAACTTATTTTGGTGACACCAAAAAAAATTATAAAAAGAACTATAGTGAGAAAAGAAATGTCTAATTTATAAAAGAGAAAATATTGTCGAGAGGACATACTCCACTTTAATATCATGGCAAAAATACCAAACTAAAGAGAGTATGACATGGACAATAAAAACAATTCCACATAGTCAAAAAGAGATAAAGAAGGACTATGATGAAAAGAAAAATGATGATAATAAAAAAGTCGTTTACATAAACAATGACAAACATTAAAGAAAGAAGTGTGCACGCGATGCTATAAATAAAAAAATAAAAATTCCAAGAAGATGATTTTGACAAGATAAAATCACAATTGATGGAATAGAGGTAGAGAATAAACATCCATACCAATTGTAATGATAATATGTCAAAGGGTTAAAAGCTTAGAATTTGGAATCACCCAAGAAAATTCAAGATTTAACCAAAATCCTCTCAAAAGGTTAAAAACTTAGAATTGTTGGAATCACCCAATCCAATTGTAAATTTTAACCGCAATTAACTCTCAACAACGAGAAAGAAAAAAAAAATCTCAAATCAAAGACATTTTTTTACCTTAAAAATAATTCCTTTAGAAAGCTCCAAAAGCTTTTAGTTAGGAATCAAGGTACAAAAATAAAGAAAAACCAAAAGCGAGGATAAATCGAAGCTTAAGAAAAATACTAGATATAAGACATTTAGGCAAGGATGCTTATGAATGTCGACACCAAAAATATGACCCAATGATATAGAGAAAGAGATCAAAGGAGCCAAAGAAAAGAAAAACCAAGATGGATGGTGTTTAGCATACGATAAACTACATGCTCAAAATTTCTTAGCTCTTCTCAATCATTGTGAATGTTCAAAGAACAATTACATGACGAGGAAAGGGTGAGGCTTGACTCAACTTAGTTTAGAAAGGATAGAAGAGAGAGACTCGACTTAGATAGGCATGATTAAAAGAAATCAAGAGAGACTCAACAAAGAAGTTAAGGATAACTTCACAAAATAATTCAAGAATACTATACCTTATTAGGTGATAGTGAAGTCTTGAAGAAAAACGAGAGAAGAAACCCAAAAGAAAATAAAAGAAGTAATCTTCAAGAAAACTTATCAGAGATAGAAATAGACCAAAAATGAACAAAAGGACTCACTGGTCGCGGTTCGTTAAATAGGTCCACGGTTCATTATCAATAATGAGCCGCTAGGTTATTTGAGGAACCATTGATAGTAGGTGTCCAAAAACAATTATTGACTCAAAAGAAAATCACTTGGTCAAACAATTTAACATAAGATGCTAAATGGCTTGAAAGTCAATGCTTCGGATATGACTTTTAACAATTGCAATTGTAAGTTAAAATTACTTGAATATTTCAAAAGAAATATTTAAGTTGTCAATCTTACTAGGAGAGGAATTAGATTTAAATCTAACATTCCTTGACAATCGAGTGAGAAAATAAAGAAGAAAAGAAAGATCAAAAGAACAACGAGATCCAAGACCCAAAGACAAATCATGTTTAAAAACATGAAAAGGAATACAAGAGAATAAAGATCATACAAAGATGTATGATACACAAGCCTAAAACTTGAGCATAATTTTAATCTTAGTTACACTAGAATTCTAATATTTGCTTAAATTGGATGTCTTAGCAATAAGCAATCCACATGCTTAAAAGAAAGACAAGGTGGTGGCAGAATTTGGTGGAGAAGGCTTGGTGATAAGCTTGTAATTCAACTCATCATAGATATAAGACATGACAAGATGTTGATATTGACAACAAAGACAATATGTTCCATGATGCATGACATAATCATGTGATGGAGGAAGAACACAAAAGGAAAGTAGTGGAAAATGAGAGTTTCCAAAATCAATTTTCTGAAAATGAGAAAAGATTTGATAAGGTGTGTTCTTTGGTGAATTTGGGTTGAAAGAGATTTGAGAAAATTGTGGATAATCAAGGCTTTCATTTTGTGAAATATACATTTTGCTTTGGGAAAGAAATACAAAATTCTTAGGGTTAAGTGGAGAAAGCACAAGATATTTTGGGAGTGATCAAAGGTTTGAAAAAAAGATTCCAAAGGGTGTTGGAACAATTGGGAAGTTTTAGAAAACCCGTTTTTGAAGGTGTCTGTCCGCGGTTCCTTTTCTCCACCAGCGGTTCCATATCGATATGGAGTTGCGGTCTCTATAAAGAACCGCCCACAGAGGGTGTGTTTTGGAGGATAAGGGAATTTTTCCAATTCGGCAAATCCTAATGTTATAGTCTAACTTATCATAAAGTCATGCTTAAGAGCAATAAAAACTAGAACACACACAAGGGAAAACACATAGGTTCAATTAACACGTAGGAAGAAGGCTAAGAAAAACCTAATGGCTACAAAAGAAAAAGACTCCTAATGACATACAAAATTTATCAAAGTAAACTATCATTAGTCATATTTAGGAAGAGCCATTTAATCAATTTAGAGAATGAGTATGAGACTATCACTAGAGGTGCTCAATTAAGGCTAAGCACGACCGTTTTTATGAGTTATATAATAACCCAACTTCCCACATGGAAGTAATTCAACTGTTAGGTCAAATTAAGATTCTAGTGCATAAATTCTGTAGTAGTCATTCTCAAGTTAGACAAAATATAATTCCTACATTTGTCTAATAAAGTATAGCAAGGATGAAAAGTGTATGAGGACACAATGCACAACCTAATGAGGGTAAAGAATGCACCATTACATATCTTGTCAAATAAGTCTGGTTAAGGTTATTTACCTTAATAGAACTTGAGGCCAATAACTTTGAAGTGTTTAAACAACGTTTACACAAAACAATGG
Organism: Glebionis coronaria; assembly: GCA_025667525.1. Taxonomy (NCBI): domain Eukaryota; kingdom Viridiplantae; phylum Streptophyta; class Magnoliopsida; order Asterales; family Asteraceae; genus Glebionis; species Glebionis coronaria. The sequence continues at coordinate 305,253,799 of CM046878.1, read as the reverse complement.
AACACTCTTGATTGGTATTTCGGAAATGACACATTTACAAATTGCATTGCAATGTAAATTACTTGAGTATTTCGGATGAAACATCCAAGTTGTCAAACCCACTCCATTGTGTATTATAAGCAATTATTAAACAAAATATGTCTAATAATTTGAACAAGTAGATTCAATATACCATCATCAACACAAGTGTGAGCTATGATCCGATGTATATTATTAATAAGCCACATTTATGTCTACACAAAAAAACATGTCAATTAGATTCGATAATGATACCAATCATAGTTTGAATAATGAATTGATATTTAATCGAAATCTTTCTTAATTCCCACAAACACTCCTTTAAGAGAAAATAGCTAATATTTTCAAAGGGTGTTTCATGTTTTATAGTGAGACATTAATCTACTTGAACTAATAAAACAATGATCGAGTCAAACGACCCGCATTAATAGATTTGACAAGCTCCCAAAGCTTTCAAAACTAAAAGTGTTAAAGAACATGCCAAGGTGTACAAAATGTTTATGTAACAATTGTAAACCAAGAGATGTTAATCGTATATGCAATGCACACATAAGTAGACAACTAAGTAACACTACTACCAATAGTAATGATCACTTAAGAATGTCCAAAAACAAAAGAAGAAAGCACAAAAGCATTCGTCTTTGTTTTTGAGTGTTAGATACACCAAAATATACATAGCTTAATTTTATTTGAAAATAGTTTTCGACCCATTTCAAAATTTAATTAAGTTCAACACTTTATAAATATATCAATTTACAAAGATATATCAACAAGAGATGTCCAACTTAATATAAAAGAGTAAAACACAAGTTTTACGATAAACCGAGACTCAATACTTTGGACAAAGTATAGAACTTAGAGAACATCCAAAATTTAAAGTTAGAATAAAGGTTTGGAATCATTTTTAATAGAAAGGAAATTCAATTACGCTCGAAATGATGGGTGGCACGACTTTTACGGACTTACGGTTGATTTATATGATTTTTCAAAGATTGCAAAAAAACTGAGTCAGACTGACTGCGGTTCCTTATTGATAAGGAACCTTGGGGAACAGATAAAGAACCGCGGCCAGTAGGAAAAAATTGAGTTTTTGGGCAAAATCATTTGGTAACATTTTGGAAGGACTTACGACTCTAAAAAATCATTTTAGACACATAGAACTCGTATTTTAGAGTTAATTATGACACAAAATATTTTTATACTTCCAAACATGAAAAGATTTGTTATCAAGCTATTATACGAAGTTTATTTAACATCAAAACTTGTACGAATGAAACAACAAAACACATTTCATAAGTAATCACTCTTCATGAACAATTTGATAAAAAGATCGTCTCTATTTTTAAAAACCGTTTTCATTTTTAAAAACCATTTGTTTTGAAAAAGAGAGCAAAGATCGATCCAAGCTTTAAAGTACAAAATACTTCAAAGATCTTGAATAATTTCTAGTTACTTTTTCAAAACATTTCGGTAAAACCCATTGACTGTGGTTCTTTATTGTACCCGCGGTTCGTTATCACTAAAGAACCGCGTGTCCATTTAAGGAAAGCCGACAGTGGACTTAACCTTTTGTCACATGTTGATCCTAAACACTCCTTGGTATCAAATTCTCAATCAAGCTTGACTAGATATGAGTTGTGTTTGATTGAAAGATAAATATTACATGTAAGAAAACACACAAGCACATCAAATCAAGAGTACATCAAGCAATAGTCTAAACACTAAGCACACACTTACTAAGCATAAGCTTTTCTGCAACTAGGATGTTTAGACTAAGTGATGTACACTTGACCATATTCTAAACATGAAGCACACACGTACTAAGGCATAGCTTTTCCGCAACTTAGATGTTTAGATTATGATATGCACACAACACAAAACAACATATAAATTCATCAATAAGAGTAAAGACATAAATGTAAAGGAAAGTACCGACACGATGATTTATAGTGGTTCAGTCACGAAGCTCCTCTTCGCCCTACTCCACTCCTCGAGTACACCTTACTCGAGAGTTACTTCACTAGTCAACAAACTCCTTAAAGTGGAGAAACCATACACAACGTCGCTTATCCAATTTCCGACTCTAAGCTAAAAGTCGAGTCCTAATCTTAGGTAGGACCAATCTACACAACGTCGCTTACTTCATCATTTTCCGACACAAGGCTATATGTCGAGTCCTAATATTAAGTAGACCAATCTACACCCATCTTCACTGATCTTCACACTAGTTATGTTTTATGGCCCAACATAAAAAACCTTATGTTTTATGGCCTAAACACATAAACCATATAGATCTAAGCACACAACACTTAGATCTATGACTCTAACACTATATCCAAGTATTAACAAACTTGGATCTACACAACTAACACCTAAGCCAAGGATACCCATCACTTGGATCTTCTACCCTTACAAACACATCCAAGTGAACCCAACACTTGGATCTTCTACATATACATAGTAGGAAAACAATGACTTGATTTAAAAAGAGAAATCTTCATCATGTTATGAACCCAACACTTCATAGTAATGAAAGTGTTCTTCTCTTTGCACTTGAGAGGATGAGAGGATTGAAGGAGAGAATCATATCTTAAACAAGATTAATCTAAACTAACTAATCAAGGAGTTTAAAGATGTTTTTTAAGAAACTGTGCAAAAAGGGTTGAAAGAAAAGCTGAAAATGATCCACTATTTATAAGGCAAGAGTGCAACGGTCAAAAACACCCGCGGTTTCTTATCAATAAGGAACCTCCTGCTTGGAGATCGTGCATTTTTGTCCTTTAGTGGGGATATGCCATCTGGGGTAGTTTATACCTTCAAAGGATATTCCTTTGGCATATGGAATATTCCAAATTCAAATTAAAGAATATTCTTTGGAATATGCCTTAGGGAATATTCTTTAGAATATTCCAAATTCAAATTTCCATTTTCTTTTTAATAAAACATTTTCTTAAAAATAAAGTTTATTAAAATCTTTTGTCACATTTGATTAAATATGAGTTTTAAGAAAATATTAATCCTTGATCAATTAGTTAGGTTAATGACATGTTTATTCATACCTTGAGTGATTCATGAAATTCAAATTTCCATTTTCTTTTTAATAAAACATTTTCTTAAAAATAAAGTTTATTAAAATCTTTTGTCACATTTGATTAAATGTGAGTTTTAAGAAAATATTAATCCTTGATCAATTAGTTAGGTTAATGACATGTTTATTCATACCTTGAGTGATTCATGCCGAATGTGATCTTGGGGATGTCGAGAGAAGTATACAAATTTATTCTTGAGTGATTACGAGTACCTTAACATTTTATATAATGTATTGCGAATTATACATTTGTCATCAACAAAACACAAAGAGATTATATCGACAAAACATCGTAATGTTTTCACTAACACTAATCAACTATGATTATTTAATTAAGACGTGATTAATAATATATGGTGTATTAATCCCCATTAGCCGTCGAGGGTACAAAATTTATTTTAAATTAATAAACTTGTGAATACTTATCACAAGTCATAAAAGTATATATAAGTTATACATGTAATTACAATTTAATTAAAGTATGAGGAACGTACAAATAGTCAAGTGATCCAGATATATATTATTATATTATGATAGGCTAAGACTCATTTATTTACTTAGGTAATTGATGTATCGTGTGCATACTTGATTTGGACATTTTGACTATTCCCGAGTACTACTATTTAAGGTGAATTCATAGCCTCACGCTTTTTACTATATTAAATGACTTTACACTTTGGGGAAGAAAGCATGCAGTACATATTTAAAATGGACGCAAATGAAATTTGAGTGCATTAACGATTACATTTTGTCTATTGTATGATAACGTGTGACCTATGGACTGTGAACTGTTAATTATTGTATGAAAGCACGAATGTTATAAATAGATCTATTGGGACTGACAATCCCCGTTTGAGTGAGTAGCGCACACTGTGTCTAGGCCAGAACAAACAAACGTATACTATGTCAGATATTAAGAGGGCGTTCAAGGGTGGTCCCCATTAGTTGATACTTTGTGGACACCTACGGTCTAGCTTTAGTTTCACATGCATATGAAATTGTAATTGTATTTGTAGTGTTTGCCTTGTCGCATTACTATGTGGAACATCTTGCGGTCCTAAGCTATGATTTTACTAAACCTATGAATTCACCAACTTTATGTTTACTTTATCATGTTTTTCTCAGGTAACTAAACAAGTGGCTAGTTGTGCATGGAGTGGACATCATATAGGAGCATAATAAATGATTTGAGGATTTATTTCATCGGGATAAATGTGACAAACTAATATCTACCATTTCAAACTACTTTGTAATAAGATTCCTATGACATTATTTGTAATGAATTACTAAAGACATTTTTAAATGAACGTTGCTTTGTATGCCATTTTCTTTGTGATTCTTGACGTAACACCCAAGTACATTCCGCTGCATGTCTAATTTGGGGGTGTCACATCTTAGTCTTCTTAGCCACTGACTTCTTCCTTCTCTTCCCCAGCTTCTTCAGATGCACCTCTAATCAACATCAACATCAACATCAGCATTCATCATAGTCAAACTAAGCGTTGACCCGTCACCATAGTCAAAATAAGTCACCCATCGACGCTCAACCTCCAGCCACTACCTCCGTCACATGATCCGGCCACCACATCCACTTGCATCTAGCGCCTCACCACGCAGATCCATCGTAGTTGCTTCCACAAATGGATGATTATGTATATTAGTAGGCACACAATGAGGTTGTTGTGAGGATTTTGTGTTCCTTAAAGATCTTTTGTGATGATTCATGTTTAGATGGATTTGTTCAGCTGCCACACCAACACAAGTTCAATAATTGCCATGGATTTGTTCAGCTGCCACACCAACACAAGTTCAATAATTGCCATGGATTTGTTAAAAACATTTTAGAATGTGATGAGATCGAATGAATGATCGCTATGGATTTGTTAAAAACATGTTGGATCGGGTCTTATTTTTATGTCCATTAGGCTTTATTTTTATTACATCTTTTAACAAAAAATTATATATGTGGAAAAAACTTGTCCAGCGTGTCGGTAACAAGTTATATTTTGAGAACAATTTGGTGTAGTTAGAACGAAATTTGAAAGTTCATTGTTGAAGTTGTTGAATAAAATAGTTCGTTGATAAAAACAGAAAAAATGAAAAGTAAGTGTCTATTTTATGACTTTTACCCTTTATATTACTAGTAGAATGTTTGTGAAAGTGATTTAGATGGAACCATATGATTTTTTTATAAGTAGCTCTTTTGCACTTGTATATTTTTTATAAATGTACTATAAAATAATCTTAAAATTTACAAAGACCAGATGTACTCACTGTGCGTATGAAACTAAGAGCACAAGGTGTGGTCTCGTGTCGTGAGATAGTGTTATAAAAAAAAGTAAGTGTTACGTCAGCATGCTATCTTATAACATAAAAATCATCACAACACTAGAAAAGTGTTGTAGTTAACACCAGAATTATAGTTTTATAGTGATCCCGCCATTTTTTTTCTTTTTTGAATTACACTAACAATTTTATTGCTCAAGCGGATCCGGAAATTCTCCATGACTCAAGATATTGAAGCGCGTGCGGCGGGTGTTCACATCTTTAATAGAATTGGTTTTGCCATAGCTAAAGGAGTGGGAGCTCAGATAGTATCTCGGCTTCCCACTAACTTTTTGTAATTCTATTATTTTAATAAAGTGATGTTATAATAAAAATAAATAAATAAATAAATAATAATAAAAACATTACAAATACAAAACATGAAAAAATTAAAAAAAAATACATTTATCAAAATACGATAATAATCTAGAATTTCAAATACTTTTGACGGGTCTCCTCTTTTAACTTTTCGATTTTTTTCGCGTCTTTGGGAGCCTATCAGGTAGTGTCCAAACCAAGAATCTTCAATGCCTCGTTCCTTTTAGTAGCTAAAGAAATTCGAGTCTTTCACTCATCTCACGTTCCATTTTTTCCTTTTTTTCGCGCTCCGCAAACATTTGTTATTGCATTATTTTGGCAAATTGATCTTTTTGTGAACCGAAAGTTGCCGTAGAGCTTGTTGAACATTGAGATTTAGACTTTTGTGGATCACCGGATGGATGAGGGATTTCGTCATCGCAGAACATATGGATCTCAATGGCGTGGCCTAGGTTCCTTCAAAATTGAATCGACTCTGAATTTTTTCATTTATATTTGTCTCTCAAAAAAAGCTAAGCACTTTATGAGGGAAATCATTGTTCTGGTTGTCTTGTTTAATCATAATTTTCACCCGAGTCAACAAATGTTTTTGATTTTCGCCACTAATCACCTTTGTTTGGTCGTAAAGCGTGATAAACTTTAGAACTTCGCGATTCATCAGCGTCTATTTACCCACCAACATATTTTGTTACATTCCCGAAGATTAGAGCGAAAGCACGTTCATTATAAATATCAAGTATTTTATACCAAAACGTGTCTCGATCTTGGCCATCCCCTACTTTCGGGTCTTCGGATATCTCGATAAAACATTCGGCCAAAAGTTCTTCCTGGCTTGTGACCAATACGTACGATCCGACTTTTCGGCCTTTTTTTGACGATCTCGTATCTTCGACTTGAGTCTCATGTACTTGGGTTTCTTGTGTTGTTTCTTTAGAAGAATGTTGTATAATTTGTTGTGAGTGTTGGAATTGTTGGAATAGTTGAAATTGTTAAAATTGCTCGGGTGTGCAATTAAGAAATGGATTATAGGTAGGAGCTTGATAATTTGAAATATATGGTGAACTTGACATAAGATGGGTGAATGACGGACTAGGATTGCTACTTGTGGAGGTGTCAGAGGATAGAATATTTGGGTTTTATGATGATGACGAACCCGGTAATTGGGTATCTGGTATTTGATTATGCACTTTATCGGAATAATTACTGACTCATTGGTTAGGATTCACTTTTTTGTTTGGAGATAATGAAATGTAAAATATGAAAATGAGGTTTATAGATGGGATTATATATGTAAAATAATAAAATTTACGAGTCTTTTTTAAAGAAAACGACTATATTTTAGCCCCATGGTCAATTTTTTTGAAAAATACTTCCACTAGCCGTTATACATTTATTATATAAAACAAATACCCACAATGCGAGCCACGGTGCAAGTTCTCACATCCTGGCCTCGTATTGTCCCCACCATTTTGGGTTGACACTTATGGCGCGAGACCCTAAACGCAAGCCACGATGTGGTATCTCGCGCGCTGGAGCGCGCGTTTTTGCTATGGATTAAGCTATGAATTTCCACACCATGAGCTCTCAGGTTTCATTTTCTTTTTCAAAGATTTTATCTGTTCGTTTACAAAACATGCCCGCAGTTAAAAAAAACCCTAGAAATTTCAATGGCGGCAGATCATAAAAAACTTCTTGCGATTCAATTCTTTTGGTTCGTTTAATCAGGAATCCTATAACACTCGTGTTCTTTCGTCTAATCCTTGATTAGTTCTTGATCTAACACGTTTTTTATTAGATAGATTGGTTTCACATCCATTGAATTGTTGCTTGTTTGTTTTCTGGTGTCGTCGTTTGGTTTCTTTCCTTTTTTTATTTAAGTCGGTTTAATCTTATATATACATCGTTGTGAGATTGACGTTGTCCTCATTGCTTCTGTTTTGTTGATCGCTGGTTCTCTCTTTTTTAGGGTTTTATTTTTTAGGGTTTCGTGTTTGGGTTCGATTTAGGGTTCTTTGTTAGTTTTCTGCATGGAGTCGTCAACTACAAAAAACGACGAGGTTATTAACGCTGCCATTATTAATGGTATGCAACCGTGTACTTTAGCTGAGGTTTTGTTGCTGCTTGGTGTTAAGTTGAACACGGTTCAGGATGTTGGTGCGTTTGCGTATGAGATTAAGATGAAACATAAGTGCTGGTCTTCGGTGTGGGCTGAGAGGTCTAAGGAAATCATCAACATGTTGTGTAAGTATGAGGAGGAGATTATAGCTAAAGATAAAATACTGCAATCATCATCTCCTTTTGATTCATTTGTTACTAAAAGGCAACCTAGCGGAGGTCCCTTGACGAGTACGGTTGACATTGGTGATAACTTTATAAGCATGTCAACTCCGATGGTTTCTAAATTACAAGATGATGAGTTTAAAGGGGTTGAGCCCCCTGTGAATATGGGAAAAGTTGATGATGTCTTCTGGTCTCACCCATTGAATACTTCTAGTACGTATGCAGGTGTTATGGCTCCTAAACCTACTGAAAGTTCTGAGTTTGGACATCGTGTAGTTGATAAGGTGTACGATGGTGTCAATATTTCTATCCCGAGAAAGGTTGTGGCTAAAATGATTTCTATGTATGAGAATATGTTGTATGGATATTTTATTGGCAAGAGACTAGCCTTTTCGTGGGTGGAATACTTTGTTAACAATAATTGGGCTAAACACGGGTTAAGTAAGATTATGATGAATGAAAAAGGGTTCTTCTTTCTCAAATTTGATACACTTGCTGGATTGGAAGCGGATCTAGAGGGCGGTCCATGGATGATTAAAAATTCCCCTATCATACTTAAAAAGTGGTCGGTGAAAACAAGTCCTAAGAAGGAGGAGTTAACTAAGGTGCCGGTTTAGGTAAAGCTCCACGATGTTCCATTGCAAGTGTTTGATGAGGAGGGTTTGAGTTTCATTGCTAGCTATATTGGAAGACCAGTTATGTTGGATTCTTATACGAGTACAATGTGCAAGGATTCATGGGGTCGATGTAGCTTCGCTAGATGTCTTATTGAGGTTGATGCAAATACTGATTTTTTGGAGTCTGTTACTATTGGAATTCCAGCTCTTGAAGGGGATGATTGTAAAACCCGCATGCTTTTACCATGCATAGTACCCTTAGGATCGTACGTACTAGTTAAAAACATTCCTAATATAGCATGATTACGATTACGTGTTAGGAGTTTACGTATTACGTACGTGTTAGAACACGATAAGTATTTTATATGCACGATCACGTAATAATTATTTAGCAATAATTAATCACGAACATGCGATCACGAAATCACGAACGTAATTAAAACACGAGCTATTATTAATTATGTATATATATTTATTACGAGCGTAATTAAATATATTAGATTATGGTATTTACGTAACGAGAACATTTAAAACACGAACATAAATAAACACAAACGAGTGACTAAATAACGAGACACGAAAAGAGGTATGGGAACCCCATGGGGGGGTCCCTACCCGCGGCCAAACAAGGGGAATGGGCCAAGCCCATTATCAATTTTTACTAAAAGTGGGGTTAATTAATTTTTACTACTCAAAATCACTTTACAGAAGATTTCAAGAAAAACCTAAAACCCTCTCTTTCTCCTCCTCTTTGTGCCGCCACCCATAATCAACATACAAGGTGATTCTTTGATCTTGGATATTGAAGATTTGTTGTTTGTTCGTGTTTGTTCTTCATTCCCTTGATCCACGAATACGGTAAAACCTTTTTAAACCTTTTCTTTTAATTTAATCTTTTTATTAATTATGAACATGTGATGTTTTTATAAAAACACATTAATTAATCATAGATCTAACATGTTTTGATGATTAATTAAATCAAAGGGTCGATTTAAGGGGTTTTGTTTTGGCCGCAGGCTGCAACCGACCCCAAGGGGGTTTCGGTTTGCTTAGCCGACCACCACCAAGACCATATGGTCTTGGTTGGTGCGTGTGGGTCCCACGGCAGTAAGGGGTACCCCGAGTTGGTTCGGGGTACGGTGTCGATTCATGTTCGGTTCATGTTTTTAAGCTTAGATCCGGTTCATGGTTATGTTAGTTTTTTTTATGTTATGAACTTATGTTAAAATTAAATTAATAAAAGATGTGATTAATTTAATAACATGACTTAGGTTAATTAATTATTAATAATCATGAAATTATTTTAACCTAAGTATTTATATTATTAAGACTTATAATTAATTAATTATTTTAAAAACCATGGATATAATTAATTAATTAACATGACTTAGGTTATATTATTAATATTTAATAATACATATTTTAACCTAAGTATTTAATATATTTAATTAAAACATGTTATACTTTAATTAAATATTATAACCTATAGTTTAATTAAATTACATGAAATAATTATTAAACTATACAATATATCATATGACTTAGAAAATAATCCTGAAAACACTTAGGCTTATTTACTTAGCTTATTTAACCGGCTTATTTCTAATTATGGAAACTTTCTATTTTTAGAAACTTAATTAAATAAGGCAGCTAATTTATTTATGTAAACCAGCTATTTTTAGAAACTTATTTATTTAAGGCAGCTAATCTATTTATGGAAACTTATTTAATTAAGGCAGCTAATCTATTTATGGAAAATTTCTATTTTTAGAAACTTATCTATTTTAAGCAGTAAATCTATTTTTGGAAACTTTCTATTTTTGGAAACTTTCTATTATTGGAAACTTTCTATTTTTGGTAACTTTCTATTTTTGGACACTTTCTATTTTAGGAAACCTGCTATTTTTGGAAAGTTACTTATTATTACACAATAAGTATAATAACACATGAAAGGCCATAAATACTTAATCAGATTAAGCAGAGTATAAGATTTAATATAGTTTAAGGCTTTAAACAGTAAACATAGTAAGAACACATAAAATAAGCTAAGACATGACATAAAAACAGCTATGTATTTAGTAAGCAGATACTTATTTCATGTACGTATTTATGTAGCACTAGTGTTTCGGAAGTAGGATTCTCACAGTTCGTCGTTCTCGTTCACTGGACATAAGGTACGGATTCCCGTCCTTACAGTATGGACATTCTTTCCTTATTAGGATTCCCCGTATGCAGCCAACTGTTTTCCTGTAGTATAAGTTATGTGTTTGATTGCTTATGTTTAAATATGATTACCTATAGCCATATACATGCATGACCAGTTTCACCTAGTTATGGAGGTACCATAACCATAACATTAGAGGCACTAATGTTATGACTTCACCACGGCGGAGTGATTGCTCGTGGCGTCCCTTCAGCTTTTGGCCATTTATTATATTTATCATGTGGGGCGTATGGGTGCATCCTAGTTACATGTTTTTATTCAGGATTACATGGTGAATGTGGTGTGTGCCTTGCATCCTTCACAAGGAGCTGATCCCTCCTACCCATAAACCAGTATATTAAATTAGAGGCAGCCCCTCTAATTTGCATGATGAGGTCACCCCTCCAATCATTCATGCACGGTGGATTTTCATGACCTATATTGGCTAATGGTAAAATATGACAAACAGTTTTTATAAGATAAACATAAGACTTTCAAACTATAAAACCAGTTTTATTAAGACTTAACCAGGTTTAGTTTTCTTCCGCTGTTATTATGTTATATGCTTATCCTATTCATGCTTTATTGTACATCCGTGCACTGAGCGTATTGCTCAGCCGTTTTGCCTTTCTATGTTCCCAAAACGGCAGGTACTCAGGGACGCTCGTAGACACTAAGAGTACGTGCGTATGGACTGGAAGCTGTCTAGCCTTCTTTACATTATGCATTTCCTTTCTTTATGATACTTATGCTTTGGACATTGTTTAGTCCTTTTCCTTTACTATACTATGTTTGTGTGTGGTGAGCTTTACTTTTGGACTACCGATGTTTGATTCCAGTATTTTCCTTTATATGGTCAAGTAATGTTTAGACATTTTACTTTGTATGCTTTGATGACACGCCATAATTACTGTGATATTTCCATTTCCAAAATGGGGTGTTACAATTATGGTATCAGAGCCAAGGCTTCGACCTGTAGGCTCTCAAATATGACCTGTGATTAGTGGGTAGTCACTACGGTCTTCCTAGAACTGACAGTTGTTTTCATGCATTCATCATTTTTAAGCATACATATACATGTCATTGTTACAGGGCTTTTGACTAAGTAATGGTTGGTACAGGACTGGCCCTATTTAGTCGCATGTGTTTTATCGAAACTTTTAGATTTGGGAACGACCCATAGGCGTCCCCTCGCAATGTCTTTGTTTTGAGTGAACTGACCAGAGGCGTTCACTCTCGAGCATACAAAAGTTTTCATAAAACTGCATCATGCATTCATACACAAAATTTTCTTGCATAAAATTTTTCTCGCGAAATTTTTAGCATAAATTTTTATCATGTATATATATTTATATTTTATGTTTTGAACTGTTTAATCATATGTTTTATGTTATACTGTCAGATGGTTCTCACACGCGAACAGGAGCAGCTCAATGCTGCAATTTAGGCTGCCATGCAAGCCTTGCTTCCTCAACTGAGGAATGACATCCGGGCTAAAGTTCAAGCTGCCAACAATCAGCAGCACAATCAGCCACCTCCTCCTCCTCCTCCAGTGACATTAGCAGTATGGCTGGAGAGATTCAACAAGCTCCGCCCTCGAGCTTTTGAAAAGACAGATAGCCCCAGCGATGCTGAAAGCTGGTTGGCTCACATCGAGAAGATTTTTAACGCTATGGGCTGTGATCCTGCATACAAGGCGAGGTTGGCATGCTATCGGTTCGAAGACGATGTACTCAACTGGTGGTTAGCATTGATGCAATCTAAAGGTGGTGATGAGTGGGTTGCTGGTTTGACTTGGGCTCAGTTCAAGGACAGGGTGATGGAGCAGTTCTTTCCCAAGGCCGAGCAGGACAAGCTCAAGAGAGAGTACCATGGGATCCGTCAGAGAGCTGGGGAGAATATCAATGAGTTTATGCAGCGCTTTCTTCGCTTGGCTGGTTTCCTTGGTGCGGCAGCAGGTACTCCTGAAGAGCAGGCACATCACTTCAGATGGGTGATTGTATATTTTTTTACCCCTTTAGGAAAAGGAAGGCAAAAGTGGCAAGTATTAAGTGTCGGTTTAGGAAAACCGAACACTAATGACCAAATAAGTCCAAGTTCGTTTCCCAAGGAGGCAAGTGCGTTGTGTTAAGAGATGGTAAATGATTTGTGATTATATGATTGAGAGAAAAGAAGATAGAAATGGGATTAGAAGAGGAAGACGGTTATGAAGACGGATTAAACTAAGACGAAAAAGGCGTTCACGTAAAACCGTAAAAACTACCAAAATTAAAATTTTAACCTAAAAATTCCTAAAAATTACTAAAAATCCACAATAAAATTCTAAGAGTTTACAAAAAATCCAAACTTGCTAAAACCTTTTAATTAATTAGATAATGACTTTTTAATGCTAATTAAAGCCCTAAAAATCAAAATTAATTATTAAAAAGTCCCAAACAAGATTTAAAAGTTTGTAAACCTCAAAAATAACTTAAGTAAGCTAATAAGTATTTTTTAAAATTTTAAAACCAACTAAAACTAATTTTAAACACTTAAAAACTATTAAAATCAATTAAAACTTAAATTAATTCTAGAAAATAATTGAAAAGCCCTAAAAATATTTGGAAAGTTACAAAATTCCTAATTAAGTGTCTACAATCTAGGAAAAATGTAAAAAATTAAAAAATCAAACTTTTAATTTTTAATAATAAAATAATATTAAAATATTCAAAAAAATTCGAAGTTTATAAAAATTCTAAAAAATTACCAAAAATCTAGAATAATGTAACTAAGACCGAAATGCAATCAAAAGTTACCAAAACCTTTTTAATAATTTTATATTAAATTCCAAAGTTGGTTAAAAACCCTAAAATCATAAAAAATCAAAAATAAGTTAAATAGGAAACTTTATTGGCTGTAAACCTCAAAAATATAATTAAAAACCTAAAAACTATTTTTCCAGATTTTTAAAATACTTTTTCCTATTTTTAATTTACTTTTCAAAATTTAAACTTAAAATAATCCTAGAAAATTAAATAAACACGTGAAAAATAAACTTTTTTATCCAAAAAGTCCTAAACCCTAGTAAGAACAAAGAAAAAATGCTAAATTGTAAAAACCTAAAAGAAATAAGATGAAATCAGCTTATAAATAAGTTGTTTAGTTAAATAAGCTAAAAACAAGATCTACTTAAATATTTAAAGTTCCAAGTGATAACCAGTCATAGACCCTAGGGCAACTGGTTATCACGTTGGAGTGTGAGAGGAGTGGCGCAGGTTCGAGTCCTGGCCACGTCCTTTTTGTAAAAACCTTTTTTTTTTTAAACTTTAAAAACTCAATAACAATGACTTAAACTTACTTTAAAACAACTTTTAATCAAGAACAAGCTATAATCAAACCTATGGAATCAAAACAAGTGCCCAGATTGCAAGTTTAACTGATGAACACAAGAGTGTTTCTTCACTTGTGAAGATTTGAACAAGAGGGCTTGTTCCTGGATTTTTGTTGGTTTTTGATGGACAATAGGGGCACCCCTACACTCAGTTGAGTGTAGGGAGTCAAATAAACAAGAAACTCAAACAAGTCTTCAACTAAAATCAACAAAAAATGCACAAATAAGTTACTGTAAAGGCTTGTATAGGTCTGATGACAATTGCCCTAAGTTACTTGCACAAAAATGAAATTCAAGGCCTTAAATCTTGCATACCAATGTACCAACTAGCATAAAACTGATTCACAATCCTTCTATGCACTTAACCCTAACAAATTTCAAGATTTGATGAACAAATTCCACAAAAATCAGTCAACAAAGGGCACTTTCTGATTTTAGCTACTCATCTCAATATTTTGTCATGCAACTTGTTTTAACACCTACCAAACTGAAAGCTAAATACATGCACTTCCTACTAACAACCTAATGAGTAAGTTTAGACTAATTTTAACACAAAAATCCCCCAAGGAGTTCAATTAACATGCAAATCCAAACACCCCCTTAATTTTCTGAAAAACCAATTTTAACACATCAAATGCTTAAGAAACTCAACCAAATCAATCCTAAACTATCTAGTCATGCAAGAATAACGTTTTTAAGCTAAATCAAACAAGAAACAGGCAATTTAAAACAGATTCATACAAATTCACCAAAATCACACAAAGCATAATCAAAACTTGAAAATAAGAGGTTCAAGGTTTATACCTTGTGGGACCCACATCCAGGCCCCACTAAGGCTGCTATGCCTTCTCCTACAAGCTGGGGCTTGTGCAGTTGGCTTATAGGAACAAGTATGCAAGTAGAGATGCTAGTGGTGGTCTCAAAGACACACACACCCAATATTTCTTCTAAAAAAGAATGGATATTATGAACCTGCTAAGAGAGAAGGAAAAGGCTGTATAAAAGCTAAAGGCTTACCCCTAGCTTATGGATGAAGCTAGAAG
This sequence comes from Glebionis coronaria, assembly GCA_025667525.1. Classification (NCBI taxonomy): domain Eukaryota; kingdom Viridiplantae; phylum Streptophyta; class Magnoliopsida; order Asterales; family Asteraceae; genus Glebionis; species Glebionis coronaria. The sequence continues at coordinate 305,238,537 of CM046878.1, read as the reverse complement.
TAAACTAGAGCATAGGTTAGAACTAGGATAAGCTAAATAATGGCCCAAACAAAGGCTGCCTAAGATTGGGTACCCACTATACCAGAACAAGCCATGGTATCATGGACATACACAATCTCAAACACCTCTAAACTAACATATTCCATCACCATTTATCAGATTTTTATGAAAATTTAAGGTTTAAGAAAAACTTGAAAAGAAAACAGAAAACTTAGAAACTTGATAAACTAGCTGAAAACTTAAAACCAAACAGAACAATGATAATTTAATCAACTAAAATATAAAATGGGACTAGCTTTCTTCACATAACACTTCACCAACTTTCATTCATAAAAGGGCTTTACAAGGATGTGAACAAGGAAAGCAAGAACAAGAAGTATGGGTGCATTTCACCCTATACTTATAGTACTGAATAGAAGATACTAGAATTACAATAAAATAATGAAATGTCCTAAACCCTAATTGCTGAATTCCCTGGAATGCCCTTTGACTGAAGATTCAAACTTGGTCAAAATTCGTCTTCACTTGATGAGAGTGATGGCCAGTTGTCAAGGATTGATCATAGACGCTCATTTGATATTGGGGACCAAGTTAATGGATCAAGGACGTTGATCTTGTCGGGTTTAGGGTTTTGAGGGGAAGGGACGTTGCAGGGGTGGCCCTACAAGACACATGGGTGTGTCTTGGTCATGCTTTTGGTGTGGGATGGGGTGAGATAAAGGTTAATTAAAGATCTAGAGATTTTTAGGGAAAAACCCTTTGTTTTGATCTTAGTTCATCCTGGGAAATTTTAGGGTTTAAGGGGTGATTAGTGTTTGTTTAATCCGTTTTGGGGATTAAGGTATTTAAAAAAATGTGTTTGGAGGGAAGTATTGGGGGTTTGACTTCGTTTGACTGAGTTTAATAAATAAACTCAGTAGTGGAAGGGTGACGTGGTAGGGGAGGTGAGGTGGAGTGAAGTGAGTGGTGGAGTGGGGTGACATGGCTGGATGATTGGTGGGGAGTAGTTATGATGTCTGGCAGAAATGGTCCCCCATCTTTCTAGTTCTCTTCACTTTGTTTTAAACAGCTTTTTACCCATTTTCCTTTGTTATATGTTTGGGCAACTTGTCAAATTTAGCCCAAATACTTTACAAACTTGTTTCAAGGACTTCTTGTGTAATTTCTTCATTCTTCAAGGACTGAACTTGTCATGTCTTCATCTTTTAGGGTTTTGACTTGTTTGTTGACTTCTTGGAGGACCAATATTGACAATTTAGTTTTGTTGAGGGACTAAATTTGCCAATTCTTCAAAGTTAAGGGTCCTTTTTGTAATTTTGACAAACTTTAGGGACCAAACTTGTAATTATGAAGATACAAGGGTATAAAGTGTCAGTTCTTCCATATTGGAGGACCCTTCTTCATAATTCTTCAAATCATCAAGGGTTTTCTTTGGAAAATTCTTCATTAGGGCTTGGTTCATTGTGCGGCTTCGTTTCCCGTGTTCGTTTTTGATTGATTCTTGTGATCTTTTGTCATTTTCTCAATATTCGTACCTAAAATACACAAGCAACAAACACAAGCATATATTTGGGTATTTTAATGATATTTAATACATTTTAAGCCCGTTTTAGACGATGAGACTATGTATAAAAGCAGTCTCATCACTCCCCCATACTAAACCATTGCCGTGCCCTTACGCAATGCTAGAATAAAGTATCATAGCACCTCCAAAATTTATTTTTATTCACTTTATTGAATGATAAACTAGCTACACTACTACTATTGCTACTACTTGTGTTTTAGACATAATGTATGATTTTCATCGCAAAATAGGACGTTTAGGTTCATAGAACAAGAACACGTGAATGCTTCGTTAGAAATAATTTCATCGTCCTCGATTTTCACCCCAATTCCATGCCAAGCGTGTAACGAGATCATTGTCATTATAAGTTAGTAATGCTAACACTACTCATATGCCCTAATCACGTACTTATCCTCCCATTATTCCTAAGTTGTATCTCTTATATTTTATTTTGTCTTGAATGTTTCACGAGGATACATTGTTTGACTTATGCGATAATAGAGATTTAGGTCTAAAAATAGAGTCCTAACGGTGTAACTAAGACCATCAAATCAATAACCCCTCCCAATAGACAACGATGTCAAAAAATTAAGTTGACAAGAAGAATCGATAAACACGGTTTTATAACAGTTTTGAACATGAGACTTATTACCAAGACTTTTATACGCCCCCTATCGGAAGGGCCTTATTATCTTTGGTTTACCTCCATCTTTTATTCAACTTCGCCATGAAGCTTTTATTATGACTTCGGTCTTGCCTTGCCTTTTATTATCCGCCTCATCGGTGGTTTTATTAGCCAAAGACGTATATCCTCACGCTAAGGCGAATTTTGGATCTTTAAAGCTTCAAAGATTAAGGCTTAATTCACTTTCAATTTTGCATAGATTTTTCGGCCTTGTGGGGCTTCAAATTGTTTGCTAGATTTAGGTGAGCACTTGAAATCTTATTATTGGGTGAAGCTTTCGATTATTCGGGTGCCAATACTTCAAAACCGTGACGCTGGCGATACCTTAATGTCTTCCCAATTTAATTACACGGAAGCTACTAGAAAAGACTAGAAACCCAACAATCCTAACTAAACCGCTAAGTCAATATTTATTAAGCAAAAAATATTTATATGCGAAGGGAGAATAAGCAAACAACGAGAACACATGAGTTTTTGAAAGAATACGAGTACTCTACGTTTAGCATAGTAACTTATAATTAACCCTATCATTTCTCGTCCTCATTTAAGAGACTTAGCCTAATGTGTAGTTAAGGAATCAAAGCTAAGTGCTCAACACACATGGACGAGTCAAAAATTACTCTTATTCTTGCCATCGGAAAATCTACATTCGTGTCTTCAAACACTTATAAAACATGAGAAAATTTTTAAAATTTGGCCATTTTAAGCCTTATTTTGCAACAAAAAGATAAACTTTGGAAAGCGTGAAGGTTTGGCAAGGCAAGTATCTATTCACCCCCCCATACTAAAGTTAAACATTGTCCTCAATGTTTCGAGTCTAGGGGTGGAAACACCCCCATACTAGAGACGTAGTCGAATGCCTAATCTAGCATGGAAAGGGTGTAACCAATAAATTAATAGCCGTTTATGAAGTGTTCTAAAAACCTAAGGTTAGAACATCAAAGGATATATCATTTGGATATTGAGAAAGTCTTCCAAGCAAACGATCGAGTGCTCCCATAAAACGAACACGAGAGGCTCCAATCGTGAAGATCGTGATCTAAAAACCACAATGCACAAACAACCACGGAACAAAGGTTGGAAGGGCACAAATCCCCTCACATTAAACTAATTAGAAAGCAATAATATGTACATAGGATAAGCATGGGACTCCCCCACGAGGCACCTCGTTTTTGATTACCGAGTCATGAGCTCGACTCGATCCCCTCAATACTAATTATCATTGGGGAAGGTGACTTGGTCGAGGTAGTTCAAGGATGGAACTTCCCCGCCAAAGTAGTGCTTCAACCTATGTCCATTCACCTTGAAGTTAGGACCATCATCTTGAGCTAGCTCGATGGTCCCATACGGAAACACTTGATTCACGGTGAATGGACCGGACCAACGGGATTTCAACTTACCGGAAAAAAATTTTAATCTTGAATTAAAAAGCAAAACTTGATCCCCAATGTTAAAAACCCGGTTTTTAATTTTAGAATCATGCAACTTTTTAGTTTTTTCTTTATAAATCAATGAATTTTCATAAGCAATGTCTCTCAATTCATCCAATTCATTCAATTGCATTTTCCGGTGTTTTCCCGCGGTCTCCATATCATCATTACAATGCTTTAGGGCCCAATAAGCCTTGTGTTCTAACTCGATAGGCAAATGACAATTCTTTCCATACACAAGCTTATAGGGAGTGCACCCAATGGGCGTCTTATGAGCGGTCCTAAAGGCCCATAAAGCATCGTCCAACTTATCCGACCATGATTGTCGATTTTCCCCAACGGATCTCTCCAAGATCCTCTTCAACGCTTGGTTTGAAACTCGACTTGCCCACTCGTTTGTGGGTGATAAGCCGTAGAAAGACGATGTGTAACCCTATATTTCCTTAGGACCCTTTCGAATTGGTCGTTACAAAAATGGGTTCCACGATCGCTTATGATAGCACGCGGGGTTCCAAACCTAGAAAACAAGCTTTTAAAAAACTTGACTACCACACGAGCATCATTGGTGGGCAAGGCTTTGGCCTCCACCCACTTAGATAGGTAGTCAAACGCAACAAGAAAGTACTTATTACCACGAGATGATGGGAACGGCCCCATAAAGTCTATACCCCAAACGTCAAAGATCTCACACACTTAGATGATATTTTGTGGCATTTCATCTTTTTGTGAGGCTTTTCCTTGTCGTTGGCATGCATCACATGACTTCACAAGATCTTGTGCATCTCGGTAAATAGTAGGCCAAAAGAAGCCGGCATCAAACACCTTTTTAGCCGTTAGATTAGCACCGTGGTGACCACCCGTGGGTCCCTCATGGCAAGCTCTAAGGATGTTAGAAGCTTTGGTGCCAAATACACAACGTCTGATGATTTGATCCGCACAAGTTCGAAACAAGTAAGGGTCGTTCCAAAAGTAGAACTTGACGTCACGAAAGAATTTTCGTTTTTCTTGAGTCGTCATACCCTTAATGATGAAGTTACCCGCATGGTAATTTGCAAAATCCGCAAACCATGGGGTAGAAGAATCAAGCTTAGAATTCACTACACCAAGTGTCTCGAGCGGAAATTTTTCGGTGATTTCCTTGGGCTCGTAAACACTTTGGTGAGGATCTTCCAAACGAGAAAGATCATCGGCCGCTAGATTCTCGGCTCCTTTTTTGTCAACGATGGTGTGATCAAATTCTTGAAGGAGGAGCATCCAACGAAGTAATCTAGGCTTAGCATCTTGCTTTGCCATGAGATACTTAATAGCCGAATGATCCGTATACACTATGCATTTCGTCAAGACGAGATAAGGTCGAAATTTCTCAAATGCATACACCACGGCAAGGAATTCCTTTTCTGTTGTAGTGTATTTTAGTTGAGCCTCGGTCATCGTCCTGCTAGCATAGTGAATAGGCAAGAAGTGCTTATCATGACGTTGCCCCAATACGGCCCCTATGGCGTAATCACTAGCATCACACATGAGCTCAAAGGGGAGGTTTCAATTGGGAGCAACAAGAATGGGAGCTTCGGTAAGTTTCCTCTTAAGGATTTCAAAGGCTCGTACACAATCTTCGTCAAAGACAAAACGTGCCTCTTTTTCAAGAAGATGTGTAATGGGTCGAGAAATCTTTGAAAAATCCTTGATGAATCGACTATAAAAGCCCGCGTGGCCTAGGAAACTCCTAACTCCCTTAACGGTTTTGGGATGAGGTAATTTGGCGATGACGTCTACCTTAGCTTGATCTACCTTAATCCCCGCTTTCGAGACCTTGTGCCCTAAGACGATTCCACTCTTAACCATAAAATGACATTTTTCCCAATTGAGCACAAGGTTGGTTTCCTCACAACGTTTTAACATTCTCTCAAGGTTCGACAAACACGAAGTGAACGAATTACCAAACACGGAAAAGTCATCCATGAAGACTTCCATCGTCTTCTCGATCATGTCATGAAAAATAGCCATCATGCACCGTTGAAAGGTTCCCGGTGCATTACAAAGTCCGAATGGCATTCTACGATAGGCAAACGTTCCATATGGATACGTAAACGTAGTTTTTTCTTGATCACGAGGATCGATGGGAATTTGGAAGTAACCGGAAAAACCATCTAAAAAGCAATAGAAATCGTTTCCCGTAAGACGCTCTAACATTTGGTCCATGAAGGGCAAGGGAAAATGGTCTTTTCGAGTGGCTTCATTCAACTTTCGATAGTCAATGCACACTCTCCATCCGGTCACGAGTCTAGTGGGAATTAACTCGTTGGCATCGTTTGGCACAACGGTCATCCCTCCCTTTTTAGGGACACAATGAATAGGACTCACCCAAGGGCTATCGGAAATAGGGTAAATCATTCCCGCGTCAAGGAGTTTAAGGACCTCCTTTTTGATGACGTCGTGAATTTTGGGGTTCACCCTCCTTTGACTTTGGATTGTGGGCTTGAAATCCTCCTCCATTAAGATTTTGTGGGTACAAAACTTGGGATCGATTCCCTTAATGTCGGATAACTTCCACGCAATTGCCCCTTTGTGATCCTTTAGAACATCGACAAGTGCGGTTTTTTCATCATTCGAAAGTTCCTTCGCAATAACAACCGGCAACTTGTCGTCCTCCTCCAAATAGACATATTCGAGGTGAGGAGGTAAATCTTTCAACTCAAGGATAGGTGGTTCCTCAAGTGAAGATTTAGGCTCGATACTCATAACCTCCTCGGGTGGAGGAAATGGGAAATCGTTAAGAAAATCCTTGATAATCGAGAAGTCCTCATCGTTGTCGAGGTCTTCGTCACAAGTACGTGGAACATTGCATTCTTTCAACGTAAAACCACCACCTTCAAATGGAGTGAAGGTTGGTGTCGAATTATCAAGAATTGGATCTAACATAGTGGGATTGCCACTAGTTTCTTCATCACCAAACCCTAGAACTTCTTGTGAAAATTCCTCGCAAACCACGTCGATCATATCAACGACGTTTATGGTAGCAACAGAATAAACATGAGAAAGTTGAGAATTTTGAGTTGCGTTTATAACAAGTTCCTCGTCGTTGAAACGTAAGGTGATCTTTCTAGCATGAACATCAATTAAAGCCATAGACGTATCTAAAAACGAACGACCTAAAATGAGAGGAACTTGAGGATCCATGGGAATATCGACAACGATAAAGTCTACGGGATAGTAGAACTTTCCCACTTTCACAAAAACGTCTTCCGCCAATCCACAAGCACGAATCGTGGAATGGTCGGCCATCTCGATAGACATTAGTGAAGGAGTAAGATTAGGAAGATTGAGCGACTTGAAGATTGCAAGTGGCATCAAATTAATGCTAGCACCAAGATCGGCCAAGGCATAGCATTCTTCCATATCTTGGATTGCACAAGGGATCAAAAATTTACCAGGATCACCGAATTTTTGAGGTATGCGATTAAGATAAACCGACGAACAACTAGACAATTGATGCAATTTCTCCTTGTTGTTCAACATACTTTTAAAGTTAGCGGCAAATCGAGGCATCATGACCAAAGCATCGGCGAAACTCACATTAAGGTTCAACTCACGAAACATTTTCATAAAAAGCTCAAATTGATAATTGTCGCGCTCTTGTCGTTTCTCCTTCCTAAGTCTCGATGGGTAAGGTAAGGGTGGTGTGGGTTGGGGCATAGGCATAGCCTTTGGAATCTCGGGTTCCAATGTTGGTAAAGGGTCGACCGTAGGTGTGGCATGAGCGGTACTTTGTGGGCTTGAGATATGCTCCTTTTCGACCACCACCTCGGGTTCTTCCTCAATTTCCTCCACCGTTGGAGTAATTGGTTGAGGAGTCGGTTCCTTAAGTGCCTTACCACTTCGTGTGGTAATCACTTTCATCTCTCCCTTCGGGTTTGAAACGGTGTTGCTAGGTAAACTACCCGAAGTAGAGGCTTTGTTCCCCATGACGGCTTCTAGAATAGCATTAAGCTTAACATCTTGACTATCGGCTTTTTGGTCAATTCTTTGTTAAAGCCTAGCATGACTTTGTTCAATTTTATTGTTTTGACCTCAAATTTGATTAGCAAAATCATTTTTCAATTCATTTCTCATGTTAAGATTTTCCTTCACAAAATTAGCTAATTCCTTGGTGTTTTTAGCCGTGTCCCTAGCTTGACTAGCCAATTGCTCTTGAATGTTTTCCAAAATCTTATCATTTGTCGTAGCGTAATTCAAAAAGTCCATTGGAAGTTCTTTAGTGTAAACATTTTGAAGACCTTCACTTGTGTTTTGAAAATTACGGTTTTGGTTTTGATTTTGCAATTGGCTACTACTTCCTTGATTCCCATAGTTGTAATTACCCTTGTAATTGTTTCTTTGATTGTTTTGGTAACCAACTTGATTGTTTCGATAATTGTTAGCATTTTGATTTGGTGGAAAACCTGGTGGAGTCAATTGATTAGTGCGGGGAACTTGACCGTTTTGGTTATAAGTTCCCGCGGCCGTGAAGGCACTCGAAGTGTTACCACCGTTGGTAATGCACTTGGAGTAATCGTGAGCTCCACCACAATACATACAAGAAACCTCAACCGCTTTAGCCGTAGCGGGAGTGGGTTGTTCACCAACTTTAAACTCAATTAACAATCCTTTAAGCTTATCAAAAATCTTGTTCTCCAAATTAGCCTCGATTTGGCAAGCATCAACGGTATGTGATAATGAAGGCGAAGGTGAAGACGAAGTCTTACGAACACTCGACGTGCTACGAGGACTATAGACCTTAGACCTATTCTCAATGATTAACAATGCTTCCTCGACCGTTTTACACAAAAAAATACCACCCGCGGCGGCATTAAGATAATCACGCTCATGATCGTTCAAGCCATTGTAAAACGTGTCAATTTAATGCAAGTCGGAAAAACCATGATGAGGACATTCGTGCAACATTTCCTTAAACCTATTCCAAGCCGTTGAAAAACTCTCATTATACTCTTGTGAAAACTTTGAAATCTCGTTTTTCAAATGCGTAGTCTTAGAGGGCGGAAAAAATTGGTTCACGAATTTTGAAACGAGATCCTTCCACGTTAATATAGAATTGGGTGGCTCTTTCTCTAACCAAATTTTGCGGGCCCCGCTAAGGAATACGGAAAAAGCATCATCTTAATCGAGTCGTTAGAGACGTCCTTAAACTTGCAAGTGGCGGTAAGACGATTAAATTGGCGAATGTGGTTATGAGGGTTGTCCTTTTCGTCACCTCGAAACTTGTTGTTTTGAATCATGGACAACAAACCCGTCTTAACCTCAAAATTCTCCGCAAGGATAGCGGGAATCACAATCGCTTCTCCATAACCCTCGGTGGGTGCTTGAAGCAACTCCATCATAGTTCGATTAGCCATGGGTGCTTCTTTCACTACGATGGGTTCGTCAATAGGAGACTCCTCACTAGAAGGAGTGGTTGATTTGTTTCTTCGTTTACGAGCACGTCTTGCTTTGGAGCGAGTTTGCATAAACGTCACGTACAACGAGAGGGTGAGCAAAGAAGATTCTTTTTGGTGTTTTTACTTTTTCAATTTTTTTGTGGTTTTTGATTGTTTTTACTTTTTTTTTGGATTTTGTGGAATGTATTAAGTAGACAAGAATCTACAAATCTCCTCCTTAATCAAATCTCTCGATTAAAGAAGCCTCAAGTAATGAAAACGATCACGTGAAGTGAACGCCTTCGATGACTTTAGAACGTTGGTGGAACACCAAAACGTTCATGAGGGTTTAATCAAATGAAACCAAGAAAATATATATGATACTTAATAATACTTTGGGCGGCAAAACCCTCGATTAGCTTTCAATCTCAAAATACGCACAAGCAAGCGGAGGAAACGAGGCGGCGAGAAGCACTTAAGAGCCTTTTTCCTTTAGGTCGTGAAATACAACCGCCTTATACCCACCTTATAGTTTGTATTTCTCAAAATCGAGCTTCACGAAAGTATTTATCTATTTTTGCCTTTTTCTTTGGTTTGAGATTCAAATACAATGATTGGGTAATGACCTCCCAAGTCAAGGTTGTGATTTCTCACGTATTTGGAGTACTTGTGAATTTATTGTTCTACGTCTACAATATAGTAATAGTATTCACAAAAAAAACGAAAAACAGATAATACGTATTAGTAGAGTGCTACTAATACAAATACTATTATGGCTATATATAAAAACAACAATGTTCAAATCAAAACACAACACGCCTCCCCGGCAGCGGCGCCAAAATGATTGTAGATTTTTTTACCCCTTTAGGAAAAGGAAGGCAAAAGTGGCAAGTATTAAGTGTCGGTTTAGGAAAACCGAGCACTAATGACCAAATAAGTCCAAGTTCGTTTCCCAAGGAGGCAAGTGCGTTGTGTTAAGAGATGGTAAATGATTTGTGATTATATGATTGAGAGAAAAGAAGATAGAAATGGGATTAGAAGAGGAAGACGGTTACGAAGACGGATTAAACTAAGACGAAAAAGGCGTTCACGTAAAACCGTAAAAACTACCAAAATTAAAATTTTAACCTAAAAATTCTTAAAATTACTAAAAATCCACAATAAAATTCTAAGAGTTTACAAAAAATCCAAACTTGCTAAAACCTTTTAATTAATTAGATAATGACTTTTTAATGCTAATTAAAGCCCTAAAAATCAAAATTAATTATTAAAAGGTCCCAAACAAGATTTAAAAGTTTGTAAACCTCAAAAATAACTTAAGTAAGCTAAAAAGTATTTTTTAAAATTTTAAAACCAACTAAAACTATTTTTAAACACTTAAAAACTATTAAAATCAATTAAAACTTAAATTAATTCTAGAAAATAATTGAAAAGACCTAAAAATATTTGGAAAGTTACAAAATTCCTAATTAAGTGTCTAAAATCTAGGAAAAATGTAAAAACTTAAAAAATCAAACTTTTAATTTTTAATAATAAAATAATATTAAAATATTCAAAAAAATTCAAAGTTTATAAAAAATTCTAAAAAATTACCAAAAATCTAGAATAATGTAACTAAGACAGAAATGCAATCAAAAGTTTCCAAAACCTTTTTAATAATTTTATATTAAATTCCAAAGTTGGTTAAAAACCCTAAAATCATAAAAAATCAAAAATAAGTTAAATTGGAAACTTTATTGGCTGTAAACCTCAAAAATATAATTAAAAACCTAAAAACTATTTTTCCAGATTTTTAAATTACTTTTTCCTATTTTTAATTTACTTTTTAAAATTTAAACTTAAAATAATCCTAGAAAATTAAATAAACACGTGAAAAATAAACTTTTTGATCCAAAAAGTCCTAAACCCTAGTAAGAACAAAGGAAAAATGCTAAATTGTAAAAATCTAAAAGAAATAAGCTAAAATCAGCTTATAAATAAGCTGTTTAGTTAAATAAGCTAAAAACAAGATCTACTTAAATATTTAAAGTTCTAAGTGATAACCAATCAAAGACTCTAGGGCAACTGGTTATCACGTTGGAGTGTGAGAGGAGTGGCGCAGGTTCGAGTCCTGGCCACGTCCTTTTTGTAAAAACCTTTTTTTTTCTTTTTTTAAACTTTAAAAACTCAATAACAGTGACTTAAACTTACTTTAAAACAACTTTTAATCAAGAACAAGCTATAATCAAACCTATGGAATCAAAACAAGTGCCCAGATTGCAAGTTTAACTGATGAACACAAGAATGTTTCTTCACTTGTGAAGATTTGAACAAGAGGGCTTGTTCCTGGATTTTTGTTGGTTTTTGATGGACAATAGGGGCACCCCTACACTCAGTTGAGTGTAGGGAGTCAAATAAACAAGAAACTCAAACAAGTCTTCAACTAAAATCAACAAAAAATGCACAAATGAGTTACTGTAAAGGCTTGTATAGGTCTGATGACAATTGCCCTAAGTTACTTGCACAAAAATGAAATTCAAGGCCTTAAATCTTGCATACCAATGTACCATCTAGCATAAAACTGATTCACAATCCTTCTATGCACTTAACCCTAACAAATTTCAAGATTTGATGAACAAATTCCACAAAAATCAGTCAACAAAGGGCACTTTCTGATTTTAGCTACTCATCTTAATATTTTGTCATGCAACTTGTTTTAACAACTACCAAACTGAAAGCTAAATACATGCACTTCCTACTAACAACCTAATGAGTAAGTTTAGACTAATTTTAACACAAAAATCCCCCAAGGAGTTCAGTTAACATGCAAATCCAAACACCCCCTTAATTTTCTGAAAACCAATTTTAACACATCAAATGCTTAAGAAACTCAACCAAATCAATCCTAAACTATCTAGTCATGCAAGAATAACGTTTTTAAGCTAAATCAAACAAGAAACAGGCAATTTAAAACAGATTCATACAAATTCACCAAAATCACACAAAGCATAATCAAAACTTGAAAATAAGAGGTTCAAGGTTTATACCTTGTGGGACCCACATCCAGGCCCCACTAAGGCTGCTATGCCTTCTCCTACAAGCTGGGGCTTGTGCAGTTGGCTTATAGGAACAAGTATGCAAGTAGAGATGCTAGTGGTGGTCTCAAAGACACACACACCCAATATTTCTTCTAAAAAAGAATGGATATTATGAACCTGCTAAGAGAGAAGGAAAAGGCTGTGTAAAAGCTAAAGGCTTACCCCTAGCTTATGGATGAAGCTAGAAGTAAACTAGAGCTTAGGTTAGAACTAGGATAAGCTAAATAATGGCCCAAACAAAGGTTGCCTAAGATTAGGTACCCACTATACCAGAAAAAGCCATGGTATCATGGACATACACAATCTCAAACACCTCTAAACTAACATATTCCATCACCATTTATCAGATTTTTATGAAAATTTAAGGTTTAAGAAAAACTTGAAAAGAAAACAGAAAACTTGGAAACTTGATAAACTTGCTGAAAACTTAAAACCAAACTGAACAATGATAATTTAATCAACTGAAATATAAAATAGGACTAGCTTTCTTCACATAACACTTCACCAACTTTCATTCATAAAAGGGCTTTACAAGGATGTGAACAAGGAAAGCAAGAACAAGAAGTATGGGTGCATTTCACCCTATACTTATAGTACTGAATAGAAGATACTTGAATTACAATAAAATAATGAAATGTCCTAAACCCTAATTGCTGAATTCCCTGGAATGCCCTTTGACTGAAGATTCAAACTTGGTCAAAATTCGTCTTCACTTGATGAGAGTGATGGCCAGCTGTCAAGGATTGATCATAGACGCTCATTTGATATTGGGGACCAAGTTAATGGATCAAGGACGTTGATCTTGTCGGGTTTAGGGTTTTGAGGGAAATGGACGTTGCAGGGGTGGCCCTACAAGACACATGGGTGTGTCTTGGTCATGCTTTTGGTGTGGGATGGGGTGAGATAAAGGTTAATTAAAGATCTGGAGATTTTTAGGGAAAAACCCTTTGTTTTGATCTTAGTTCATCCTGGGAAATTTTAGGGTTTAAGGGGTGATTAGTGTTTGTTTAATCTGTTTTGGGGATTAAGGTATTTAAGAAAATGTGTTTGGAGGGAAGTATTGGGGGTTTGACTTCGTTTGACTGAGTTTAATAAATAAACTCAGTAGTGGAAGGGTGACGTGGGAGGGGAGGTGAGGTGGAGTGATGTGAGTGGTGGAGTGGGGTGACATGGCTGGATGATTGGTGGGGAGTAGTTATGATGTCTGGCAGAAATGGTCCCCCATCTTTCTAGTTCTCTTCACTTTGTTTTAAACAGCTTTTTACCCATTTTCCTTTGTTATATGTTTGGGCAACTTGTCAAATTTTGCCCAAATACTTTACAAACTTGTTTCAAGGACTTCTTGTGTAATTTCTTCATTCTTCAAGGACTGAACTTGTCATGTCTTTATCTTTTAGGGGTTTGACTTGTTTGTTGACTTCTTGGAGGACCAATATTGACAATTTAGTTTGTTGAGGGACTAAATCTGCCAATTCTTCAAAGTTAAGGGTCTTTTTTGTAATTTTGACAAACTTTAGGGACCAAACTTGTAATTATGAAGATACGAGGGTATAAAGTGTCAATTCTTCCATATTGGAGGACCCTTCTTCATATTTCTTCAAATCTTCAAGGGTTTTCTTTGGAAAATTCTTCATTAGGGCTTGGTTCATTGTGCGGCTTCGTTTCCCGTGTTCGTTTTTGATTGATTCTTGTGATCTTTTGTCATTTTCTCAATATCCGTACCTAAAATACACAAGCAACAAACACAAGCATATATTTGGGTATTTTAATGATATTTAATACATTTTAAGCCCGTTTTGGACGATGAGACTATGTATAAAAGCAGTCTCATCACTGGGCTCTTCGCACATCGGTCGCAAAAAATCTGGTGTGTGCTACGTTCAATACTGTAGCACAAGTGGCCGATGCAGCGCGGAAACTGGAGATGCTGTAGGAGAGGGATGAGTTCGGGGAAGCTGAAAGACCCGACAAGAGGTACACATTCGTATTCAAGCGGTGATCAATCCGTATACTTTCCATATGTCAATTATTCATCTCTTTAACTGTATCTTCCAGGCAGAAAACTGGGGACCGGTCTCAGCCGGCTACTCAGCAGCAGCCTCATCAGTCCAAGGGAAACGGTCAGACAAACGACCGTTCTGCTACGGATAGGCGTGGTGGTAATGACAATTACCGTAACAACGCCGGGCAATCCAACAACAGCAGGTCCTAATACTTACGAAATTCCTTATGTTTTATGTTATAACTCATATTCTGACACTTTAGCAAACTTCTACCAGGAACCATGGAAACGGTAGGGACCAGAACCAGAGAGGTTCGCAGCCTAGCCGTCCAGCTATCACTGGTATTCAATCCTACGATTATCCGCTTTGTCCTTTGTACCCAACTATCATGTCTTATGTGAAATGTTTTTATAAGGTCCTCAGCCAGCCAGAGCACCTGCTGGAGGATACACTCATCCTCTTTGCTCTACTTGCCACCGTAGGCACCTAGGACCATGTCGCCGTAATAATGATGCGTGCTTCAAGTGTGGTCTTCCTAGCCATATTATTAAGGATTGCCGTAAGGGAGAGATGGAGGGTACATCGGGACATGCTGATACCAAGCCGCCTCCTACTGCCGGGCGTGTCTACACGACATCTCGAGACCAGGCCAACAAGTCTACAGGTACCATCACTGGAATCTTGTATATGTATGGTCGCGCTGCATGTGTTCTTTTCGATACGATGCTACTCACTCGGTTATTTCTACTGCTTATGCTAAGAACATTAGGATGCCTCCCTTGCCACTAGAAAATAGGTTTACTATTTCCACGCCTTTGAGGGACTCTGTATTAATCACCCATGTATACAAGAGTCTTCCCCTAGAATTTGATGATAAGGTTCGACCTGTCGACGCACTTCCGCTGGACATGAATGACTTCGACATGATTTTGGGCATGGATTGGCTATCCAAGTATCATGCTACCATAGACTGCCATTCATATCGAGTTATCTTCGGTGATGTCAATGCACCAGAGTACATTCATAATGGGTTCATACCCGGACGGTCTGTACAAGTCATATCCACCCTGCAAGCGCGTGCACTCCTGTCACGTGGCTGCGAGGGTTATCTAGCTACGGTTCACGACATGGATGCTGAATCTCCATCGATTCAGGATCAACCAATAGTGTCGGAATTCCAAGACGTGTTTCCAGCAGAACTTCCGGGCATACCACCTGCACGAGAAGTGGAATTCAGTATCGAGCTGGTTCCAGGAGCTGAACCAATCTCCAAGGCTCCTTATCGCATGGCTCCCATAGAGCTGAAGGAGCTGAAGGATCAACTGCAAGAACTTCTTGAACGAGGTTTCATTCGAACGAGCGCATCTCCATGGGGCGCACCGGTCTTATTTGTTAAGAAGAAGGACGGCAGTATGCGTCTTTGCATAGACTATCGCGAGCTCAACAAGATTACCATTCGGAATAGGTATCCACTGCCACGCATTGACGATCTGTTTGACCAACTCCAAGGGGACAAACACTTCTCCAAGATCGATCTTAGGTCAGGCTATCACCAACTACGGGTCAAGGAGCAGGATATTGCTAAGACTTCTTTTCGTACCCGCTATGGCCACTACGAGTTTGTAGTTATGCCATTTGGCCTGACAAATGCTCCAGCAGTATTCATGGATCTGATGAACAGAATCTTCCATGAATTTCTGGACAAGTTCGTCATTGTTTTCATCGATGACATCCTGATTTTCTCAAAGTCCAAGGAGGAACACTACAGTACTACAGATTCTTCGCCAGAAGCAGCTGTATGCTAAATTCTCCAAGTGTGAGTTCTGGTTAGACAAGGTGGCATTCTTAGGTCACATTGTATCAGCAGAAGGAATCACTATGGATCCAGCGAAGGTTGAGGACATTACTAAGTGGCCGAGGCCGACATCGGCGACGGAAGTCCACAGTTTCTTAGGCTTAGCTGGCTATTACCGTAGGTTCGTGGAGAACTTTTCCCGCCTAGCACTACCATTGACCAAACTGATGCGGAAAGGGGAGAAATTCGTCTGGACTGAAGATCGAGAGAAGATCTTTGAAGACCTGAAGCAGAAGCTAATATCTGCAACGATTTTTACTCTACCATCTGGTACAGGTGGATTTCAAATCTACAACGATGCATCGGGGAAGGGATTTGGTTGTGTTCTCATGCAACATGGGAAAGTGATCGCGTATGCTTCACGGCAGCTTAAGCCTTATGAAGAAAATTACCCCACGCATGATCTGGAACTTGCTGCAGTCGTGTTTGCACTGAAGATATGGAGACACTACTTATATGGAGAATCATGTGACATTTTCACGGACCACAAGAGCTTGAAGTATATCTTCAATCAGCGTGAATTGAACATGAGGCAGAGGAGATGGTTAGAGCTGTTGAAGGATTATGACATTAATCTGCAGTATCATCCCGGAAAGGCAAATGTAGTAGCAGATGCTCTTAGCAGGAAGTCCGGAATGATCAACGGCATTAAAATCGAAGAGGAAGTCATCAGAGACTTAGAGCGACTAGACATCGAGATCATGGTACGTGGACAGCATGGTTACTGGGCGAATCTTAGAGTAGAACCCGAGTTACTCTCTAAGATCAAGGAATCTCAGAAGGATGACGGAGAAATCTGGGCGATAGTACAGAATTTGGAGAAGCAGACAGAATTCAGAGTAGATGCAGATGGTATCGTATGGCAGGGCACAAGACTTTGTGTTCCTGATGACCAAGAACTTCGGGAAGCTTTGTTAGCTGAAGCTCATAGCTCCCCATTCTCGATACATCCTGGTTCAACTAAAATGTACCATGACATCAAGCAGTACTTTGGTGGAGTGGTATAAAACAGGATGTGGCCACTTACGTCTCCAAATGTCTTACCTACCAGCAGGTTAAGATCGAGCATCAGCGATCTGGCGGTCTCCTTCAACCGTTAGACATTCCAGAGTGGAAGTGGGATAAAATCACCATGGATTTTGTTACCGGTCTTCCGCCTACCAAAAGGAAGCACGATGCAATTTGGGATATCGTTGATCGACTTACCAAATCAGCTCATTTCTTACCGATCCGCAAGGAAGATCCGGTAAGCAAACTCGCAGATACGTATAGACGAGAGATCATGAGACTCCACGGTGCACCATCCAGCATCGTCTCAGACAGAGATCCTCGATTCACTTCGCTCTTTTGGAAAATTCTACAGAAAGCTTGGGGTACACAACTTAAGCTTAGCACGGTTTTTCATCCTCAAACGGACGGACAGTCGGAGCGAACCATTCAGACATTGGAGGATATGTTGAGATCATGTGCGTTGGAATGGACGGGTGATTGGGACGAATACATTTGTTTGGTGGAGTTTGCATACAACAACAGTTGGCAAGCAAGCATCAAGTGTGCTCCATTTGAGATGTTGTATGGCAGAAAGTGTCGCGCCCCAATCTGCTGGGATCAGGTTGGCGAGCGAACACTCGAAGGACCAGAAATCATAGAGATGACAAATGAGAAGATCGCAGTAGCTAGGCAGAAAATTCAGGAGGCACGGTCACGTCAGAAGAGTTACGCCGATAAGCATCGTAGGGATTTACACTTTAACGTAGGAGATCACGTCTTCCTTAAGGTTTCGCCGGCACGTGGTGTTAGACGCTTCGGGATTAAAGGGAAGCTCAATCCTCGTTTCATCAGACCGTTTGATATCATTGAACGAGTCGGTGAAGTATCTTACCGATTGGCGTTGCCTCCGCAGCTTTCGCATGTGCACAATGTGTTTCATGTGTCCTTACTCAGAGGGTACCAATATCATCCCCTTCACATGGTTCAGTATCCACTGGAACAGATACGTGAAGATCTCACTTTTATAGAAGAACCCGAACGAGTTCTTGACAGACAAGAACGAGTCATGAGAAAGAAGACTATTCCATTCGTCAAAATTCTATGGAGGGATCATACCGAGCGGGAAGCCACTTGGGAAACGGAGGAGTCTATCCGGGCTTCTTACCCTCATTTCATATTTTGAATTCGGGTATGTTCTTCTTTTCCAGTTTACTTTATCTATAATTCGGGGACGAATTATTCTTTTTAGGGGGGAAGAGTTGTAAAACCCGCATGCTTTTACCATGCATAGTACCCTTAGGATCGTATGTACTAGTTAAAAACTTTCCTAATATAGTATGATTACGATTACGTGTTAGGAGTTTACGTATTACGTACGTGTTAGAACACGATAAGTATTTTATATGCACGATCACGTAATAATTATTTAGCAATAATTAATCACGAACATGCGATCACGAAATCACGAACGTAATTAAAACACGAGCTATTATTAATTACGTATATATATTTATTACGAGCGTAATTAAATATATTAGATTATGGTATTTACGTAGCGAGAACATTTAAAACACGAACATAAATAAACACAAACGAGTGACTAAATAACGAGACACGAAAAGAGGTACGGGAACCCCATGGGGGGGTCCCTACCCGCGGCCAAACAAGGGGAATGGGCCAAGCCCATTATCAATTTTTACTAAAAGGGGGGTTAATTAATTTTTACTACTCAAAATCACTTTACAGAAGATTTCAAGAAAAACCTAAAACCCTCTCTTTCTCCTCCTCTTTGTGCCGCCACCCATAATCACCATACAAGGTGATTCTTTGATCTTGGATCTTGAAGATTTGTTGTTTGTTCGTGTTTGTTCTTCATTCCCTTGATCCACGAATACGGTAAAACCTTTTTAAACATTTTCTTTTAATTTAATCTTTTTATTAATTATGAACATGTGATGTTTTTATAAAAACACATTAATTAATCATAGATCTAACATGTTCTGATGATTAATTAAATCAAAGGGTCGATTTAAGGGGTGTTTTGTTTTGGCCGCAGGCTGCAACCGACCCCTTCGGTTTGCTTAGCCGACCACCACCAAGACCATATGGTCTTGGTTGGTGCGTGTGGGTCCCACGGCAGCAAGGGGTACCCCGAGTTGGTTCGGGGTACGGTGTCGATTCATGTCCGGTTCATGTTTTTAAGCTTAGATCCGGTTCATGGTTATGTTAGTTTTTTTTATGTTATGAACTTATGTTAAAATTAAATTAATAAAAGATGTGATTAATTTAATAACATGACTTAGGTTAATTAATTATTAATAATCATGAAATTATTTTAACCTAAGTATTTATATTATTAAGACTTATAATTAATTAATTATTTTAAAAACCATGGATATAATTAATTAATTAACATGACTTAGGTTATATTATTAATATTTAATAATACATATTTTAACCTAAGTATTTAATATATTTAATTAAAACATGTTATACTTTAATTAAATATTATAACCTATAGTTTAATTAAATTACATGAAATAATTATTAAACTATACAATATATCATATGACTTAGAAAATAATCATGAAAACACTTAGGCTTATTTACTTAGCTTATTTAACCGGCTTATTTCTAATTATGGAAACTTTCTATTTTTAGAAACTTAATTAAATAAGGCAGCTAATTTATTTATGGAAACCAACTATTTTTAGAAACTTATTTATTTAAGGCAGCTAATCTATTTATGGAAACTTATTTAATTAAGGCAGCTAATCTATTTATGGAAACTTTCAATTTTTAGAAACTTATCTATTTTAAGCAGTAAATCTGTTTTTGGAAACTTTCTATTTTTGGAAACTTTCTATTTTTGGAAACTTTCTATTTTTGGTAACTTTCTATTTTTGGAAACTTTCTATTTTAGGAAACCTGCTATTTTTGGAAAGTTACTTATTATTACACAGTAAGTATAATAACACATGAAAGGCCAGAAATACTTAATCAGATTAAGCAGAGTATAAGATTTAATACAGTTTAAGGCTTTAAACAGTAAAACATAGTAAGAACACATAAAATAAGCTAAGACATGAGATAAAACCAGCTATGTATTTAGTAAGCAGATACTTATTTCATGTACGTATTTATGTAGCACTAGTGTTTCGGAAGTAGGATTCTCGCAGTTCGTCGTTCTCGTTCACTGGACATAAGGTACGGATTCCCGTCCTTACAGTATGGACATTCTTTCCTTATTAGGATTCCCCGTATGCATCCAACTGTTTTCCCGTAGTATAAGTTATGTGTTTGATTGCTTATGTTTAAATATGATTACCTATAGCCATATACATGCATGACCAGTTTCACCTAGTTATGGAGGTACCATAACCATAACATTAGAGGCACTGATGTTATGACTTCACCACGGCAGAGTGATTGCTCGTGGCGTCCCTTCAGCTTTTGGCCATTTATTATATTTATCATGTAGGGCGTATGGGTGCATCCTAGTTACATGTTTGTATTCAGGATTACATGGTGAATGTGGTGTGTGCCTTGCATCCTTCACAAGGAGCTGATCCCTCCTACCCATAAACCAGTATATTAAATTAGAGGTAGCCCCTCTAATTTGCATGATGAGGTCACCCCTCCAATTATTCATGCACGGTGGATTTTCATGACCTATATTGGCTAATGGTAAAATATGACAAACAGTTTTTATAAGATAAACATAAGACTTTCAAACTATAAAACCAGTTTTATTAAGACTTAACCAGGTTACTCGGGACTTAGTTTTCTTCCGCTGTTATTATGTTATATGCTTATCTTATTCATGATTTATTGTACATCCGTGCACTGAGCGTATTGCTCAGCCGTTTTCCCTTTCTATGTTCCCAAAACGGCAGGTACTCAGGGACGCTCGTAGACACTAAGAGTACGTGCGTATGGACTGGAAGCTGTCTAGCCTTCTTTACATTATGCATTTCCTTTCTTTATGATACTTATGCTTTGGACATTGTTTAGTCCTTTTTCCTTTACTATACTATGTTTGTGTGTGGTGAGCTTTACTTTTGGACTACCGATGTTTGATTCCCCTATTTTCCTTTATATGGTCAAGTAATGTTTAGACATTTTACCTTGTATGCTTTGATGACACGCTATAATTACTGTGATATTTCCATTTCCAAAATGGGGTGTTACAATGATTATACGAAAGAAGTTATTCAGGTTGAGTATGAGTGGAAGCCTCCGCGTTGTGAAACGTGTAAGTGTTTTGGTCATACGTTGAGTACTTGCCCTAAAAGAGTTGTGGTAACGTTTAAACCTACGAGTGCTAGAAATGATGGAGCTAGTAGCTCTAATGTGGATAAAGATGGATTTCGACAGGTGGTGAACAGAAAACGAAACAACAAAAAGAGCAACAATACTATTCCAAGAGGTGTTTCTGTGGCTAAGGGGTTTAATGTGGCTAAAGAATTTAATTATAAACCGAAAGCCTCGACTTCTGGTTCGAACAATGGAGGTCGTCTGAATAATCAGACGAATTTGAATACTGGTATCAATAATAATATGAGTTCACAAAGAGTTATTGATAAAGGTAAATCTACTGCTGATGTTTCTACTTCAAATGCTTTTTCGGCTTTGTCTGGTATGGCAGGTGAGCAGGAAGAGGATGAAGATTAACTTATAGAAAATATTTACGATGATTCGCTTAATATCATGAAACCAGCAATGGGGAAAGCACTCCTGATCCTAATGTTTTAAATGTTTAGCATCGCCTCGTGGAACATAAGGGGCTTGAACCAATCCCCTAAACAAAAGGAGGTTCGTCAGGTTGTTAATGAGAATAATTTAAGTGTGTGTTGTGCTAGAATCGCATGTAGATGCTACTTGTGTTTTTTATGTCTGTAAGAAAATATGTCGTCTTTGGAAGTGGACGTCAAATGGGGGAATATGTTCTAAAGGTACGCGTATTATTCTTGGTTGGAATGATGATAATGTGGATGTTATGGTTATGTCTCTTACGAATCAGGTTATGCACTGTCAAATTAATACTCGGTTGGATAATAGAACATTGTTTCGTTCTTTTGTTTATGCGGATAATGCTTATCAAGATAGACGTATTCTACGGGGTAATCTTGTTACTCATGCTTCTTTTATGCGGGATAAACCTTGGGTTGTTCTTGGAGATTTTAATGTTGCGCTTAATCTTGAAGATCATTCATGTGGTGGGTATCGTCCCAATATTGCTATGCGTGAATTTAAAGATTGTGTTTGGAGTATGGAGGTCACTGACGTTAATGCTACAGGTTTTCATTTCACCTGGAATGAGAAGCCAAATGGTGATGATGGTATTCTTAAAAGTATTGATAGAATTATGTCTAATGCGATGTTTATGGATGACTTTCCAGGTTCTTTTGCTATCTTTCAGCGCTATAGGATTTCGGATCACTCTCCTTGTGTGCTTCGTTTGCCTACGGTGTCTAAACCTAAACCTAAGCCTTTTAAATTTTTTAATTTTCTTTTTCATAAGGACAGGTTTCAGGAGATCGTTGCTAACGGCTGGAAGTTGGAGGTCAATGGATGTGCAATGTTCCAAATGGTTAAAAGACTTAAGGGTCTTAAAACTCCGTTTCGGAAGCTGTTGCATGAACAAGGTAATTTGCATACGCGTGTCAATATGCTTCGTGATGAACTAGATGAGATTCAAAAAGCTATTGATCTAAATCCATCTAACTCGTCAATTCGGGAAGATCATGCTAATTTATTACTTGCGTTCAAGGAAGCTGTTCTAGATGAGGAACGATTTGTGAGGCAGAAATCTAAGATTGAGTGGTTGGAAGCGGGGGATTCAAATTCAGCATATTTCCATAACATTGTAAAAAGTAAAAATGCTCGAAATAGGATCGATATGGTTAAGGATATGTCTAACGTTGTTCATGAAGGTGGTGCGGTTTCGGATGCATTTGTTGCTCACTATGAGAATTTCCTTGGTGTTGAAGGTATTACTATTCCTGTTGATACTCATAATCTGTTTATTAATACTCTTGATGGTTCCAAGGCGTTATCCATGATTCAGTTGGTGTCTGATGCGGAGATAAAAAGTGCATTGTTTTCAATGTGTGATGATAAAGCTCCGGGTCCTGATGGTTACACCGCTGCCTTTTTCAAAAAGGCTTGGGATACGGTGGGGGATACTTTTACGTGTGCTATTAAGGATTTCTTTCGTAATGGTAAATTGCTTCGGGAGGTTAATCATACTATTATTGCTTTAATCCCTTAGGTATCTACGCCGAGTACTATTAATGATTACCGTCCTATATCATGTTGTAATGTTAGTTTTAAATGCATTATCAAGATTATTACTAATCGCAATAAAGGTGATCTCGGTGATTTGGTGAGTATTAATCAGTCTGCGTTTGTTCCGGGAAGAAGAATTTCTGCTAATATTCTCCTTACGCAAGAGTTAATGAGAAACTACCATCGTTACTTTGGTCCTCCTAGATGTTCGTTTAAGATTGACATCCAGAAAGCATATGATACGGTGGATTGGGGTTTTCTTCGAGATATCCTTGTTGGGTTTGGTTTTCATGTTACTATGATCAATTGGATTATGTGTTGTGTTTCTACCACATATTATTCGGTATGCATTAATGGTAATCTGTATGGTTGGTTTAATGGTTAACGGGGGCTGCGACAAGGGGATCCTTTATCTCCTTATTTATTCACTCTTGTTATGGAAGTTTTAACGCTTATGTTACAAATAAAGGTGGCTGCAGCTGAGGATTTTTGTTATCATCATCATTGTGAGAAACAGAGGTTAGTAAATCTTTGTTTTGCTGATGATTTTTTCTTGTTCTCTAGGGGTCATTTGGACTCTGCTTCTGTTATTATGGATACTTTGGAGGAGTTCAAGAATGTATTTGGGATGGTGCCTAGTATTCCTAAGAGTACTGCTTATTTTTGTAATGTGCCTAGTGGGATTAAATCTGGTATTCTTAATCTCATGCCATTTGCTGAAGGAACTTTACCTGTTAGATACCTTGGTGTTCCCCTTATTTCTTCTAGGATTCGGTATCGTGATTGCAAACTGTTGGTTGAGAAGCTTGAAAATAGGGTTAATGACTGGCGGAATAATTTTCTTTCTCTTCCAGGGAGAGTGCAACTTATTCGTTATGTTCTTTCGCCAATGCATATTTATTGGGCGTCCGTCTTTATTCTTCCTGTTAGAATTATTAATGAGCTTGAACTGATTATGCGTGGTTTTTTGTGGTGTCAAGGAGAGATGAAGCGGGGTAAAGCCAAAGTCGCCTGGAACACTGTTTGTAAGCCTCTGAATGAAGGTGGTTTGGCTATTCGTAGGTTGGATGAATTTAATGCTGCTTTAATGACATCGCATGTATGGAGTATTCTGCTAAAAGAGAGTCTCTATGGGTGCGTTGGATTTTTTATTATAAATTGAAAGACAGAAGTTTCTGGGACGTTCCATGTATTGGTAATGTGAGTTGGTGTTGGCGTAAGCTTCTTCTTCTTAGGAGTATGATTCGTCCGTTTTTTTGGCACCAAATTAATGATGGTAGAGATACTTCTATGTGGTTTGATAAATGGGCTGTTGAATGCCCTATTCGGGATACTATTTCTGTTAGACATATTAATCGTTCAGGTTTTGCTTTATCAGACAAGGTATGGGATCTAATTCTGAATGGAGCTTGGAGATGGTCGTTGGATTGGTATGATCGATTCCCGAATATTGTTTCTATTCCGGTTCCAATGCTTTGTGATAATCGTAGTGATAATATGGTTTGCTGGGACCATAATGGGATTAATCGACCGTTTTCTGTGGCTGTTGCGTGGGAGTCTATACGAATGATGGCTAATAATGTTGATTGGTTTCATGTTGTTTGGTTTCCGCACTGTATTCCTAGAAATGTGATTCATATGTGGTTAGTTATGAAGCAGAAATTGAAGACGCAAGATCGCCTGAAGCAATGGGACGTTGGCCCTAATGTTGATCTTTCTTTGCTTAAGTGCCCCTTGTGTAATCAGGTTCCTGACTCGCATAATCATCTTTTCTTTGAATGTTCTTATTCTACACAGGTATGGTTACAATTGCGAGGAAGGTGTGGTATGCACAATATTTCTCCGCGTATGATTGATATTGTGGGGTTTATTAGACCCTTAGCTAAGGGGTGTACGGTTGTTAGTATAATTGCTCGGGTTGTGCTAGCGGCTTCGGTTTACTTCATTTGGAGAGAGCGAAATAATAGGATTTTAAACAAGAAGTCTTTGACGGTTGCTAAGCTTGTGAGTTCTATATGTGACACGGTTCGTCTCAAGCTTCTCACTTTTAAATTCAATTTCTTCAGTGTCTTTAGTGATTCTCGAAGATTGGAAGATTCCTAAGGTGTGTATTGATCATGATGGGAGTGCCGGGTAAGGGTCGTACTCTCTTTCCCTTTGCGGGATTTTTCCCATTGGGTTTTTCTCGTAAAGGTTTTTTTAAGGAGGCGGCCTTACTTGGATCCTTTGCTCTTATTATGTTGTCGCTGGTATGAAGAGTTGGTCGAGTGGTTTCAAGATTTTTTCTTGTTGGTTTTTGCTAATGTTGCATTTATGTCTATTAGTAGATGTATGTATTAGTATTAGGTTTTGGTTTCATAACCTTTTGTTAACAAGCTGCCAGTAGCTTGCGGTTAATATGGTAATTCAGCCACATTCCTTTGTACTTCAACGTTTTTTTGGTTAATATATTTACCGGGGCAACCCTTTACCAAAAAAAACACGCCCGCAGTCGAAGAAATACATCTAATATCTTCATTTAAAAAATAAATGATTTATTTTTTGGATTTTAAAGTACATCTATGTTTCTTTCCTTTTTTTATTAGTGTTTTAAAGCGGGAATAAGAGGTTTTTTATTTCTGAAAAGTAAAATGGTTATATCCTCTCACTACTTTCATTTCAAAATTATTGTCCAATCTTTTTAATTTCGCTTGTCCTATGATCATTGTCTAATTATAAAAGTAATAACTTGATTTTTTAAGTTTACAATATTATCTTTAGTTCAAACTGATATTTCCAAAAATAAAAGAAAAACTAATTTACTATCAAAAGTAGAGGTGGAAAAATTTGCCCGTTTTAATAAATATGTACACTTATTGATACTTTTCATCTATTATTATTGATGGGCTAAACGCGCACATGTAAGATACTAAATGGGCTTCCCTAAGAAGCTCTTACATGTAAGCTCTTCCTGATGGGGGAATTGTTACAAGGTGGAATAATTACCTCCCTAAGAAGCTCAAATTTTTTAACTGGAGAATGCTATATGGTCGCTTTCCAACTAGATGGAATCTTATTCGCAAAGGCATCGAGCTGGATTCGCTTTATTGCCCTATTTGTGATTCTAGCATCGAAACCACAAATCACATGATGTGGTTTGTTCTCTTGCTTCTTCTCTTTGGTAGAAGATATTTTCTTGTCTAGAAGTAGAGTCATCGAACCCATCCAATGTTCAAGATGTTTTCTCCTGGATTGATGATCTGCGCATTACCTCGTCTCGTAAACAAGTTTTGAATGCAGTTTGCAGCGTTATTTTTTGTCCTTGTGGAGATTTCGTAACCAGCTTATTGTTGGTTCTTCATTGCCAAAACGCAACATTCTATTTGATAAGATAGTAGAATACTCATTTAGATGGTACTCTTCTAGAAACAAATTATATTCCATCACTTGGAACAACTGGCTTCAAAATCCTCTTAAGGATTTTTCATTGTAATAGCCCTTTTAGCTTCTTGCTAGTTTTTTTAATAAAAAATTTATTGTTAAAAAAAAGACACTAAATGGGCTTAATGGGCGGATGTAAAAAATACTAATTAGGCTACTCGCGAATCTTTTAAATTCAATTTTTCTCCGGCTTTGAAAATAGTATTATTATTTTTTATTTCTACGTTTTTATATGGTTTTTTTCGTTTTAGCTTGCGCCATTTTTGCCCGCCAATTTTTCCCGCGCCCGTTTTGCTCGTCGCCCGTGTCCGTACACCCGTTTTGCCACCTCTGTTAAAAGGTAAAATTGTTGTGAAATGTAAAGAATGAGAGTTTAGAGAGGAAGGAGATGATTAGTATTGAGTGATGAACATATGACTACAAGTGTCCCATATTTATATGGGTCTTAGGAATGTAACATATAAGACTAATTAACTAGTAGTCAAAACTAATTAACACCCATTAAGGTGGATATTCATACATAATAAATATATTTATAACACTCCTCCTTGGATATTCACCTTTTGTTATACGCCATGATCTGCCTCGTCAAAAACCTTATCAAGAAAATCCTAATGGGATAAAAACTTGCTGAAGGGAAAAAGAGTACAGTACGCATAATGCTCCTCCTCAAATTGATATGTCTTTCAAGCGTCAAAGGCCGATCTTCTGAACCAGCTTCTCAAAAACTTTTGTCGGCAATGATTTTATGAATAAGTCAGCCAAATTATCACTTGATCGAATTTAATGAACATCAATGACTCTGTCCTTTTGTAGATCATATGTAAAGAAAAATTTCGTATAAATATGTTTTGTCTTGTCCCCTTTGATATACCCTTCCTTGATTTGAGCTATACATGTCGCATTGTCTTCATATAATGAAGTTGGATCTCCTTTGATTGACTCGAGCCCGCATTCTTCTTGAATATGTTGAATCATTGATCTCAACCAAACACACTCTCGACTAGCTTCATAAAGTGTAATGAGTTCCGCATGATTTGATGAAGTAGTAGTTAAAGATTGCTTCGTCGACTTCCAAGAGATTGTGGTTTCTCCATAAGTTAAAACGTACCATGTTTGTGACCGTGCCTTATGTAGGTCAGACAGATATCCAGCATCAGCATATCCAACCAACTTTGTTTTTGAATTCTTTTGGTAAAATAGTCCCATATCACGGGTACCACAAAGATACCGAAATATATGTTTAATTCCATTCCAATGTCGGCGTGTTGGCTCGGAACTGTATCTTGCTAGTAAGTTAATTGAAAATGCAATATCTGGACGTGTATTGCTAGCAAGGTACATTAAAGCCCCTATTGCACTTAGATAAGGGATTTCAGGACCAAGAATGTCCTCATCATTTTCTTTGGGGCGGAATGGGTCTAGTTCACGGATAAGTGAATGACCGACCATTGGTGAGCTTAACGGATGAGCTTTATCCATATTGAATCGTTTCAATAGTTTTTCAGTATAATTGGATTGATTGAAAAACACTCTATTTTTCAAATGCTCAATTTGTAAGCCGAGATAAAACTTTGTCATACCAAGGTCTTTCATTTCAAACTCGTTTTTTTAACAATTTTGCAGTATGTTCAATTTCTTCAGAATTTTCAATGATATTTAAATCATCAACATAAACTGCAATGATTATAAAACTTTTCATTGATCTTTTGACAAAAACACACAGACTAATTGGATTACTTTTATACCCTTCTTTTGAAAGATATTCATTGAGGCGGTTATACCACATTCGTCCTGATTGTTTTAATCCGTATAAAGATCTTTTTAGTTTGATTGAGAACATTTCTTGGGGTTTTGATTTAGAAGCTTCAGGCATTTTTAATCCCTCGGGGATCTTCATGTAAATATCACTATCAAGTGATCCGTATAGGTAAGCTGTAACAACGTCCATAAGACGCATATGAAGCCTTTCAGCGTTTGCAAGGCTGATTAGAAATCTTAGAGTTGTCGCATCCACAACAGGAGAATACGTTTCCTCATAATCTACCCCAGGTAATTGTGAGAAACCCTGTGGCACAAGTCTTTCTTTGTATCTCACAATTTCATTTTTCTCATTTCTTTTTATCGCAAATACCCACTTATAGCCTACCGGCTTCACATTATTTGGGGTTAAGGTTACAGGGCCAAATACTTGGCGCTTTTCAAGTGAATCTAATTCAGCTTGTATGGCTTTTTTCCATTTTGGCCAATCATTTCTTCTTCGACATTCTAAAATAGAATTTGGCACATATTCTCCGTCATCTATTATTTCACTTGCTATAGCATATGCAGAAATATCATCAACAAGTGTTTCGTTTCGATTCCATGTAGTACCATTTTGTACGAAGTTTATTGAGATCTCATATTCATTTGGTACATGGTCATTTTCAAGAGATTTGTCCACATTTTCTGTGTCATTTTTAATCTCTTTTGGGATTTTATTGATAACAGTTTCTTGGACTTTGCCAATCGTATTCTGCTCTTTCTGTTTTCGTGGATTTGTGTCCTTGGAACCTGATATGTGTGAAAACACACATCTTTTCTACCACTTAATTACAATAATAACCGGACCAAAACGTGTATTTTATGTCTTTTTTGTCGGAATTATGCGTGGTTTGTGTTTTTGTTGTGATTTAGGACGAAAAGGTGAAAAGTGGAGAAAACACGGGAATTCACGGGCATTTACGGACTTTTATTGAAGAAAAAGATGAAAGACGAAGCCAAGAAGTCAAGAGTGCAAAAAGAACGGAAGTCCAAGACCAATTCTGAAGATTTATCGAAGAAAAAGTCAAAAGACGGAAGTTTACTTGAAGCCGAGGAACTCAAGTCTTATTTATCGAAGAATTAAAAGACGAGTCCAAAGAAATCCCGAGCCAAAAGTCATCAAATTCCAAGATTAACAAAAAGATTAAGAAGGAAGGACTTAAGGGCGCAATTAAGAAGAAAAGAAGGAGGGGAGGAAGCTTCCTCTAACCATCCTCCTAATCACCTATAAATACTTCCCATTTTCATTCATTTGTTCTTGTTGGCTAGATTGACAAACTAGTTCTTCCACCTTTATTTTATTGCACTTTAATTACTTGCACATTTAATTACATGTCTTGCACCTTATTTACCATTTAAATTCAAGTAAGTGTTTCTTTAATTCTTGCAACTTTACTTTATCTTGTTGATCTCATTCTACCTTTCTTTCTTGCTTGATTTTATTGACTATGACACTAGGTTTTTAGTGTGGTGGGTTCTATAATTCTCTCGATATCCTATCGAATTGATCTCGGTTCTAAGTGGAATGATTGTTCTTGGTTACTAAGAAGGGGGTTGGTTTTCTAATCTACTAAAAGGTTTAAATGCATTAACATGAAAACTTAAATCAAAAGTAATTAATTTTAATAACAGTTAATAAAACCAGATTTAAAGTTAAAAGATAAAAATAAAATGAACAAACAGTAAGTAAGAAGAAACAATAAGTAACACTTAAAAAATGCTCAAAAGAAATTTGATTCGGAAGTTTGACCTTGATTCGGAACTATTGATCCGGAACTTTTCACCCGGAAGTTTATCCGGAAGTTTGTTCGGAAGTTTACTCGGAACCTTAACTCGGAACTTCACTCGGAACCTTCACTCGGAAGTTTACTCGGAACCTTCACTCGGAAGTTTATCCGGAACCTTCATTCGGAACTTTGATTCGGAAGTTAGTTCGGAAGTTCACTCGGAACTTTCGTCCGGAAGTTCACTCGGAACTTTCGTCCGGAAGTTGATCCGGAACTTTTTAGAAACAAAACTGATTCAGAAGTTTTTAACAAAATTGACTCGGAACTTTTCAAAACACTTTCACTCAGAACTTTAAAAATTCATTCGGAACTTTTGAAAGGCAAATTCATTCGGAACTTCTTACACTCATGCGGAACTTTATGTTCATCCGGAAGTTTGTGTTCATCCGGAACTTTTGTTCATCCGGAACCTGGGAATACTTCAAGAACAATAACTTTCAGAAAAACAGGGAGGATCGATTTTAAGCCAAAAATCACCAAGTTTTTAACCAAAAACTTAAACAAAACTAACACGAATCATATACTAATCAATAACAACAAATCCCATCAATAAAAACATAAAACCCAACAACTTTTAAAGATTAAATCAACCAAATAAGAACTTTAACTTTTAACCAAATAGATGAAGATGAACAAGATGAAATGGAAAGATTGATATATTGAATGATCAAGGTTTTAACAAGCAAAAGATAAAGATTAAATTACAAGATTGAAAAACAAGAGTCAAAATCACCAAACACCCTAGTGGTGTTGGTGATGCTACGAACAGAAAGGGAGAAAAGAGGGGAAAGAAAAAACTAAAAACTGAATGAAAAGTGTGAAGGGAGGACTTTATATAGTCTTGTCTTTTGGTTGGTGAGTGGGCTTTCTCCCGTTCTTCTTGTCTTCTCGTCTTTTCAGAAAAGTTGACGTTTTCGATTCTGATTCGGGATTTGTCGTCGATTAAATTCAACTCGTCTTTTAATTTCTTCGTTTAATAGACTTGAGTTTCTTCGACTTTTGTAAATCTTCCATCTTTGGTCCTTTTCTTCGATAAATCTTCGAATAGGCCCAGTGACTTCAAATCTTTTGCATCTCTTGGACAATAGACTTCATCTTGAGTCTTTTTCTTCGATAAATCCTGTGCAATCCCATGTTTTCTCCAATATTCATCCGGTTGGTTCTGAAAATACATTAAACACAAAAACCACGCATAATTCCAAACAAATGATATTAAATACGCGTTTTGGTCTTGTTTTAGCCAGAATTAAGTGGTAAAAGGATGGGTTTTTACACACCTATCAAATCCCCTACACTTAATCATTACCATGCCCTCATGCAATGCTTAGTGATAAAGCAATTTTACACTTTTCTCATAATTAATCAACCTTGGCCCTTATTAAAATACTACTAAACAAAAATTAAAGTACTAAGAAAAATTAAAACTTTAAAGTAACAAAAAGATAGAAAACCATTTTCACTTGAAAATAGATATATGGAAATAACTTGTAAAGAGATCAAGGACTTACATTAGGGCTTTGGTGCTGCGAAGATTTATCACCCTCAAGTTTCACGTTCCCCAAACTAAGCTTAAAAACGTGATCATTGTTATTATAAGTTAGTAAATCAAACACTTACACACATGGCTTAATTATATGCTTAAACTCCCTTATTCCTAGGTGTATCTGTTATATTTTATTTTTGTCTTAGAATGATCATGAAGATGCATTTTTGGACTCATTTCGATAGTTTATTTAGGCTGAAAGCAAAGTAGGACGATTTGATCAATAGTTAGCTAAAGGACAAAATCTCTAAAAACTGCTTCTCGGGATATCAAAAAGTTCATATCTTGGCATAACTCGGTTCACGATTTGAGACCTTTCTCGGGCCGATATTTGGCATGTACTTCATACTTCATATCTTGAGAGACGTTCTTGAGATAATGGTCTTCTCATCGTAATAGAGTTTCTTCACTTGGAGACTTTTGAGGGGTACTCCAACTTTGTTGACCACGACTTCATGATTATTTCTTCAATCTCTAATTGGGATTTTGAGATACAACGATCCGCCTCCTTTTCGGACTTGGATCTATTTATCCTCATACCTTGTTAGGGTCTTTTCGGATAGACTTATCCATGATCTTTATGGGAGTTGATTGCTTTTCGTCGTGAGTCTTGATCCTTCATATTGATTTTGGGAATAATGCTTTTCACATCACTTTGGATCTTCAGCAATAAAATGGAATCCTCATGCTTTGTTAGGGCCTTTTCGGACTCGCCAACCTTCGCGCCCCGCTTCATAAGTTATGCCTTGGCTATGAACTCTTATCATTACCTAGCAACTTTTAAACGATCTTGGGCTAGAAGCTAAGTAACGTTTCAAATCGTACGACCTTACTTATTGCAGATAATTTATTAGCAAGTGATGGGAGAATAGGCAAATAATTACACCAAGTGAGCTTGTGCAAGAATACCAACTTATAATTGACTCTATCATTTCTCGTCCTCCACAATTTAAAATCTCAAGTAATGAGACTCGTGGATACTTAGCCTAATAAACCAATTAAGGTCTACATGGTTAAGGATACTAGCTAGAATAAACTTAGATAAGTCTATTCGGGTTAAGTCAAAATAATCGCAACGGGCCTAATATGTCAAAGATTTCTAAACTAGCTACACTACTTTATTAATATTTTTGACTTTATTGCTGGATATATACATACGAAAGCAACGATAAAAATTTAAAAATTATGACTAAATGGCCAAAGTTAATAAAAAATTTGAAAAATGTTGAAAAATATGATTTTCTAGTTAAATGAAGGCATTTTCATGGAAAAGTCCACTTAAAACTTCGATAGAAGTCCCACCTACACTTAAGATAAACATTGTCCTCAATGTTTAAGCATGTGGGAAACGTCTCCCCTACACTTATGACATTGTGCACGTTGGTTAACTCAAGTTAAGGAAGGGCGACTAAAGTGATCAATTTCAAATGTGAGTATGAAGAAAATTGAATCACGATAGTTGAGATTGAACCGGATTTCGGATAGCACGGGAGCACGGTTCTTCAGAGATTCCAAGAGTGCACTTATCCCTGTAATCACATCACCACACAAAGACAAACACGTGTAGAAGTCCCCCTAGACTTAGGAGGTTAAAATAGAACAGGATAGATACTCGGGCTGCCTCTCGAGGAGCGCTTGTTTTTGATAACCGAGTCACGAGCCTGACTCGACCCAAAATTAGTTCATGGGGAACGTGGTGAGGGATGGAATCATCTCCTGAGAGACGTCCTCACCAAAGTACAACTTCACTCGTTGGCCATTCACCTTAAAATTAGGTCCATCAGGTTGAGCGAGCTCGAGAGTACCATATGGAAAAATTTGGGCAATGGTGAATGGGCCGGACCAACGAGATTTCAGCTTGCCCAAAAAGATTTTCAACCGAGAGTTAAAGAGCAAAACTTTGTCTCCAACTTGGAACTCTCGGTTTTTGATCTTGGAGTCGTGAATGAGCTTACTTTCCTTATAGATCAAAGAATTTTCATAAGCCTCATTACGGAGTTCATTGAGCTCATTGAGTTGGATCTTGCGTAGGTCACCGACTTTGTTGATATCAAAATTAGCCCACTTCAAGGCCCAGTAAGCCTTGTGCTCCAACTCAATGGGGAGGTGGCACGCTTTCCCGTACACGAGACGATATGGTGTACAACCAATCGGAGTCTTGTATGCAGTACGAAAAGCCCACAAAGCATCATCAAGTTTATCAGCCCATGAGGCACGATGCTCTCCCACGGTCCTTTCAAGAATTCGCTTTAGTCCTCGGTTGGATATTTCAGCCTGGCCATTAGTTTGTGGGTGGTAGGCTGTGGAAAGACGATGATTTACACCATACTTAGCCATGACTCTTGCGAATTGGTCATTGAAAAATGAGTCCCACGATCACTAATAATGGCACGAGGCACACCGAATCTAGCGAATAGAGCTTTCAAAAAGTTACAAACCACCCTTGCGTCATTAGTAAGTAAAGCTTTGGCTTCAACCCACTTTGAAACGTAGTCAACGGCAACAAGGATGTATTTGTTTCCTTTAGAAGAAGGGAATGGCCCCATAAAGTCGATACCCCAAACATCAAAGATTTCACATTCTTGTATGAAATTCTGAGGCATCTCGTCTTTATGTGTGATCTTGCCTTGTTTTTGGAAAGCCTCACAACGTTTAACCATATTGTGAGCGTCACGATATATG
Source organism: Glebionis coronaria (assembly GCA_025667525.1). NCBI lineage: Eukaryota > Viridiplantae > Streptophyta > Magnoliopsida > Asterales > Asteraceae > Glebionis > Glebionis coronaria. The sequence continues at coordinate 305,203,996 of CM046878.1, read as the reverse complement.
GAGGGCCAATAAAATCCCGAGTCAAACACCTTTTTGGCGGTGTAGTTGGGACCAAAGTGACCACCGGTGGGTCCTTTGTGGCAAGCATCAAGGATTTCAAAAGCTGCCGGTCCATCAACACATCGGCGAATAATCAAGTCGGCACATTGTTTGAATAGATACGGGTCATCCTAAAAGTAAGTCTTAATGTCTTTGAAAAACTTTTTCTTTTGCTGGGATGTTAACCCGTCAACGAGAATTCCACCCGCCAAGTAGTTTGCAATGTCCGCAAACCACGGGGTTCATCAGACTTCGAGTTGATAGACATTAAGGTCTCCAGGGGAAAAGAATCATTGATTTCTTTGTTCGGATGATCTCCCTGGTAAGGATCCTCAAGTCTACTGAGATGATCCGCGGCTAGGTTTTCGGCTCCTTTTTTATCGCGAATTTCGATTTTAAATTCTTGGAGAAGCAAAACCCAGCGAAGAAGTCTTGGTTTGGAATCTTGCTTTGTCAATAAGTACTTCAACGCGGAATGATCGGTGTAAACGATTGTGGTGGAAAGGACAAGATAGGGGCGAAACTTTTCAAAAGCATAGACAACAGCTAAAAGCTCTTTTTCGGTTGTCGTATAGTGCAATTGTTCCCCCTTCATTGTCTTGCTAGCGTAATGGATCGGTTGGAAGTGTTTGTTCACTCTTTGTCCCAGAACCGCTCCAATAGCAAAATCACTAGCATCGCACATCAACTCGAAAGGCAGCTCCCAATTAGGGGTAACCAAGACGGGTGCCTTAGTAAGCTTATCCTTAAGCAAGTTGAAGGCTTCTAGGCACTCTTTGGAAAAGATAAAAGGAGTATCTTTTTCCAAGAGGTGGGTCATCGGGCGAGCGATTTGAGAAAAATCTTTGATGAATCGACGGTAGAAGCCCGCATGACCCAGAAAGCTTCTCACACGCTTCACGGTTGAAGGTGGAGGTAATTTGGCTATGACATCTACTTTAGCACGGTCGACTTCAAGACCGGCGTTAGAGATTTTGTGTCCTAGCACAATGCCTTCTTTTACCATAAAATGGCATTTTTCCCAATTCAGAACAAGGCGAGTGTCTTCGCACCGCTTAAGCATACGTTCCAAATTGGCAAGGCAAGAAGAGAAGGAATCCCCGAAAACCGAGAAATCATCCATGAAGACTTCCATGGTTTGTTCAACCATGTCATGGAAGATAGCTAACATGCACCTTTGGAAAGTCCCGGGGGCATTGCATAAGCCAAAAGGCATCCTTTTGTAAGCAAATGTGCCATAGGGACAAGTGAATGTTGTCTTCTCTTGATCTTGGGGATCGATGGGTATTTGGAAATAACTCGAGAAACCATCAAGAAAGCAGTAATATTCATTACCCGCTAAACGTTCAAGCATTTGGTCCATGAAAGGTAGAGGGAAATGATCCTTTCTCGTGGCATCATTGAGTTTGCGGTAGTCTATACAAACTCTCCACCCAGTAACGAGACGAGTGGAAATCAACTCGTTGTGTTCATTGGGAACAACGGTTATTCCGCCCTTCTTGGGCACACAATGGACTGGACTAACCCATGGTGAATCCGAAATAGGGTAAATCATACCCGCATCAAGAAGTTTGATAACCTCTATTTTGATGACTTCATGGATTTTTGGATTCACCCTTCGTTGGCTTTGAATTGTGGGCTTAAAGTCGTCCTCCATGAGAATTTTGTGTGTGCAGAAGTGAGGATCAATTCCGCGAATGTCGGAGATTTTCCAAGCAATAGCCTTCTTATGATCTTTAAGCACGGCGATGAGGCGAGTTTTCTCTTCATCTTTCAAGTCCTTAGCAATGATGACTGGCGACTTCTTCTCTTCTTCAAGGAACACATACTCGAGATGGGGCGGCAACTCCTTAAGTTCTAAATCCGGAGGATTTTCGACGGGAGGCGTATTCAAAGTCGGAGTATCGATAGCAATAACCGTGGGAGTTGGTGGAGAAAGGTTGTCTTCGTTGAGAAGGTTATCAAAGAAATGCATGTCTTCATCCCCATCGGTGGGAGAATCATCATTAGCTAAGTTCACATCTCCCATGGTGGCTTCAAGATCTTTCCAAAGGAAATCACTTTCTCCAAATAGAGATAGTGATGAGTCAATAGAGGAAACGGTCTCAACATTGGGAAGAGAGGTAGGAATACTTTTACAAGCATCTTTGAAGTGTTCTTCACAAGCCTCATCAAGAACGTCAATACAATTAACACTCTCGTATGAATAAGGCTGTTTAGAAAGCTTTCCCATGTTGAAGACGATTTTATCGTCACCCACTCTCATGATAAGCTCACCGGCTTCAACATCGATGAGAGTGCGACCAGTCCTCAGGAATGGACGACCCACGATCAAGGGAACACGAGGGTCCATGTCGTAGTCAACAACGACGAAATCAGCAGGAAAAGTGAATTTGTCGACTCCTACAAAGACGTCTTCAGCTATCCCCACTGGATAAGCAACCGTACGGTTAGCTAATTCCAAAGTCATTTTGGTGGGGACTAGCTCAGGGAGAGATAATTGCTTCCAAACGCTTAAGGGCATTAAGTTGATACTGGCACCTAGATCGGCTAGGGCCATGCAATTCTCTACTCCCGGGAAGTTGCAAGGGATTAAGAAACGACCCGGATCACCAAGCTTGGTTGGCAATTTCCTTAAGAGCACTGCAGAGCAATTCTCATTAAGTTGGGTGTTGGCAATATCAAGAAGCTTTTCCTTGTCATTCAGAAGATCTTTAAACATTTTCACGTACTTAGGCATGTGAGCGAGAGCCTCAGCGAAGGAGATGTTAAAATTCAATTGTTTGAACATTTTAAGAAAGTTCGAAACTTGAATATCGTCCTTGCTTTTGAGCTTCTCTTTCCTCAACCTAGATGGATAAGGTATATTGGAAGAAGAGGAAGGCTTTGGGATCGAAGGATCACGCACATCCATGGGTGGAGGAGGGGTAGAAGGAAGAGGTGGAGAAATTGGGGAAGGAGAAGGATGAGGAATAGGAGCAGGTGACTCGTTCTCCTTAGTCACAATCACCGGTGGAGGTATAGGAAGCTCGGGTTCCTTGGTACCTTTGCCACTGCGAGTGATGATTGCTTTCATCTCCCCTCTTGGATTCGTAACGGTGTTACTCGGAAGAGTACCCGAAGAAGAGGGTTGATTACCTTGGAAGAAACTAGCCATCATGTTCTTCAAGTCATTCGTTTGACTATCCAACGTGTTTCTCATATCAGCTCTCAGATCGTTCCCTTGTTTGACCAGGTCTGCTTTCAAGTTGAGCACTTCCCGCTGAAGGTTTCCCACGATCACATCGTTAGTCCTCATATAAGTTTCCACTTCTTGGTGAAGAGCGGTGGGTTGGTTGGGAGGAGCATTGTATGCGGGTGGTTGATAAGCAGGTTGCTGGTAAACTTGGTTGTTTCGTTGAGGTGGAGGTGGTTGTTTGTGAGGTGGGATGTATGGTGTACGAGGTTGTTGTTGTTGTTAAGGAGGGTGATTGAGGTTTTGTTGTTGGTTTGGGTTGTTTGGAGGAAAACCGGGTGGTGAGAGGTAGTTGTTGGAGCGGTAGCTAAGAAAATTACGGTCACCTTGAGGTCTAGCTTGATAAGCAGGTTGAGGATAGGTGCCATAAGCTGCATTCACATTTTCAGAAGGGTAGTCTTGGGTGGCAGTACAAGTGGTGTAAGAGTGAGGACCCCCGCATATCTCGCATGGTTGGCTAACAGCATTGACTTGAGCGTCTTTAGCGTTTCTAGCGTTGATGCTGTTGGTGTTGCTGGCGGTTTGGGTAGCAAGCGATTCAAGAAGCGCAGTGATTTTGTCAAGGCGCTTATCGCTGTCACTAGTACTAGCACTAGCAACATTGGTCCGAACACTCTTGGTTTGCAAACGAGACTTATTCTCAATGATATCCCAAGCAGCATTGGAAGTCTTAGCCAAAAGATTACCCCCCGAGGCACTGTTTAGTGAATCTTGGTCATTCATGCTTAAACCATTATAAAAAGTGTTAATTTGGTGCACTTTGGTAAAACCATGTTGTGGGCATTTTCTTAGAAGATCTTTAAAACGATCCCAAGATTCACTAAACGACTCATCGTACTTTTGTTCAAAATGTATGATTTCATTCCGCAAAGCGGTAGTACGAGAGGGTGGGAAAAAGTAGTTGATAAACTTGGTCTCCAAATCCGTCCACGAGAGAATACTCTGTGGTGGTTCCTTAGCAAGCCAATGCCGGGCTTGTCCCTCTAAAAAAAAGGGAAAAAGTTGTAGACGGATTACCTCTTGTGGAACACCATTGAACTTGATTGTATTAGTGAGTTGTAAGAATCTCTTGATGTGGTCATGTGGATCATCAATGGTACGCCCCAAGAATGGTTGAGCAGAGACCATCTGGATAAAGCCGGATTTGAGCTCAAAATTGTTGGCTGCAATCGCTGGTATAACAATTGGATTAGTGTTGCCATCTACATGAGCTTGTAGAAGTTCATTCATCGGGCGATTATTCGGTAGAGGCTAATTGTTGTTGTGGTTGTTATTATTGTTGTTGAAAGGTGGGTTGTTGTTATTATTGTTGTTTTGAGGTGGGTTATTGTGGTTGTTTTGTACACCCGCCATGTCTAAGTCTTCGAGAGGCTCGGGCTCTTGATAAGATGTGGATCGAGTGCGCATACACCTGCAAAAGAACTAACAAGGCAAAAACAAAGCAGAAATATTTTTGGTTTTTTATGTTTTTTAATTTTTTAGGATTTTTTGAAAATTTTATGTTTTTTTGGATTTTTTGAAATTTTTTATGAAAAAGTAACGTTCACGGGGAACGGATCCCAAGATCCAAGTTCTCACAAAAAAACTGTTGATCTTAACGAGAAGAGCCGGCAGCGGCGCCATTTGACACTAGGTTTTTAGTGTGGTGGGTTGTATAATTCTCTCGATATCCTCTCGAATTGATCTCGGTTCTAAGTGGAATGATTGTTCTTGGTTACTAAGAAGGGGGTTGGTTTTCTAATCTACTAAAAGGTTTAAATGCATTAACATGAAAAATTAAATCAAAAGTAATTAATTTTGATAACAGTTAATAAAACTAGATTTAAAGTTAAAAGATAAAAATAAAATGAACAAACAGTAAGTAAGAAGAAACAGTAAGTAACACTTAAAAAAAATTCTCAAAAGAAATTTGATTCGGAAGTTTGACCTTGATTCGGAACTATTGATCCGGAACTTTTCACCCAGAAGTTTATCCGGAAGTTTGTTCGGAAGTTTACTTGGAACCTTCACTCGGAACTTCACTCGGAACCTTCACTCGGAAGTTTACTCGGAACCTTCACTCGGAAGTTTATCCGGAACCTTCATTCGGAACTTTGATTCGGAAGTTAGTTCGGAAGTTCACTCGGAACTTTCGTCCGGAAGTTCACTCGGAACTTTCGTCCGGAAGTTGATCCGGAACTTCTTGGAAACAAAACTGATTCGGAAGTTTTTAACAAAATTGACTCGGAACTTTTCAAAACACTTTCACTCGGAACTTTAAAAATTCATTCGGAAATTTTGAAAGGCAAATTCATTCGGAACTTCTTACACTCATGCGGAACTTTATGTTCATCCGGAAGTTTGTGTTCATCCGGAACTTTTGTTCATCCGGAACCTGGGAATACTTCAAGAACAGTAACTTTCAGAAAAACAGGGATGATCGATTTTAAGCCAAAAATCACCAAGTTTTTAACCAAAAACTTAAACAAAACTAACACGAATCATATACTAACCAATAACAACAAATCCCATCAATAAAAACATAAAACCCAACAACTTTTAAAGATTAAATCAACCAAATAAGAACTTTAACTTTTAACCAAATAGATGAAGATGAGCAAGATGAAATGGAAAGATTGATATATTGAATGATCAAGGTTTTAACAAGCAAAAGATAAAGATTAAATTACAAGATTGAAAAACAAGAGTCAAAATCACCAAACACCCTAGTGGTGTTGGTGATGCTACGAACAGAAAGGGAGAAAGAGGGGAAAGAAAAAACTAAAAACTGAATGAAAAGTGTGAAGGGAGGACTTTATATAGTCTTGTCTTTTGGTTGGTGAGTGGGCTTTCTCCCGTTCTTCTTGTCTTCTCGTCTTTTCAGAAAAGTTGACGTTTTCGATTCTGATTCGGGATTTGTCGTCGATTAAATTCAACTCGTCTTTTAATTTCTTCGTTTAATAGACTTGAGTTTCTTCGACTTTTGTAAATCTTCCATCTTTGGTCCTTTTCTTCGATAAATCTTCGAATAGGCCCAGTGACTTCAAATCTTTTGCATCTCTTGGACAATAGACTTCATCTTGAGTCTTTTTCTTCGATAAATCCCGTGCAATCCCATGTTTTCTCCAATATTCATCCGGTTGGTTCTGAAAATACATTAAACACAAAAACCACGCATAATTCCAAACAAATGATATTAAATACGCGTTTTGGTCTTGTTTTAGCCAGAATTAAGTGGTAAAAGGATGGGTGTTTACACACCTATCAGACTACATGCTTATTGTGTTGTTTATTTGTTTAAATATTTGATTTTTATGCTTTTGATTGTTTTAAATCATTTATTTTCATAGCTTATTTTGTTTATTTTCAAGTTTATATAGTTTTTACAAAAGTTATTTTTATATAAAAGTTGTTTTTAGTAAAGCTTATCTTTTTCGTGTCTTTAAAGTTGTTAAATTTCAGTCTAGTAGCTTATTTTCATACGGTTTACCTTAGGATTTTAGTCTTGTGCTTATTAGAATCATAGCTTATTTTTGTAGCTTAATTTGTACTTTTTCCTTCGTATTTCCGATTGGAAAATCGGAAAAAGGCTTACATATTCCGACCAGCATTCTTTGCTTGGTCGGAAAAGGGTTTTAGTATTCCTATCTGTATTCCGATTGGTGGTGTAGTTTGGTATTCCGATTGGGGCGAGGTAAGTGGGTATTCCGATCTGAACTTGTGACAGATATTCCGATTGGTGCTACTATCCACATTCCGATCGAGGTGTTATTTGGGTTATTCCGATTGGGATAGGTGACAAAATTCCGATTGGTGATCCGAACAGCATTCTGACCAGGGTACTATCCATATTCCGATCAGGGTCTACCCCAATATTCCGACAGGATTGTTTGATATTCCGATCAAGGTAAGATCGGAATATATTCCGATTTGGGAGGTTTTTCTTCATACTTTGTCTTTTCTAATTTTTAGTTTATGTTTTTATACTTTGTCCAATTTTAATTCTCGTCACGCTTTTAATTCTTGTCATCTAATTAATTTACTTTCCGTCACGTTTTTAAATATCGCACCTCACGTTTAATTAGACTTAGATTTATTTTCCACGCCACTTTACTTTAACGACATTTACTTTTAAGTCTTTGCACATTTAAATTTAAAACCAACCAAAAATATTTGTTTTACCAAATTCAACTGAGTCGTACTTTAAGCCAGGGATCAATTCGATTAGAGACACATCAAAGAACAATTTAACTGAGTAAAAACCAGTTATTAAATGGCGCCGCTGCCGGCTCTTTTCGTAAAGATTAACGGTTTTCTGTGAGAGACGCGTTGATTTTTGGGATCCGTTCACTTGTGAGCGTTATTTTTCTTGCATAAAAATTTTCACAAAACCATAAAAATTAAAAATTGATAAAAATACATAAAAATTAAAAATTTCAAAAATCCAAAAAGATTTTATCTTTATTGTGTATATATATTGTCTTTGTGTTTGGTTTCTTTTTCTTTTGCATTTTCAGGTGTATGCGTACTAGATCTTCTAATTATCAAGAGCCCGAGACTCAAGAAGATTTAAGTATGGCAGGCGTTAACAACAACAATAATATTCCACCGCACCTCAATAATAACAACAATGTTCTTCCACAGCCCGATCTTCGGACAATGGAGGAGCTTTGTCAACCTACAATGTTTGGACGAGGAGGACCGATTGCGCCGATGCAAATCAACGCTCCTGAGTTTTCGTTGAAGCACCACATGATTCAGCAAGTGCAAACTAACCCATTCCGTGGATTGCCTGATGATGATGCCAACAAACACCTCGACAAGTTCATTACAATCACCCAAAGCATGAAGTTGGCTGGTGCCACAATGGATGAACTTCGCCTACAACTCTTTCCACATACTTTATTACATCATGCCGAGAAATGGTTTGATCGTCTCCCGAAGAATTCTATTCATACTTGGGATGACATGACTCAAACGCTTTTTGTCGCGCTACTTTCCACCATCCATGGTCACGAGCCTTCGCAATCAAATCAGCGGTTTCATGCAAGACCCTGATGAATCTCTTTTTGATGCTTGGGAGCGATATAATGTCTTGATCGATAGATGTCCAAACCACAACATGCTACCTGTGACCTTAATTTATGCTTTCTACAACAGTTTGACTTTTCGAGATCGTGATACGATTAATGCAGCCGCCGGTGGCACATTCATGAAAAGGAGACCCGAGGAGTGTAGAGAGCTAATTGAGAACATGACTACTCACCACAAAAACTGGGATTCCTCTGCTTCTTCAAGGAACAATCCGAGAGTCAATGTTTCTTCCACCTCAGCAAACCCTGATATGACCGAACTCACCCGTGTGCTGACTGAAATGAGCAGAAGTATGCAACTCTTGGCTTACACCAACAACAACAACAAGTTAAAGTTGTTGCTACTCCCTGTGAAACATGCGGTGGTCCTCACTCATACACCGATTGTCCTTCGACGCAAGGAAATCCGGAAAATATGTATGCAGCTTATGGTAATTATTCACCGGAAAATTACCAAGCTCGACAACAAAGGGATAGAAATCTGCTGAGTTACCGATCAAACAACTACCTTTCACCCGGTTTTTCTCCTCAAAACCAAAACCCCGCCAACAACTACAATAGAAGCAACCAAATCCCACCAAGAGCTTCTAACCCTTATCACCCACCCGCCCAACAAACACCATCCAGTAATCCGGATGTTGAGGCCATCATGAGAACCCAAGGTGAGCAAATCAAGAATTTACAGAGCCAAATTATCAATCTTAAAGGAGATATTACCAAGCAAGGAAATGAGATAAGATCCGAGCTTCGAAATGATATTCAATCCTCCTTCAGCAATCAAACCAATGATTTGAAGAATATGCTTGCTAGTTTCTTGCCTGCCGCTCAACCTTCTTCTTCGAGTTCTCTACCTTCAAACACCGTCACCAATCCGCGAGCCAATGTGAGTGCTATTACTACTCGTAGTAGAGTCACCATCGTAGGACCACCAATCCCACCACCATCATCTACACCTCTTCCACCACCATGTATCCCTACTCCTCCTACACCTAGTCTTAGTGCACCATTACCGTCTCCGCCTCGACGTGATGAAGTTACCACGAATGACCCTTCAACATCTCAACCTTTACCATCTACACCTGCACCTTCACCACCCATACCCAATATCCCATATCCCTCTCGTTTAGGCAAGACCAAAATGCTAACCAAGGAGGACTCCGACGTGACACGCTATGTGAAGATGATTTCTCAAATGAACTTCAACATTAGCTTTCTTGAAGCACTTGTCCACATGCCCAAATTTGTTAAAGCATTTAAGGAATTGCTTAACAAGAAGGAAAAGCTGATTGAACTCGCCAACACACGATTAAATGAAAACTGCTCTGCAGTTATTCTTAAAGAACTTCTGGAAAAGCTTGGAGATCCCGGTCGTTTTGTGTTGCCTTGCGTGTTCAACAAAACTGAAGAATTTACTGCCCTTGCTGATCTCGTGGCCAGTATTAATTTGATGCCTTTGAGTGTTTGGAAAACACTATCATTGCCCGACCTCACTCCAACGAAGATGACTCTCGAACTTGCAAATCGCACTCTCGCTTACCCCGTTGGTATAGCCAAAGACGTGTTCATCAAAGTTGGCACATTTACTTTCCCGGTCGATTTTGTCGTTGTTGATTATGAAATGGACCCTCGTATTCCTTTAATACTTGGTCGGCCATTCTTGAGAACCGGACGAGCTTTAGTGGATGTGGCCGAAGGTGAGTTAATCTTAAGAGTCGGGGATGATGCACAAGTTTTCAAAATGGGGAAGCTTACCAGTACAACCTTTGGAGGCCGAGAATCAATGAATATGATTAATGTGCTCGATGACTTTACCGTCTACGACAATCCTCTATTCGACTCTTGCATCGATAATCCACTTTTTCAAGATGATGTGGATGATTCTCTTCCTATTTTGGACGCTTCTCACATTTATGATTCTCCACCGGTCTTTGATGCTTATGATGATGATGATTCTAGCTCAGATTCGGATGATTTTGATGATTGTACTTCTGAGTATCCCGAGATGCCTACATACGATGATTTTGATGAGGCCGATACTCTTTCAAGCGATTCTTCACATGATGAAGATCCTCCGCCATCACTCGATCCTACTTTGGACGATTACTCATTTGAGGAAGACTTCTCTGAATTTCTCAACACTTACTTCCCTCATGAGAGTGATGCTCCTCCTTATGACTTTGAAGATTATCGTCTTGATCCTACTTTGGATTTGAAGCACATTCTTTCTAAGGAGAAGAAATCGGTTGACACCAATATCCGTTGCACATATGATTTGACACCTCTTTGTCCCCTTCTGAGGACGAGGTTGTGCTTCTTCGTGGATCTTCTTCACACTCTGCTGAGCCTGAGTGCTATTTTCCCTTAAAGGAAAAGGTGTTTGACCCCGGTATTGAAATCTTTAAGCCATCTCAGTATCCACCTGATTAAATAAAAGGAAAAATCTTTGGAAATTTTGAAGACATGCTTGCACCACTTCACCCTTGCTTCCACCGTGCTCCATCACTGCTTAAGGGAACCTTGCCTACTCTTCTTTGGCTTGCCTTGTTCGCCTTAAGCTTGTGCTTATTGATGGACGAAAACTATGTCTTTGATCCTGGTGGATATGTTTCATGCTTCTTCGGTTGATAATCAAGGTCGAGTCAAGCTAATGACTCGGTTAACAAAAATCAAGCGCTTCTTGGGAGGCAACCCATTCATCTATCTTTTCGCTTTCTTTATCATAAGTGTAGGGGAGACCCGTTGGTATTTGCTCTCTCCTCTCTTCTACTAATCAGGGATTCGAGCTTCAATGATCCACTCTTGATGATTCTTGACGACCCGTGATTCCGTGTTCTACTTCTTCCGGTTCTATCCGAAACTCTTTTCGATTCACTATTTTATATTTTCTCAATATTAAAATAGGAATCTCTTTAGTTGTCTCTTCCTTAGCGAGACTTAAACAAAGTGCACAATGTCCTAAGTGTAGGGGAGTTTACTCCCACATGCTTAAACATTGAGGACAATGTTTATCTTAAGTGTAGGGGGGACTTCTATCGAAGTTAAGTGGTCTTTTCCTTGTATTTTTCCTCATTTTAACCAGAAAATCAATTTTTCGACATTTTTCAAAATTTTTGATCTATTTTGGCCTATTAGTTTTTCCCTTTGTATAGTTATTTTCTTTCCTTATTAGTATAAATGTTTAATAAAGTGGATTTAATTTTCAAACGTTGTGAATCTTTTGACTCAACCCGAGTTTACTTATCTAAGTTACTCTAGCTAGTATCCTTAACATGTTTAAGTCGAGTTTTGCTAGGCTTTTATATAGGGAGCTATAAAACGCGAAAGTCTTAACTCTCACGGGTTAAGAACAAGAACTTTTCGCAAGTTCTTATAAATGATCCTAGAGAGTCGTTTATCAAGGGAACTTTAAAATGCGATTTCTAAACTTGAAAAAGTCTAAGAATTTGCAAGATCCTATAGGCGACTCGAAAACCCAAAACTTTGATTTAATAGGCTAAGCATCCACGAGTCTCATTACTTGAAATTTTAAACTGTGGAGAACGAGAGATGATAGAGCCAATTATAAGTTCGGTATTCTTTCGTGAATTTATGTGAGTTAATTACGAGCCTATTCTCCCATCGCTTGCTAAATAATTTATCTGCTAAAAAATAAGGTTGTACGATTTGAAAAGTTACTTAGCTTCTAGCCCAAGATCGTTTAAAAGTTGCTCGGTATGGATTAGAGTTCATAGCCAAGGCATAACTTATTGAAGCGGGATGCGAAGATTGGCGAGTCCGAAAAGGCCCTAACAAGGCATGAGGGCTATATTTTGTTGCTAAAGATCCAAAGTGATGTGAAGAATCATTTATCGAAAATCAATATGAAGGATCGAAAAACACGACGAAAAGCAAATATTCCCCAAAAGTCATGGAGAAGTGTATCCGAAAAGACCATAACAAGGTATGAGGATAAATAGATCCAAGTCATAAAAGGAGGCGGATCGTTGTATATCAAAGTCCAAAATAAAGATTGGAGAAAAATGAAGAAGTCGTGGTCCAAGTATGAATCTCTCAAAACTTCAAGTGAAGAAATTCCTATATGAAGAGAAAGCCATAATTTCATGAACGTCTCTCAAGGTTTGAAGTATGAAGTCGCTGCCAAATATCGGTCCGAGAAAGGTCTCAAATCACGAAGCGAGTTATGCCAAGATATGAACTTTATAAGGTCCCGAGAAGCAGTTTTAAAAGATTTTGTCCTTTAGCTAACTATTGATTAAATCGTTCACTTTATTTTCAGACTAAATAACTATCGAAATAAGTCAGACAATGCATCCTCGTGATCATTTAAGATAAATAATAAAATATAAGAGATACCCATAGGAATAAGGGAGTCTAAGTGAATAATTGGCCCACATAAGTTCGTGTTAGTCTGCTAACTTATAATAACAATGATCTCGTTTTTAAGCTTGGTTTGGAGAAAGTGAAAACTTGAGGATGATGATCATTCACAACATTTCCAAAACCCCAGGTATGCTTTTGATTTCTTTACTTTGAATATTTATAGTTTTCTATCTCCTTAATAAAGGCCACTATGGATTGATTATGATGAAAAATGTAAACTTGCTTTGTAACTAATGCATTGCATGAGGACATTGCAATGGTCAAGTGTAGGGGATTTGATATGTGTGAAAACACACATCTTTTCTACCACTTAATTACAATAATAACCGGACCAAAACGTGTATTTTATGTCTTTTATGTCGGAATTATGCGTGGTTTGTGTTTTTGTTGTAATTTAGGACGAAAAGGTGAAAAGTGGAGAAAACACGGGAATTCACGAGCATTTACGGACTTTTATTGAAGAAAAAGATGAAAGACGAAGCCAATAAGTCAAGAGTGCAAAAAGGACGGAAGTCCAAGACCAATTCTGAAGATTTATCGAAGAAAAAGTCAAAAGACGGAAGTTTACTTGAAGCCGAGGAACTCAAGTCTTATTTATCGAAGAATTAAAAGACGAGTCCAAAGAAATCCCGAGCCAAAAGTCATCAAATTCCAAGATTAACAAAAAGATTAAGAAGGAAGGACTTAAGGGCGCAATTAAGAAGAAAGGAAGGAGGGGAGGAAGATTCCTCTAACCATCCTCCTAATCACCTATAAATACTTCCCATTTTCATTCATTTGTTCTTGTTGGCTAGATTGACAAACTAGTTCTTCCACCTTTATTTTATTGCACTTTAATTACTTGCACATTTAATTACATGTCTTGCACCTTATTTACCATTTAAATTCAAGTAAGTGTTTCTTTAATTCTTGCACCTTTACTTTATCTTGTTGATCTCATTCTACCTTTCTTTCTTGCTTGATTTTATTGACTACATGCTTATTGTGTTGTTTATTTGTTTAAAGATTTGATTTTTATGCTTTTGATTGTTTTAAATCATTTATTTTCATAGCTTATTTGGTTTATTTTCAAGTTTATATAGTTTTTACAAAAGTTATTTTTATATAAAAGTTGTTTTTAGTAAAGCTTATCTTTTTCGTGTCTTTAAAGTTGTTAAATTTCAGTCTAGTAGCTTATTTTCATACGGTTTACTTTAGGTATTTCGTCTTGTGCTTATTAGGATTATAGCTTATTTTTCTAGCTTATTTTGTACTTTTTCTGCCGTATTCTGATTGGTCAAATGGGAAAGGGTTTTAACTTTCCGATTGGGGGGGTGTTTGTGGTATTTCGATCTGGGCTTTTGGCTATCATTCCGATCTGGACCTCACTACACATTCCGATTGAGGGGGCTTTGGAATTCCGATCAGGAGAAGGTAAGTGGGTATTCCGATCAGATTAAGTGACATATTCCGATTGGTGCTTTTCGCCTCATTCCGATCGAGGTGTTGATTGGATATTCCGATCACTAGTTCCGATCAGTATTCCGACCAGATCTCTTCCATATTCCGATCAGGGTGAGTTTACATTCCGACCAGGTAGGTTTGTGGTATTCCGATTGGATAAGTGACAGCATTCCGATTTGGTTCCGACCAACATTCCGATATAAGGTAATTGTGGACTGATCGGAATTTTATTCCGATTGGGTTGTTTTTCTTTATACTTTGTCTTGTTTAATTTTTACGTCATCATTTTAATACTTGTCAAACTTTAATTTCAGCCACGCTTTTATTTTTAATTAATTTACTTTAAAAAAAAGTTTTTAAATATTGCACCTTTCGTTTAATTAGATTTAGATTTACTTTCACGCTCTTTTACTTTAGAGCTATTTTCACGCTTTTTATTTTAACGCACTTTTACTTTAATTGTTTTGCACTTTAAATATACTACAACGACAACCTTTTTGTTTCCACCAAAATAAAATTGAGTCACACATTAAACACAAGTTTTTCAATTCGAAGAGATTAGTACAACGATAATTTTTAACCTGAGTAAAAACGAGTTATTAGAACCCGTTGGTATCCCACACTTTCTGCGTACATTTGACTCATTCAGAGTTTCTGGGAGATCAATACGAGAAGGTGCATTTAAAGCTGGATTATATGACTTAGTAACTCTTTTTGAGTCAGTAAATGCATCCGGTAATTCATCGCTATTCGTTATAAGTGAATAATCTTTTGAACCTCTAACTCACATTGAGATTCGAGGGTCAAGAAAAGATATCGATGATGCATTCCAAGTTACATCTAGTTTGTCCAACTTTTTCTTTTCTCCTCCTAAGATTGGGAATGTTGTTTCATCAAAATGACAATCAGCAAAACGTGTTGTAAAGATATCCCCAGTTAATGGTTCTAAATATTTGATGATTGATGGAGAGATAAATCCAACATAAATTCCCAATCTTCTTTGAGGTCCCATCTTTGTACGTTGTGGTGGAGAAATTGGGACATAAACAGCACAACCAAATATTTTTAGATGAGACAAACTTGGTTCTCTTCCAGAAACCAGCTGGAGTGGAGAATACTCATGAGATGCACATGGTCTTAATCTAATAAGAGAAGCATCATGTAAAATAGCGTGTCCCCATGCAGAAGATGGTAATTTTGATTTCATAAGCAATGGTCTAGCAATTAGTTGTAATCTTTTTATTAAAGATTCAGCTAGACCGTTTTGTGTATGAACATGTGCTACAGGATGCTCAACTGTAATCCCAATTGACATACAAAAATCATTAAATGATTGTGATGTAAATTCTCCTACATTGTCGAGTCTAATCTTCTTGATATGATGATCTGGGAAATGTGCTCTTAGTTGAATTATTTGGGCTAATAGCCTTGCAAAAGCAACATTTCTTGATGATAATAGACATACATGTGACCATCGTGATGATGCATCAATTAATACCATAAAGTATCGAAATGGTCCAAACGGAGGAGTAATTGGCCCACAAATATCTCCTTGAATTCTTTCTAAAAACAAAGGAGATCCATTTTCAACTTTATTGATTGAGGGCCTAATTATCATTTTTCCAAGAGAGCATGATTAACATGATAAATCTTTTGATACTAGGATCTTGAGGTCCTTTAGTGGATGCCCATTTGAGCTCTTAATAATTCTCCTCATCAGTTGTCACCTGGATGACCTAAGCGGTCATGCCAAAGGGTAAACGTTATTAGATCTACACATTTTCGAGTAGAAACCATATTTATTTCTGTTTGGTTTATGTATGTAAAATACAAACCAGAAGACAGACCTTTCATTTTTTCCATTATGGTATTTTTCCATCTCTAATGGATGTGATTTGGAGATATTCAATGTTATTTTCAGACATGGTTTCAAGATGATAACCATTATGTCTTATGTCTTTGAAACTTAGTAGATTTCTCCTGGATCTACTCGAATACAATGCATCATTTATGATTAACTTTTGTACCTTTAGGTAACATAAAACATGCTTTGCCATAGCCTTCAATCAAGTTACTAGTGCCACATATTGTGTTGACATTTGCACTTGCTACGTGAAACTCGTAAAAATAGTTTTTGTTTTTCAAAATTGTATCCGTTGTTCCACTATCTACTAGACATTCGTCTTCATCATTTTCTAAATTGCTTTTCATATCCTTGAAAAAAAACGATACAAAAATAAATAAATATTTCATAGTATAAAAAAATGTATTTCATTAATAAAACTCATAATACGAGTGACATTGTGAAGAAAAATAAAAACCTAGCTTATTCAAACTTGAAACTTAAAACATTTATTCTTGGAAAAAAAACTAAAATGAAATGCCAGGTATTTCAAGTTATCATTCCCATTGTTTGAAAAGGAAGCAACAACGTCTTCGACATCATCAAAATAATATGAAGAGTCGAAGCGCACATTTGGATTTGACTCATTAGCATCCAAATTATCAGTGAAGTTTGTTTCAATGAATTTTCCTTTGTTCTTGATCGATGCTTGATAGGGATCAACAAAATGTTTGGGGGTACGACATTTTTTTGTCAAATGATTGTTCAAGCCACATTGATTGCAAAGATTTCTTAAATTAGTGGGAGCTTGATGTTGCATATTTTTCCCCTTATCCCTTTTACACTTAAAATCATATGGCTTAGGATTGTAACCATCACGATGCCAAACAATATTTCGGCCACGCCCGCGGCCGCGGCCTTGTTCATTCCCGCGGTTATTACCACGACCACGTCCCCACATATTTGATGTCGCATTCGCCTCACGCAGTGCAATAGAACCAGTTGGGCGTGCTTGATGATTTTTCATCAATAGCTCATTGTTTTGCTCGGCAACAAGAAGAACGGATATTAATTCATGATACTTTTTAAAACCACGTTCTCTATATTGTTGTTGGAGAAGCATATTGGAAGCATGAAAAGTGGAGAAAGTTTTCTCAAGCATGTCTTCCTCGGTAACCTTCTCCTTCGCATAGTATTAATTTAGACGTTATGCTAAACATTGCAGAGTTATACTCGTTTACAGATTTAAAATATTGCAACCTAAGGTGCATCCACTCATAACGAGCTTTAGGGAGGATTACTTGTTTCTGATGGTCAAATCTTTCTTTTAATTTTCCCCATAATTCTAACGGGTCTTTCACCCTTAAGTATTCCTTCTTTAGGTCCTCATGAAGATGATGACGAAGGAATATCATTGCTTTAGCGCGATCTTGTGAAGACGCTTTATTTCCGGTTTTAATTGTTTCTCCCAAATTATTTTCGGTTAGATGGATCTCGGCATCAAGAGTCCACGGGAGATAGTCTTTTCCGGAAATATCAAGAACAACAAAGTTCACTATTGACATATTTGAATTGACATCTTAACTGAAGAAAGAAATATATAATCTAATAAGAATTATACCCAATAAAAAATGTTAAAAACATTATCATCAATTAATCATACAACTTGCCAATTCGAAAAAAAATAATAATAATAAAAGAATCCATCACCTAATTACTCAATGTAATATGGATTTTTAATGATATTTATTACTATTTTTAATACATTTAAATTTCAATTTGACTAATAAAAAACGGTTCTCTTTTCATTAATAAACAAATGTAACAATATATTGTGATATATGTAAAAATATATATGTCATTCGTGATATACACTACATTTATATAACCAAAATATTGACGGATATGCAGTTCTAATAATAAAGAATAATTAATCATTTAACTAC
Organism: Glebionis coronaria; assembly: GCA_025667525.1. Classification (NCBI taxonomy): domain Eukaryota; kingdom Viridiplantae; phylum Streptophyta; class Magnoliopsida; order Asterales; family Asteraceae; genus Glebionis; species Glebionis coronaria. The sequence continues at coordinate 305,186,038 of CM046878.1, read as the reverse complement.
ATATAATCACATTCTATTTAGCCGTAGAGAAACATACCAAAAATGTAGACATTCAAGAAAAAAATGTATAGTATATTTTTGCAACGTTTGATCATAAAAAAATATTACTATTACTAAAAGATATAAAAATGATAGAACTTGAGGTTCTCCAAAAAATTACATAACTATGAGGTTATTTTTGATTTTTTTAAAGAATAAATCTTAATAGAACTTGAGGTTCTTATTACTATTTTTTTTATATTAACATAACATGAGGTTATGATATTAGATCATATTATAACATGAGGTTCTAACTATTTTTTTCTTTTTGACATAACATGAGGTTATATCATTTTCATATAGCCATAATAGAACAAGTAGTGCTCATGAAAATTAAGATAGAGATATGTTAAGAATTCCCTACCTTGTTTCGGTTAGAGCAAAGATCGTGCTGATAACGTGTTGTGAAATGTAAAGAATGAGAGTTTAGAGAGGAAGAAGATTATTAGTATTGAGTGGTGAACATATGACTACAAGTGTCCCATATTTATATGGGTCTTAGGAATGTAACATGGTTGGTTAGTTAGTTTTAGCATTAGGCATTTTTCATTTTTGTAGGTAATTTTAGAGAGAGAAAGTGACAGTTTCTCTCACTAGGAATTTAATCTTTCATCTTCCTTTCTTTCTAGTTTTAATCAAATCTTTATTTTTGATAGCTTAATTCTTGTTTTAATCTTTATCTTATTCTATCTTTCTTAGTTTTCATCTACTTTAATCCGAAGTTTTTCATCTTTACACGTCTTATTTTAATTTTATGTTCGATTTGTTAAAAAGTTTATCTTTTGGTTAATCTAAGTTTCCTACGAATTAAGCTTTGAGCTTGACATGCTTATTGGCTTATTTTGTGTCTAGCTTATTGTTTTTAAGTTTTCTTAAAAAGTTTTAGTCTTTTTAAAGTTTGCTTATCTTGTTAGCTTATTTTGTGTCTTGCAAGTCTTCAAATTTTTAGATTATTTTGTACGTCTTATTATTGCTTTGATTTAGTTTTGGTTATTTGCTTATTGTCTAAGTGCTTACTTAGTATTTGCTTATTTGCTTATTAGATTCCATCGCAATGTTTAAGGGTTTTACCAGTTACGATCCAGCAAGTGTGATCGCATAAACCCCTAGGGTTTCTACTTGCGAACCATTGTTGCGATCAAGGACTAAGATCATACTACGATCACACTCTTTAATCCTCACCACGATCACTAGTTGCGATCTGTGGGTACGATCATAGAGTGCGATCCAGGGTACGATCAATTGGTCAAGATCATCCACTGCGATCCACTTGTTGCGATCATGGTGGAGTACGATCCTTTGGTTACGATCGCATTGAGTGCGATCTGGATTTAGTTATAGAGTACGATCGTCACTGCGATCGCTTGTTGCGATCTGTGAATAGGATCCAGAGTACGATCCAACCACGTTCATTGGTTCCGATCGTGTTGCGATCTGACTAGTGTTTTTTGTTTTATTTATCTTAGTTTTTTCATTTTTCTTTTCCCGCATTTTTACTCAGTATTATTTTTAAACGAGTTTTGTCTTAGTTTATTTTTGCAAAATTTTAAGTTTTAGATTCATTACGTTTTAATTTCTAAAAATTGCACGCTTCCCGAGATCTCTGTTTTCACCAAGTGTGTTTCTAGTAGTTTTTAGTTTAATTTTTAAAGCTTTTAATTTACTCAACGACATTTTCATATTCGCTTTTAGTTTAAATTAGATAATCAATCACACCATTTTATTTTTCCACCAAGAACGACTGAGTCGCACTAATTAACGGTAATCAATTCGAAAAGATCGGACGATAACTTTTTATACTTGGAAAAACCGTGTATTAAATGGCGCCGCTGCCGGCTCTTTTCGTAAAGATTAACCGTTTATTGTGAGAGACGCGTTGCATTTTGGGATCCGTTCACTCTTGAACATTATTTTTCTTGTCTAACTTTCAAAAAATTTCAAAACTCCCAAAAAAATAAAAAATTTACAAAAATCCAAAAAAAAATATATAAAAACATAAAAACCAAAAATATTTCATGTCTATCTTTATTTTCTTTTGTAGGTGTGTATGCGTACCCGTGCTCGTAAATAAGAAAGTAATTCAAGTCGAAATCATTATTCAACCTATTGTCACCATGGACAATCGACCAATGATCGAGCTTTTGCAATCGCATGTTGAGGGCAACACCGATGCTATTGTCATACCCGAGATTAGAGCCAACAATTTTAAGCTCAAATCCGGTTTCATTCAAATGGTCTCTGCTCAACCATTCTTGGGGCTACACTTGATGATCCTCACGACCATATCAAACGATTTCTTCAACTCACTAATACTGTCAAGTTAATGGGGTTTCACAAGAGGTCATTCACTTGCAACTTTTTCCTTTCTCCTTAGAGGGACAAGCCCGACATTGGCTTGATAAGGAACCGCCACAAAGTATTCTTACGTAGTCGGATTTAGAGACCAAATTCATAAACTATTTTTTCCCACCCCCACGTACTACCGCTTTGCGGAATGAAATCATTAATTTTGAACAAAAGTACGGTGAGACATTTAGTGAATCTTGGGACCGTTTTAAGGAACTTTTAAGAAAGTATCCACAATATGGTTTCACAAAAGTGCATCAACTTAACACTTTTTACAATGGTTTAAGCATGAATGACCAAGATTCACTAAATAGTGCCTCGGGGGGTAACATTTTGGTTAAGTCTTCTAATGCCGCATGGGATATCATTGAGAACAAAGCCAAAGTCCAAACCAAGAGTGTTAGGGATACTATGGCTAGTGCCAGTGAGAGTGAAGTCACTACTCAAATCAGGGAGCTTACTTCTATAGTAAAACATTTTATTCTACGAGATAACCCTCCCACTCAACATGCCCATGCTCTTAATATAACTTGTGAAACTTGTGGTGGGCCACACTCTTATGCTAACTGTGATAAAGCTTATGATCAATCTCACGCGGAAGTGTATGCTTACAACAACACCGAGAGAGTTCATTTTAAGCCTAATGTCGATGTTAATCACTTGTCTTACAACTCGACAAATTATTTGGCACCACCCGGTTTTCAACAAAGACCACCACAACCTAACCAAAACAACCAAGGGCCGCCAAGAGCTAATTTTCAAGGTAATGCCAATGTGAGGGGCTCAAATGGAAACCAAGGTAATTATCCGATGCAAAACCAAGGCTTTCAAGACCAAGGTTTCAATCCTCAAGGTTTTCCACCTTATAACCAATACCCAAATCAAGGTTTTCAACAACAAGGGTTCAATTTACCTCCTCCACCAATGGACTTGGTTTTGAAAAAGTTGAATGAACATGAGAAAATCATGCTAGCAATGCAAGAATCTACTAGACAAATTCAAGAGTCCACAGATAGGAAATTTGCTCAAATGTTACAAACCCTTCGTCCACAAGGTGCTCTTCCTTCTAACACCGAAACAAACCCTAGAGCGAATGTGAGTGCTATTACTACCCGAAGTGGAGCAACTCTAGTAGGACCTTCTACCCCTCCCCCGTTACTCCATCTACACCTCCTCCACCTCCATTTATCCCTCTAACTTCCACACCTAGTACTAGTACTCCATTACCGTCTCCACCTCTTAAGGAAGAAGTACCTAAACAAAACCCTCCACCAACCCCACCTACCACCTCTAAACCTTCTACTTCTCAACCCTCAACATCTCAACCTGTACCTGCTACACCTTCACCTGCTACACCCACACCACCTAAACCCAACATTCCTTACCCTTCCCGGCTGAACAAAGGTAGAATTCTCACTAAGGATCACGTTCAAGTCTCCAACTTTTTAAACAAGATTGCCGGCATAAACACCACCTTTAGCCTTGTTGAAGCTCTTGCACAAATGCCTAAATTTGTCAAGATGTTTAAGGACTTGCTTAGCAAGAAGGAGAAGATGGTCGAGTTTGTTAACACTCGATTGAATGAAAATTGTTCTGCCGTCCTTCTTAAAGAACTTCTAGAAAAACTTGGAGATCCCGGTCGTTTTGTGTTGCCTTGCATTTTTAACAAAACCGAAGAATTTGCTGCCTTAGCTGATCTCGGAGCAAGTATAAATCTGATGCCTTTAAGTGTTTGGAAAACACTATCATTACCCGACCTTACTCCAACGAAGATGACTCTTGAGCTAGCAAATCGCACTCTCGCTTACCCCTTTGGTATTGCCGAAGATGTATTTGTAAAAGTTGGCACCTTCACTTTTCCGGTCGACTTTGTTGTTGTTGATTATGAAATGGACCCTCGTATTCCGTTAATACTTGGACGGACATTTTTGAGAACCGAAAAAGCTTTAGTCGATGTTGCTGAAGGTGAGCTCATCTTAAGGGTCAGGAATGATGCACAAGTATTCAAAATGGGGAAGATCACAACCAAAACAAATGGAAGAGAATCAGCGTATATGATTAATGTGCTTGATGATTTTGTCGTCTACAACAATCCTCTGTTTGATTCTTGCTATGATAATCCACTGTTCCATGATGATGTGGATGATTCTCTCTCCAATGAAGATCCTCCACCAATTCATGAGTCTCCACCAACCTATGATGACTATGATGATGATTCGAATTCTGATGGGGATAATTATGATAATTTTACTTCTAGGTATCCAGACATGCCCACTTATGATGATTTTGATGAGGCTGATACTCTCTCAAGTGATTCACATGATGACATTGCACCCACTTTTGATGAAGATCCTCCGCCAACCATGCTTAATCCTACTTTGGATGACTACTCATTTTAGGAAGACTTTGCTACTTTTCTCAACACTTACTTCCCAAATGAGAGTGATGCTCCTCCTTTGGACTTTGATGATTATGGTGTTTATCCTACTTTGGATATGAAGAAACCCGCTTCAAAGGAGAAGAAGCCGGACGACACCGATATCCGTAGCACTTATGTCTTAACTCCTCTCTATCCTCCCTCCGAGGATGAGATTGCGAGATTTATGATCAGATCTTCTTCAAGATCTGCTGAGCCTGAGTGTTATTTTCCCCTAAAGGAAAAGGTGTTCGACCCCGACATTGCACTTTTTAAGCCATCTCAGTATCCATCTGATGCAATAAAAGGAAAAATCTTTGGAACTTATAGAGATATGCTTGCACTTCACCCTTGCTACCACCATGCTCAATCACTCCTTAAGGGAACCTTGCCTACTCTTCTTTGGCTTGCCTTGTTCGCCTTAAACTTGTGCTACTTGCTGGATGAAAACCATGTCTTTGATCCCGGTGGATGTGTTTCAAGATTCTTCCTATGCTAATCAAGGTCGAGTCAGGCTCACGACTCGGTTATAAAAAACAAGCTCTTCTCGGGAGGCAACCCGCAGTCTCTATCCTTTTTCTCTGTTTTCATAATAAGTGTAGGGGGAGACCCTAGTATGTGTTTGTTGTCTTCTTTCTTATCATGTGCAGGGATTCGAGCTTTCAAAGATCCATTCTTGATGACCTTTGACGAACCGTGATTCCGTGTTCCCATCTTCCCTTCCCGGTTCTATCCTAAACTCTTTTGATTCTCCATTTTATATTCTTCAATATTAAAATAGGAATCACTTTAGTTGTCCTTTCATTAGCAAGATTCAAACAAAGTGCACAATGTCCTAAGTGTAGGGGAGGTTACTTCCACATGCTTAAACATTAAGGACAATGTTTATATTAAGTGTAGGGGGGACTTCTATCGAAGTTAAGTGGTCTTTTCCTTGTATTTGTCCTCATTTTAACCGAAAAATTGATTCTTCGACATTTTTCAAAATTTTTGATCTATTTTGGCCTAGTAGTATAGTTGTATTTTCCTTTATTTTAGTTATTTTATTTCGTTTCTAGAATAAATTTTAATAAAGTGGTTTTAAATTTTTAAACGTTATGAATCTTTTGACTCAACCCGAGTTTACTTATCCAAGTTTACTCTAGCTAGTATCCTTAATGTGTTTAAGTCAAGTTTTGCTAGGCTTTTATATAGGGAGCTTTAAAACGCGAAAGTCTTAACTCTCACGGGTTAAGAACAAGTTCTTTTCGCAAGTTCCTATAATTGATCCTAGAGAGTCATTTATCAAGGGAACTTTAAAATGCGTTTTCTAAACTTGAAAAAGTCTAAGAATTTGCAAGATCCTATAGATGACTCTAAAAACCAAAACTTTAATTTAATTGGCTAAGCATCCACGAGTCTCATTCCTTGAGATTTTAAATTGTGCAGAACGAGAGATGATAGAGTCAATTATAAGTATGGTATTCTTTCGTGAATTTATGTGAGTTGATTATAAGCCTATTCTCCCATCGCTTGTTAATAAATATATCTGCAATAAATAAGATTGTACGATTTGAAAAGTTACTTAGCTTCTAGCCCAAGATCGTTTAAAAGTTGCTCGGTATTAATTAGAGTTCATAGCCAAGGCATAACTTATTGAAGCGGGATGCGAAGATTGGCGAGTCCGAAAAGGCCCTAACAAGGCATGAGGGCTACATTTTGTTGCTAAAGATCCAAAAGTGATGTGAAGAATCATTCATCGAAAATCAATATGAAGGATCGAGACACACGACGAAAAGCAAATACTCCCGTAAAGATCATGGAAAAGTCTATCCAAAAAGGCCCTAACAAGGTATGAGGATAAATAGATCCAAGTCCAAAAAGGAGGCGGATCGTTGTTTATCAAAATCCCAAATAAAGATTGAAGAAAAAATGAAGAAGTCGTGGTCCAAGTATGAAGAATCTCTCAAAACTTCAAGTGAAGAAATTCCTATTATGAAGAGAAGACCATTATTTCATGAATGTCTCTCAAGATTTTAAGTATGAGGTCACAGCCAAATATCGGTCCGAGAAAGGTCTCAAATCGTGAAGCAAGTTATGCCAAGATATGAACTTTATGAGGTCCCGAGAAGCAGTTTTAAAAGATTTTGTCCTTTAGCTAACTATTGATTAAATCGTCCTGCTTTATTTTCAGCCTAAATAATTATTGAAATAAGTCAAAAATGCATCCTCGTGATCATTCAAGACAACAATAAAATATAAGAGATACACCTAGGAATAAGGGAGTCTAAGTAAATAATTGGCCCACATGAGTTTGTGATAGTTTGCTAACTTATAATAACAATGATCTCGTTTTTAAGCTTGGTATGGGGAACGTGAAACTTGAGGATGATAATCATTCATGAAATTTTTCAAAACCCTAAGGTATGTCTTTGATTTCTTTACTTATTTTCTTCCTTTGAATGTTTTATAATTTTCTATCTTTTTTAATAAAGGCCAAGGTGGATCGATTACGATGGAAAATGTAAAACATGTGTTGTAACTAATGCATTGCATGAGGACATTGCAATGGTCAAGTGTAGGGGATTTGATAGGTGTGAAAACACCCATCCTTTTACCACTTAACTACAATAATAACCAAGCCCAAACGTGTATTTTATGTCGTAAATATCGGAATTATGCGTGGTTTGTGTTTTTGTTGTGATTTAGGACCAATATGTGAAAAGGAAGGAAAACACGGGCTTTCACGGGCTTTTATCAAGAAAACGACAAAAGACAAAGTCAAGAGATCAAGAGTGCAAAAAGAACGGAAGTCCAAGGCCTTTTCTGAAGATTTATCGAAGAACAATTCTAAAGACGAAAGTTTAATAAAGCCGAAGAACTCAAGTCTAATAAATGAAGCAATTATAAGACACGTTTAATTAATCCCGAGACAAAGTCGATAAAGTCAAAGAACTTAAAACACGAAAGACGTGAAGAAAGAAAGAAAGAGGAGGCAACACATACACCTCCCCATTTTCCTATAAATACTCTCCTAAACACATTTAGGAGGGTTGGTTAGTTAGTTTTAGCATTAGTCATTTTTCATTTTTGTAGGTAATTTTAGAGAGAGAAAGTGACAGTTTATCTCACTAGAAATTTAATCTTTCATCTTCCTTTCTTTCTAGTTTTAATCAAATCTTTATTTTTGATAGCTTAATTCTTGTTTTAATCTTTATCTTATTCTACCTTTCTTAGTTTTCATCTACTTTAATCCGAAGTTTTTCATCTTTACACGTCTTATTTTAATTTTATGTTCGATTTGTTAAAAAAGTTTATCTTTTGGTTAATCTAAGTTTCCTACGAATTAAGATTTGAGCTTGACATGCTTATTGGCTTATTTTGTGTCTAGCTTATTGTTTTTAAGTTTTCTTAAAAAGTTTTAGTCTTTTTAAAGTTTGCTTATCTTGTTAGCTTATTTTGTGTCTTGCAAGTCTTCAAATTTTTAGCTTATTTTGTACGTCTTATTATTGCTTTGATTTAGTTTTGGTTATTTGCTTATTGTCTAAGTGCTTATTTAGTATTTTCTTATTTGCTTATTAGATTCCATCGCAATGCTTAAGGGTTTTACCAGTTATGATCCAGCAACTGGTGATCGCAGAAACCCCTAGGGTTTCTACTTGCGATCCATTGTTTTGATCAAGGACTAAGATTATACTACGATCACACTCTTTAATCCTCACCACGATCACTAGTTACGATATGTGGGTACGATCATAGAGTGCGATCCAGGGTACGATCACTTGGTCAAGATCATCCACTACGATCCACTTGTTGCGATCGTGGTGGAGTACGATCCTTTGGTTACGATCGCATTGAGTACGATCTGGATTTAGTTATAGAGTACGATCGTCACTGCGATTGCTTGTTGCGATCTGTGAATACGATCCAGAGTACGATCAGAGTACGATCCAACCACGTTCATTGGTTGCGATCGTGTTGCGATCTGACTAGTGTTTTTTGTTTTATTTATCTTAGTTTTTGCATTTTTCTTTTCCCGTATTTTTACTCAGTATTATTTTTGAACGAGTTTTGTCTTAGTTTATTTTTGCAAAATTTTAAGTTTTAGATTCATTACGTTTTAATTTCTAAAAATTGCACGCTTCCCGAAATCTCTGTTTTCACCAAGTGTGTTTCTAGTAATTTTTAGTTTAATTTTTAAAGATTTTAATTTACTCAACGACATTTTCATATTCGCATTTAGTTTAAATTAGATAATCAATCACACCATTTTATTTTTCCACCAAGAACGACTGAGTCGCACTAATTAACGATAATCAATTCGAAAAGATCGGACGATAACTTTTATACTTGGAAAAACCGTGTATTATAAACACACAATAAGCACATAATGAAAGTCAAACAGTCATAAGTGACAAATTACAAAATCTAGGGTTGTCACATCACTCCCTCCATATAGAAATCTCGTCCCGAGATTTAATCCCTAAGCTCAATAACTACGTCTCGTATTCACATAAAACTTCCTATACCCCCTCTACTTCTTCTTTCCTCCCAAACCGCATCACCACATTCCATGGTGAAACCTTTAGCGTAACTTTGTCCCCCACACCAAAATTCAATGGTTTACGCATCTTTTCATCATAGCTCTCTTGTCGGTCTCTTACCGTCTTCCATATCTCCATTTAATAGTCCAAGCCACACCACGTAGATGTTGACGCGTTCTTTGCTTTTGACAACTTAACTCGTACAACTAACATCTTTCATCTAGACCATCTTAACACATCATCCATGTAGTCTCAACTTTGTATCAACTTCACTTCCTTCCTCTTATTCCATGTCTTATTCCATGTCTCATTAACTCCATCCATCATCTATGCCTAATGTCCAATCAAGAAGATTGAATGCATGTTGGGGACGTTCATGATCTCTGTAAATCATTCTCTACGTCTCCTGAACCAAATGCCTCTAGCATTCTAGGCAGATCTAGCAACATAGCTCCACTATCCAAGTCTTATATACTTCTTCCAAACCTTCCGTTCCTGCAACGTATATGCAATCGCCTTTCTTCCCCGTCCTCTCACGCATCCTAATCCTTGCTCCACGTACCTCATCCTTCGCGAAGCCGCCCAGTCCTTTCGGTAACGCCAAAATCGGCTCATTACCCACTCTAGTTCTCTAGCATCCAAAACTCTTCCTCATCTTGTTCCGCTTCAATCTTGTTGGTTCCAGCTAAATACTATTTTTAAACAGACGCGCGAGATAGAACTTGAAGGATATACTACAACGGTGGTTGAATATCTAAAGAGAAACGAGCTAGCAAACCCTCCTAAGGATACAATCGATAATTGTAAGGGATCATACATATATAGGCATATTAGGATACGTATACTTAAATCCATCTAACACTACATGTAGTATACTTACTACTACATACACACGCCTAGTAATAACCATAAGCACTTATAACATATACTATACACGCATGTATTAACCATTTTTCATGCAATCATACATAGAAGCCCATTGAAGTTGTGGTACTTGTCTAACTATGTTGGCCACCATACTTATACCAGTCCCCTTTCACGAATGTACTCCCTCCTATGATGATACTTATAAGAGTAAATACTACACATAATACATCAAATCTAGCACGTAATCACATCAATCCAACAACTCATATAAGCACATAACCACAACATAAAATAAGGTCCAAAATTCCATGTTTTAAAATAACATAGCCAATGCATGAAACAAATAAACTCGTAATCCAGCTGAACCAACGTAGACAAAATTCAAAATGTATAAAGAAACATGAAAGCATAATTAACCAAAATTTAACTATAACTAGTGTGGACGACTATGGTTCAACCAGCATTTGTCAAAACCCGAAGGAAAATAAACATACGACTAAGTATGGATGACTATGGTTGAATCTATACTAGTCTAAAATTCGATAAGAAAACATCATAAATACGAATCGATAATATACAAAACAATATCTGTGAAATCCGTATTTAAAAATCCCCGGAGACTAAATATGCAGTCTCAGTTTCATTTAAATTTTACAAATAAATAATTATATAGAAAATAATTATTAAGCTTCAGATATTACGTATGTATTATTTATTATACAGAAAAGAATATTACGTTTCAGAAAAATTAAAAAACGACGAATATAAAAACGTTTACGTGATAATTTACAAGTGTCGAAAAAAATCAAACGAGAACATATAAACATAAAAGGGTGGTGGTTTCGACTATTAAACAAGAAAAGGGCTTAAGGCCCGGCCCATTAAGAAATTAACCAAATAACAAAACCCTTCAACTTTTCATTTGTATAAGTTAAAAAAAAACACTGATCACAAGATGGCGGCTCTCGTTTGTTTGGTGGTAAGTCATGAAATTCACTCTTCCAATTATCATAGGTTTGTTTTAGTATTTCACCTTTACTAGATCATTAGATCTACGTTGATATATTTACTTGGATGAAGATTTAACCATGCATGGTTTGATTACAAAACAACCATTAGTAATGATTTTATTAATGTGAGTTTATATGTACATAGTTGATGTATGGTTGCTAATATTACAACTAAACAGTAGCTAATAAAATAAAAAAGAGTCTAACTATGATGAAACTGAGTGAACTTGTCATTGTATCTAGCTTTGACGATGAATTAAGTGAAGTAAAAAATGGATGAAATGTGACTCGCTATATGTTTCAAGAATAATGTATTAAACGAACTAGCAGCCATGAATATAGAATGATCGAGTCATGAGACTAAATTATTTGGTTCAATATTTATTAATTAGTAATCGGCTTATTAAATCTTCGGCGTATTATTCGACTTATAATAAAATCTGTTATTATTTATTCGCGTTAGCTAAAAACTGCTTAATTTATCACGGCTTAGTTAAATTGAATTATTATTTCGGCTTATGTTAATAATGGGCTTATTAAAATTGGATTATTAATATATGCTAGATTAGGGTCGACTTATTTAATTAGACTCAATTAACACGGGCTTATTATTATTTAACTTAATATTACAGATTATTATTAATATTCAAGGTTTACTTTATGATTAACTATAAGTCCAGGACATGTTATTATTATAATTAATTTTAATCCATGACATATTATAAGATAATAATTAATTATAAAAGCCATGACATGTTATTAACTAATAATTAAATATAGACACATGCCATATGAAACGTTTTTGTTTATTAAAATGGACTTTATTATTAGGTGACTTATTTAAATCATGACGTATTTATATATACTTAATAACCCATGACTTATGTAATTAGCTTATTCGATGAACAAGATAAATTACTTACGTATATAAAACAATCTAATTACTAGTTATGGGAAACTTACTATTTTTGAAAACTTACTATTTATAGTAACATTATACCTATAATACAGTATAATACCATAATCAGAATACAATATAATATACAAGTAACCAGAAGTGCAGAATACGCATTTAATCAGTAATATTAACGAACAGTCAGAACTTATCAGTTTATGTACAAACAGTAATACGAGATAAAATAAATCAAACTGAGAACAGTTAACCGATATTAGTCAACTCACTTCACGTCCCTTATTTATGTAGTAACCGTGAAGTCGGAGTAGATCTTTCAGCTTTTATTCTTATTTCATTACTGGACACGAGGTACGGATTTCCCGTCTTTCAGTAAGGACTTATTTTCTATGCATGATTAGGATTCCCCATCTGCAGCCAAATGTTTTCCCCAGTATATGTTATAAATTATCAGAAATTATTTTAATAACTAAGATATTGCCTGAGCCTTATATACAAGCATGACCACCAGTAGTACTAGTTACGAAGGTACCGTAACCATGACACTTGAGGCACCGGTGTCGTGACTCACATGCAGGAGAGTGATATCATGCATCGTCCCACTCATGTTCAGTTTGGCCATTTTATTAGTATGTTTAGTGGGGCGTATGGATGCATCCTAGGCTTATCAGTTTACAAGTTATCAGGGTGAATGTGGTGTGTGCTCTACATCCTTCACATTGGACCTGATCCCTCCACCCAGCACAGTATTTAGAGGTCACCCCTCTACAGTTATTTAGAGGTCACCCCTCTACAGCATGACGAGGTCACCCCTCCAGTTATTCATGCACCGTTGTTACAGCACATGACCTATATAAGCTCTGGCAATTAAAATACAGTAAATGCATGTTTTCATATTTAATAGATAACAGTTCAGCTTTATTATTTATAAATCAGACTTACTGATTATACACAGATTTCCGCTGCAACTTTACTTATCAGTTTTACAGCTCCAGTATTTTATCATCTGTTTCATTTCTGTAATTCCTTATCATGCTTTATATCCGTTCACTGAGCGTTATGCTCAGCCGTAGTTCTTTCATGTTCTAACGGCAGGTACACCAGGACGCTCTTAGGATTCTGATAGCATGTGCATTGAAGGAAGCTATCCGGTCTTCTTACTTTATGCACTTCCTGCATTATTCTGCTTATTTGAACATTGTTTAGTCCTTTCCTTTGGTATTTTACTTTTCATGTTTTGAGCTTATGTTTGGATTACCGATGTTTGATTCCGGTATTTTCTTTAGAGTCAGTTAATGTTTTAGGACATTTACCTTATACTTTGATGACACGCCATAAATACACGTAACGGTCCACTTATCCAAGTGGGGGGGGGGGGGGGTGCTACAATTATGGTATCAGAGCCCAAGGTTCGACCTGTAGGCTCTAAAACTTGACCTGTGACTAGTGGGTGGTCACCGAGAACTTTCCAGATTTTGACGTTGTTATCTTTCATGTTTCTCATGCATTTATCAGTCAGTTTTCTTCAGTTATCAGTCGGTTTTCTTAAAGTTGTTGCCTAAGTAAAAGGTTGGTACAGTACTGGCCATATTTAGTCGCACGTGTTTTTTTACGAATTTTGTTTTGGTGAACCGACCCATAGGCGTTCACCCTTGCCCGTTCAGATTTTGTATTGATGAACTGACCCTAAGCGTTCATCCTTACTCATGTCAGATTCATGTTACCAGTCAAGTATTACTTGGTGAACCAGCCATAAACGTTCACCATTGTTCAGGTCAAATTTCATGTTGTTTAGTCGAAGGTTGTTTTGTGAACCGATTCATAGTTGTTCACCTTTGTCATATCAGGACATTTCATAAATTTGGACAAGTATGGACTGGACTACAACCAACCATATTTAGTCCCAGATTATAAATTTCTATACATGACAGTTCCTAGAAATTTTGACAAGCATGGATCGAACCAGAATCGCCCATACTTAGTCATATGTTTTGTTCCTTGAATTATGTGGAGCGAAACATAGCCATCCACATCAGTTGATGTTAAACTTCACTTGATCATACTCTTATAGACTTTATAACAATCCGGTTCGCACAATCTCAAGTTGATGTCGCTTCCACGATGTTTCAGTTTCATGTCTCCGTGCGAGGGTTTTATGTTCAGCAGAATGATAAATGTCTCCATGCTAAGGCACAAAAAGAATTTCAGTAAAACCCGTTTTCATGATAAATCATGATTGGCTTTTATTGATCATGCTTCATGCTGACCACTATTGGGACTTCGATTATATCATTCTTTTCAGCCTCGATACAACCAGCAGTAAGTCGACGTAGAAATTGTCAGCCTATCATGTTACTTATTTCAGATCAGTTTACTACCGTTTAAATCAAATTATTTGCTTGATCATGTCAGACAAGCGACACCAGTGTCGATCATCCCATAAAGTTTCCACCAGTGCCATGTATAGTATTTCGTATGTACCCCATGTACAGTGTCTCAGTTATACTCCATGTACAGTAATTCATGTGTACCCCATGTACAGTGTCTCAGATATGCTCCATGTGTAGTATTCATTTTGTACTTCATGTACAGTAGTCTAGGTGTACACCAGGTACCCAACTCCATGGATATTGCTAATCGATCCTCAATCATCTCAGGTGTTTCCACTTGTCGATATTCTACCAGGTGCTGATGTTGCTCGTGAGTTGAAGATTGCACCAGATGTTGATGTTGCTAACACTTTGAAGACCTCATAAATGTTGATGCTGCTGATACTTTGGAGATTTCTCAAGATGCTGATGTCGTTTATACTATGAAGACTCTGCAGAACAAGGACGAAAACTATAAATTTGAAATTTATGAAAAGAATAAAATTTCAACCATGAGACACTACCCTTCCATTCCATACTTTTACCTTCTCAGCTAGGTGTCACACTTCACTTAGCTAACCTTTCATTCAGAAGAGTGGGAACCGGAACTCAGCCGGCCACTCAGCAAAATACTTACATGAATCATGGTCATGATAATGACCATCATAAATCGACAGACAAAGCATTAGTGACAACCACTGTAATTATAATTAATCAGTCAGTAACCATCGGAACTCCGGAACGGACGTGACCATAAATACAAGAGGTCAGTAGTCTAACCGATCCGCCAATCCTAGCAATTACCAAAAAATTCAGCCTTGTCCAGGTTCATCCACTAAAACACATGTCAAGACATCAGTCAAGACATGGGTCTCCGGTATCCTTTCAAAAAACACATATCAGGACACCAGTCATGGTACACGTCATACGAATCTTTCCTCAAAATACGAGTCATAACTCATAACCCCAGTATGTTTCCAAACCAGGACCTCAGTAATTTCAGGGTACCTTTCAGGAAAGGGGTATACCCGTTCTATTATGCCACGCATGAACCAGATCATTTGAAATTTAAGTCACCACCACAGGAGTATTGTCCAGATTTGACATGCAGTGTTCGTTCCGTGAAGTTACAGGTGATATAAATTCAGTAAAATCTTCCACGTTTACTTCACGTATTCCTATATCAGCTTTATCTTAAATCGGATATTTACCTACCTACTAGCCAGAAAAGACTCCACAGTATCAACCATATTTATAAGGTTTTTCCTTCCAGTTGAAGACAAGATCCGTCTTACTAACTCCCAAATATAGTAATTTTATTTTCTGCCATAAAATCAGTACAAGTTGTTATGCTTTACAACAAGTGACTTATCATTCCAAAGCTACTAAGACCTTATAGCCATCAGGAATAAATCCACTTCTAAAGTTCTTAAAATTTATGATCAGCAGATTTTCTTTATTCAGCAATTCCAGAACTAATTAAGAAGGTGTTCCAAAAATTCCTTCCTAACCACGAGACAGAATTTAACATCAAGCTTGTCTCAAGAACTGAACATGTTTTCAGAACTCTTTGTTCCAGGGCTTTAGCTAAGTTAAAAGAGTTGAAGCAATTGCTGCAAGAGTTACCAGAACGAGGTTTTATTTGCTCTAGCGCGCCACCAAAAGGTGCACCATTTCTGCCTATCAGACAGAAGGTTGGTAACATGAGATCATGGATCGACCACCAAAAGTTTGAAAAGATCACCATTCTTAATCAATGTTCATTCCATAAACAGCAGGTTTATCTGATCGGCTACGATGTCTTAAACATTTTCCAGAACAATTTCCGATCATGTTACCATCAGTGGTGAGAGAAAGAACATGAGGTATTACAGACTGTTGTTGCACACGTTATAGTCTCTAAAATTTTTAATCATACTTCTGAGCTCCCTAGTGCTCCAGCTATATTATGGAATTTATGAATAAAATTTTTCCCATAAATTCTCAGACAAAATCGTCAGTATATTCATTGATCACTTTCTGATCTACTAAATCCTAAAGAAGAACATGTGATCATCTTCTCACGGACATGCAGATTCTCAGATAGGAGAAAATTATATGAGCAGCTTTCCTAACGTATATCCTAGATGAACAGTGGCATTCTGAGCCACCCTATTTCAACAGAAAGCAATTTCAGACAATCCTACGAAGGTGAAGGCTATCATCTGATGGTCCCGACCGACGCCTGTGAACGAAGTAAAAACTTTTCTAGAACTCAATTGACTGCTACCGTAGAAATTGCTGACAGTTCTCACTAAAAATTCTTCCATAAATATTCAACCAGACTTCCACCAGAATGTCCCATAATCCCAAGCAAAATTTTGATAGAAGCGGTATCACACATTGATGCAACTATGTTCATATCTCGAGGCATGACATATCGCAGGTTCAAGATAGAACGCCATCATTCTAATGAGTTACTACAATCCTTAGAAATTCCTGAAATGAGACGAATTCCATGAAATTGTTATCAGTTACCACAAACTCAGAAAAGTATGATACTATCTAAGTCATCGTCAACCATGTAATCAACCTGCACGTTTTCTTTCATCCGAAAGGATTACGAAGTAGTGAACCTGCAGAAAATTTAGCAGTAAGTTGTACAAATTCAAGGTATTCCATCGACCATCATATCATACAGAATTCATGTTCACGATCACGTGTATGTTTACGTTCGCTTACGTTGACGTTTATGTTCATCTTTACGTTTACGTCTCACATACATATTATGATGTTGTTTCAGTCCATGTTTTGTGCTATCTCATGATTTAAGTTCACGCTCGTATTTAAGACATTGTTCACGCTCAGTTTCGTGTTCCATCTCATGATACATGTTTCACAGCTTGTTACCAAATATAGTCATCGAAAGCTTAAGAAACCAGACTCAAGTTTAGCACAACTTTTCCATAACCAGGCAGACGTTTCACATCTTAGGCCGTATCGGTTGTCATTCCTTCCTCAGTCTGCATACGTTCATGATATGTCCTAGTATTACGTTCACGGTATGTTTCACGTATCACAGTCATGATATACTTCATGCACAGTGTTCCGCATATAATCGCGAACCACTGTCAAATTGCTCACGTAGCACGTTCGCAATTTTTCACGTAGTTCATCCCCATGTGTTTTCAGCAGCTTGCTGAGAGATATAAATGTTATCGTTTCAGGATATTTGTACGTAACGTTTCATGTATCATACGTGCTATAGCTTATTCAGTCTATCGGATTCAGAAAATCCACCTTAAATATGGAACCAGAAGCTATTCAACATCGTCAGGACATGGTCATCAGGACCAAGATTTTCATTATGTTTAGACCCTTGAAGGAATCGTTTCGAGCGGGAAGCTACTCGAAATGGAGGCGTCCATCCGAACCTCTCGTCCTTTTCCTTCAGTAGATTCAGTTAAGTTCTTTCAATCATGTTACGTTCTATGTCCTCTTTAGCCATGTCACGTTACATGTCCACTTCAGTCATGTCATGTTTATACCTTCAGCAGCATTATGTCTTAATTAGAAGACGAATTATCCTTCAGCTTATTTGTCTTTTCAGCTTACGTGTTCTTTCAGTTCTTATAACTTCATCTACTTATTACCTTTAATTCGAGGACGAATTTCTCCTTTTTAGAGGGGAAGAATTTTAAAACCACATCATTATCGCATCCTTAATTCGAGGACGAATTATTTTTTTAGAGGGGAAGAATTGTAAAATCCGTATTTAAAAATCCTCGAAGACTAAATATGCAGTCTCAGTTTCATTTAAATTTTACAAATAAATAATTATTCAGAAAATAATTATTAAGCTTCAGAAAATATTACGTATGTATTATTTATTATACAAAAAAGAATATTACGTTTCAGAAAAATAAAACACGAGGAATATAAAAACGTTTACGTGATAATTTACAAGTGTCGAAAAAAAAATCAAACGAGAACATATAAACATAAAAGGGTGGCGGTTTGGACTATTAAACAAGAAAAGGGCTTAAGGCCCGGCCCATTAAGAAATTAACCAAATAACAAAACCCTTCTAACTTTTCATTTGTACAAGTTAAAAAAAAAACACTGATCACAAGATGGCGGCTCTCATTTTTTTGGTGGTAAGTCATGAAATTCACTCTTCCAATTATCATAGGTTTGTTTTAGTATTTCACCTTTATTAGATCATTAGATCTACGTTGATATATTTACTTGGATGAAGATTTAACCATGCATGGTTTGATTACAAAACAGCCATTAGTATTGATTTTATTAATGTGAGTTTATATGTACATAGTTGATGTATGGTTGCTAATATTACAACTAAACAGTAGCTCATAAAATGAAAAAGAGTCTAACTATGATGAAACTGAGTGAACTTGTCATTATATCTAGCTTTGACGATGAATTAAGTGAAGTAAAAAAGGGATGAAATGTGACTCGCTATAAGTTTCGAGAATAATGTATTAAACGAACTAGCAGCCATGAATATAGAATGATCGAGTCATTAGACTAAATATTTGGTTCAGTATTTATTAATTAGTAATCAGCTTATTAAATCTTCGGCGTATTATTCGACTTATAATAAAATCTGTTATTATTTATTCCGGTTAGCTAAAAACGGCTTAATTTATCACGGCTTAGTTAAATTGAATTATTATTTCGGCTTATGTCAATAATGGGCTTATTAAAATTGGATTATTAATATAAGCTAGATTAGGGTCGACTTATTTAATTAGACTCAATTAACACGGGCTTATTATTATTTAACTTAATATTACAGATTATTATTAATATTCAAGGTTTACTTTATGATTAACTATAAGTCCAGGACATGTTATTATTATAACTAATTTTAATCCATGACATATTATAAGGTAATAATTAATTATAAAAGCCATGACATGTTATTAACTAATAATTAAATATAGACACATGCCATATGAAACATTTTTGTTTATTAAAATGGACTTTATTATTAGGTGACTTATTTAAATCATGACTTATTTATATATACTTAATAAACCATGACTTATGTAATTACCTTATTCGATGAACAAGATAAATTACTTACGTATATAAAACAATCTAATTACTAGTTATGGGAAACTTACTATTTTTGAAAACTTACTATTTATTGTAACATTATACCTATAATACAGTATAATACCATAATCAGAGTACAATATAATATAAAAGTAACCAGAAGTGCAGAATACACATTTAATCAGTAATATTAACGAACAGTCAGAACTTATCAGTTTATATACAAACAGTAATACGAGATAAAATAAATCAAACTGAGAATAGTTAAGATCAGTAAAAATAAACCGATATTAGTCAACTCATTTCACGTCCCTTATTTATGTAGTAACCGTGAAGTCGGAGTAGATCTTTCAGCTTTTATTCTTATTTCATTACTGGACACGAGGTACGGATTTCCCGTCTTTCAGTAAGGACTTCCTTTCTATGCATGATTAGGATTCCCCGTCTGCAGCCAAATATTTTCCCCAGTATATGTTATAAATTATCAGAAATTTATTTTAATAACTAAGATATTGCCTGAGCCTTATATACAAGCATGACCAGTCAGTAGTACTAGTTACGGAGGTACCGTAACCATGACACTTGAGGCACCGGTGTCATGACTCACATGAAGGAGAGTGATATCCTGCATCGTCCCACTCATGTTCAGTTTGGCCATTTTATCAGTATGTTTAGTGGGTCGTATGGATGCATCCTAGGCTTATCAGTTTACAAGTTATCAGGGTGAATGTGGTGTGTGCTCTACATCCTTCACATTGGACCTGATCCCTCCACCCAACACAGTATTTAGAGGTCACCCCTCTATAGTTATTTAGAGGTCACCCCTCTATAGCATGACGAGGTCACCCCTCCAGTTATTCATGCACCGTTGTTACAGCACATGACCTATATAAGCTCTGGCAATTAAAATACAGTAAATGCATGTTTTCATATTTAATAAATAACAGTTTAGCTTTATTATTTATAAATCAGACTTACAGATTATACACAGATTTTCGCTGCAACTTTACTTATCAGTTTTACAGCTCCAGTATTTTATCATCTGTTTCATTTCAGTAATTCCTTATCATGCTTTATATCCGTTCACTGAGTGTTATGCTCAGCCGTAGTTCTTTCATGTTCTAACGGCAGGTACACCAGGACGCTCTTAGGATTCTGATAGCATGTGCATTGAAGGAAGCTATCCGGTCTTCTTACTTTATGCACTTCCTGCATTATTCTGCTTATTTGGACATTGTTTAGTCCTTTCCTTCGGTATTTTACTTTTCATGTTTTGAGCTTATGTTTGGATTACCGATGTTTGATTCCGGTATTTTCTTTAGGGTCAGTTAATGTTTTAGGACATTTACCTTATACTTTGATGACACGCCATAAATACACGTAACGGTCCACTTATCCAAGTGGGGGGTGCTACAATATCAATCAATATCATAAAAGTAGCTCATATACAAAATACGGAAATTAACATTTAATTGTTAGAAGTATTTAAAGTGATGGTCATATAATATACCATTCAGAAGCTCGTGGAAAATGCTACATAATGGTGTTGAGAGTTCTAGTATAATGTTATGTATGTAACGGGAATTAGTCCCGAACACTCAAATGAGGAAGGCCTTCTATATTTTACATTGGTAGTATAAAAGGCCCCTAGCACCTCATTTGAGTGTGTGTGTCTTCTATTTCATAGATTGTAAAGAGAGAAACATATGTCTTTCTCTCACTAGGAATTCACGACCATTTTTTTTCTTCTCTTTTATTCTTATTAATCTAATCTTTCTTTTTGGTTTATTCTATGATGTTATTCGTATTGGGTTAAGTCGTGTGCATAAGTCCTACAAATCACATGATATACTATAATGCACATGTACTCCTATGACACCTATATGCAGGGACCCTTAAGCTATATACTAGGCTAGGCAACCTAATTCTCTATAACGATTGTCTCTGATACCATTTTGTCACACCCCACCATGGAGGAATATAGGGCTCAACGTATGGATATCATCACAACAACATGGTGTCTAAATAGAGTAATACTAAATGCAAAAGAAATGTCATAAATGGTGACGCAAATGTCATGACAATATCTTAACAAAATGCACGAGTCTAGGTAAGTAGATAAAAGTCCTACCTCTTACCAAAGACAAACAAATAACAATCATCAAACATATAGGTGTCTAATAGTATCACTTATTTAAATAACAAAAGTAAATCTAAGAGGAAAGGAATTCCTCCTAATGCAACCCTAGCAGCCTCTAGACTCTATCCACTTCTAACATCATCCTTCTTAACTACCCCACCTGAAAATGACACGAAAATATGTCAACATAAAGTTGGTGAGAACATAGGTTTAAGTTATCTAGAACATCATAAGAAAACTTGACATCTGCTGTAAATAAGTTGAAGAAAACAAGTTAAAGCAATGGATCATAATGTCACAATCATGTTACACACAACTACAAACAAAACACACAATATAAACTAATTACATCTACAAAATAAGAACAATGCACTACACCTATCTAAATCTTTCTCACACCCTATGTGGAGATTAACCATATCCCCGTTGAGATATATTGTCTCCGAGAAGACGATGCACAAGTACTCAGAACGCATGTCAGAACACATAATAGAACATATACATACACATGTACAAAATGTGGAATACGTCACACATCCTGATTTTTGAAAAGTCACACTATCAGATATGTATGTGACAAAACTCACCAGAATCAAATATACAACCAACTTGAACTCCTTATATGGGACTATTTCGATTTTTCACTGTCACACATATAAGTATTGACGTGACTAGGCGCAAGTGCTAATTTTACCAGGTCTATCTAGCCACGCACAATTTTACACGTGTGACATAATGCAAATTAGTTTGAAGTATTAGCCACACTATACATATGTGGATGTGACAATTATTTGTTACACACTTGACCAATGTGACCACATTTCATGTTTTGTCACATGAGTTAATTGTGTATGTGGTTAAACCATATAGCCTCATTTTTACATATTATTTAAACGTGACTTAGAATGTTTGTTGAATGCTTAGCCACATATGAATATTTAGTGCGTGACAACTGAAAAGTAAGTTTGAAATGTTAGTCTCCTATAACTATAAGAGTGACCAAAATTCATATCTGGCCACTCTAAACCGTCCCATGATCATGTGACTAACTGCTTTACAATAGTCACACGATGTCACAAATGGGTATCTAAATGATATTTATGGCCACACCCTAATGTGATTATGTGTGACAATACATTTAAAACAGTAACATGTGTAATTTTCACATCACTATGTTTGAGAGCAAAATGTGATCTCAACCTTTATGTTAGTCACATTCAGTGGTTGTGTGGCAAAATTCATGATGCTATATGTGGTCACACGAAGTGTTTGTTTATGTGGCTAAATTATAGGGATGTTTTGTCATAAATTATTTAAGTATCACTAAAATAATGTATATGTGGTCACGTAAGGTAACTTGTATGTCTAAAGTTGCACGATCATGTGACTACATGCTTTATAATAGTCACACCATATCACAAATGAGTATCTAAATGATGTTTATGGCCACATTAAAATATGATTATATGTGACCAATACATTCAAAATAGTCACATTATAAAATATTCAGGTGACAATTATTTGACTTATATAATTTTGAAGGGTTAGATATGAAATTTTATAGTCTTAGTTTGACTATATTTTGATTTTCTCTACATGAATTGAATTCAGACTATTTGCTATGCGACTCTTCTCATTTTCTCCATAAAAATGCTTGAAATGTTCGAGTTTATAATTATATCTGTATCATATGATACCTACACCTATATAGTATCACCTAACATTACACATATATCGATAGTAAGTCTTCCCCAAAATCAAAGAAAGACATTATTTTCAGTTTAATTAAATCAAATTATTATCATCAATGGCAGATTAATCAACCGAAAGTTCCAATGTTAAGTTAACTCCCATCTTTGATGAGATGTTTGAGTAAACAGGTGAGGGGGTGATACCAAAATCTATGAAAGTTTACGTTGAACAACAGATTGCTGAGGAGAAGAAGTTCATATATGAAATGTGTGACAAGATCATAAAGGTGAAGGATAATCTAAAAAGGGTGCATGGAGCAATTAATGAGATGAAGGATCTGAATGATGAAGATACTTGGTTTGATTATATTGAATGTTTTGAAAACTCAAAGAAGAGGTAGAAGCGTAAGATGTTTCTTTTATCAAAGATTTTGGATGAAAATGTTGAAGGTGTTAAGGATTTGAAAGCTGAATCTCTAGGAATATAACTTGTTGATGAAGAAGCTGTCTTATGGTATTGGGGGTTTGTGCATGTTGTCTTTTGTGGATGAAGCTGCACGTTGGGTATCTGGCGGGTACTAATTTTCCTAGTTATATCTATGTTGGTCTTTCTGTTGATGTTTTTTTTCCTTTTCTTGAACAAATTTCTGTTAATGTTAATGTCAATGTATGCATATTTTGTTAAACTGAAAATGTAATGCATACTACTATAACATGAATGGTACGTATGGAATGGAAGTATATATAGTTTGGTTATCATAAGCTGTTCTTCATCTTAAATTGTTCTTTCACTTATACTGATGCATATAAAGTTATAGAGTTGTTATCTAAAAACAGTGTGCACTACATGTGGCTGCATAAAATCAACATTGAGCTAGTGAAATTAGTAGTCCCAAACACTCCTCTATATATACAGTTTCATATAAAAATCTTTTCTGGTATTTATCATTGCTTGTTATCTCAAAACGGATAGTAATAAGCAATATGAACAGATTTATTAGCTGTTCTTATGAGCTTATACAATAAGATGTCGTATGTAGCTATATGAGCAGAACACAATTGAAATCTATACTAAAACTATGATAGAATATATAAAACTTATAGATTAAGCTATAATGTTGTATATAAGCAAATATAACAACTAATAGCACTGAATAAACACAAGATATAAGCTATAATCTAATATTCAAATTTTAAAGTGAAAAATTATAAGAGATAGTGTACCTTTGAGCCTTTGACGAAAACACTTCTGACTTCCATTTAAACTAGTAAAACAAACTAAAATAAGATATGTGAAGTTTATTAGACAAAAATAGATCATTATGTGCTTCTGTGACCTTATGAATAATTTAAAAGACGAAAATGCATAAATACAGAATTAAAAGGAAAAATGAAGCATAAAAGAAATTTTTTATTAATATTAAGGAGATTACACTTGTATTTGCAGGAAAACAAAAGCTTAGATAGGTTATGCAAAGAAACATAACTAGTACTAGAATTCAAATATTACTATTGTCTAAAAGAAAAATTAAATATGATAAAAGGCAGAGTGGGACAATGGTTAACTTGGATTTTCGTATAACAACACCTTCACAGTCGGTTTGATAGTAGTAATTTTCTAATTCCTTACCCAAGTCACATTTCTCTACATGTGGCAATACGTTATCATTGTGCTGGAGAATGACTGTACTAAATTCCTCATTGACTTCGTCATATGTGTCTTTGTAATTGTGCGTAGGTGTCCTAAAGACAATAGACAATTTTTTTAAACTGGTCTTGCACATAAAACACTTGTCGTGTGAAATTGAGTATATTGAAGTTCGTTTTCTCTCGATTCTTGACCAATTGAAAGTCCTAAAAATCTCAAGTTTATAATTGTTCTTGGTTGATAGGGTATTTGTATATTCTATGTCTATTTTAAACAAGAAGTAAAAAGGGTGAAAAATATTCAGCTATGTATCCGTAAAACACTTAGCAAATACCAAATATTATTCAAAAAATTCCAAAATTTAAAAACATGAAAGTTAAGTGCTTGAAATCTAAAGTAATTGAAAGTACAAAGCTTGAAATGTAAACTTAATAAAGTAAAAGGACCTAAAATGTAAATTCTAACAAACTTGTAATTAACTTTAACAAACTAAACAAACCGCCTAACCAAATTTAGCAAATTCGGAAACTTTAAGGACTGATTTAATGAAAACCCTAAAAACTTGCAAGATATCCTAATGCAAAAAGTTACAAACCTAAGGGACTATAGTGCAATTAATGGGACTTATTTATCAAAAACGGGCATACAACAAAGAATAAGCTCGTATGAGCTTATTACTGGACCAAATAAGCTCAAACTGGTTTTAAAATGCTTAAAATTGAAAATAAACTAGGCTTGTATGAGGAAACTGCTTAAAACCAAGTAGAACTCAAATAAGCTCATTCTAATAAGCCAACTTTTAGCTAACTGAAAAGCCAGACATCCACATCTTGATTTTAATGATCAAACTTGTTAAACAGCTTAATAAGAGTATGGAATGTCTTTTCTTTTTGAAAATGATTCACTGAAATAGCTGGAAAATGGAATTAAGCTGAAAAGAGCTTATTTGACCAAGTTTGACCAAAAATAGGAAAAAGCTTAAAAGTTCAAATTCTACTAAAGACATGTTTCTAAACAGGTTTAGGAAGAAAAATGGGAACATTTATGAAGTAGAAATGGCTATCCAAGAAAACTGTCCACTTTCTATTACAAAAACTTGAGTTTGCTAAGGAGCTTATTAATAAGCTGATTTCTAGCTTAATACTAAAAACTGTAGAATTTCTTTTAACAGACTTAAACTTTGGATGTTTAACTACAACTAGGAACTTGTTTCAGGCAATTTGGTTAAGAAATGAAGAAATGGCATGGATTTGAATTGAGCAAGTTTTCTGAATGAGAGTATTCATAGACCTTGACCCAAACCTTTTTTTATACCATTTGCCTTTTTGACCTGATTTTTGACTTCAAAACCAAACAAAATTGTTTCCACTGATTTACTGAATGTGAATAAGAAAAGCTTAACAGGTTTAACAAACTTGTATTACAAAAACTTGATAGATCCAAACACCAATTAACAAGGTTGATATGAAATTTTACAAAGTGATTTTGAGTAAAAGAGTGAAATAAGCTAAGACTGATAACAAGACATGTTCAGGAAGTAAAATGAAAAGTAGTTGAACTAATAATAGACTTATTCAAACACGAAACCACAAAATGCACTCAAAGGACTTTGACTGATGAATATAAAGCTGAAATCAAGTAAAACTTAGACTAAGGCTACAAGACTATTCAAATGTTACCAAACCAACTCAGTTACACTAAAACAAGTACAAACACATGATCATAACAGCTTATATTGTTTACACTAGGAATTGAGCATGCAAACTTTAATTGAGTGGAACTTAAAACAGGATCCTTAAACCTTTTAGCTAGAAGCCTCCACTGATGGAGTAGTGTGGCGCTGAGCCAACTAGAATCTACAAGAACAACACTATTGACCCATTTATCACCTCCAAAAGCCATTTCTGTTCAAATCAAACCAACTGATACAATCTACTACTCAGGTACTGGATAGGACTACTAAGGTTGAATTAATCATAACAAGCTTCCATAATATATCAAAAACACTTCATTGATCACTTAAGATCAATGAAATCACAAAGCAGTAACAGAATTGCAGGTTTGAGTAGGTAAAGGAAGAATAGAGAATAGGAAATGGATATTTTTGTGATTTTTATTGATTTATGAAGGAAAAGTAGTTACAACTGCTTAACTAACTTCTAACCAACTCTTAAGTGTGTGTCAAACACTTAAGAGTTGTTGGCTAACTGAATGAAAGAATAGATTTGAGAAAGAAAATCTAAAGTGTGTGTTTTTGCACACTTAGCTACATACATAAAATGAAGGAATAACATGTTATTTATAGAGGTTGGTGATGATGTGTTGGGGAAGTCTGACGTGTCTTAACCAATGGGAAGATGCCAGGTGTCACAATCTGGTAAATTGCCAATTTGACTCCAAGAACAGGAAAGGGGTTTTCTTCTCCTTTGATTTTCAGTTTAATTGACTTATGCAGTTGAATTCGTCATCTCAATCCGAGTATTTTTCATGTAGAAAGTATTTTGTGAAATGCTTTGTAGCCAAATCCACGTCCTGTGCTTGTTGAAGAAGAGAGTGACACGTGTCATATTCTTGTTGGATGTTAGCCCCTCACACGGATCATTATCCATATTGGATTAAAGGTATTATTGCATGGCTTTCCCTGATTGGTGGAGAGGGGTTTAGTGCGCTGCACTGTTTTGGATTCGGGTATTAAATGAATAATGAGTTGGCAGTCCAGCTGGCGATCCCAAACTTATTTTTCTTGCATTATGATTGGTGGAAAAGCATGCGACACGGATCAAGCACAAGTTTGATGCATTTTTGACAATTTCACCCCCTTATCTTTAGTAGATTATCAAAATGAGCTCCATTCTTCATTCCAATGGCAAATTTGATCCTTTGACTTACATTATTGTTCATTTGACTCCCTTGACTTGGTTGACTTAAATTTTGACCAAGTTTGACTTTAATCTTGACTTTTCCAAAGTTTGCATTAAAGTCCCTCAACTTTTGAGTATTGTCCAGATAGGTCCTTCTTCTTCAAATGACTTGTCAACTTTGATCCTTCTCTTGTCTTTTCATCATAAATGAAATTGATTTCCTCTTGTTTGCTTGAAAATGTATCTTTGTTACCTATTTAAGCACAAACACAAAACATACCATATAATACTGCTTTATAGCACAAAAGTTAGATATTTTCTATGTGTTTTAGGGTGATTTGTTGATTAATTGATATGAGATTTTGCTCATATAAAATCCCCTACACTTGAACATTGCCATGACCTAATGCAATGCTATATTTTAAAGCATAAATTATATATTTTCCTCATAATTAACCCACTTGGCCAATATAGAATGTTTTTACACTACTCTACACTATATGATGCATGATTTTGATTTTGTACAATCCAATACAAAGAAAACAATTCTATTTATATATTTTTAATTTTCTTGAAATGGTTTTGATGGAAAAACTCATTAAGAAATCAACGACTTAAATTAGGACTTTGGTACCATGGACACTTATCCCCCTCAAGTTTCACTTTCCCCATACCAAGCTTAAAAATGGGATCATTGTATTCACAAGTAAAAAGTGCATCAACTTATTCATGACAATTAAATGTGGAACCGGTTATTATTTGAGCAAATTGCTTGAAAGAAAATTTGTCATATTTAAAGCGTGAAATATAAGAAATGTAAAATCCAAAAATAAGGAAGCACGGTTTTAATCTTAAGTAATACTCTCATCCATTACTTGAAAAACCGCTCACAATTAATATAATTCCGTTTCAAGAGTAATAAGTCATTCGCCTTATGTGTAAAATCCTCATGCCATGCATTAATAAGTAGCTACACACTCGCTAAGGAAAGAAAAATAAAACTCACACAATAATTTACATCCTCCGCCTTTTTGAGACTTTGGATCTTCAATACCGTAACCCGTCAAGGTAATATTGGATTGGAGCAACTATCAAATCCCCGCAACTTGTCAAGGTAATATTGTAATTCAATAGATACTATAATTAACACTTCACTACCCCTCTTGGGAGTCTTGTATAATTATTTTTTTATTTCTTTTTCTTTTTTTTCTTTTTTTCTAGCCACTCATTTTTTTTGTAAGCCGCTCTTATTTTTCTTTATTCCTCACAAAGAAAGTTGAAAAGAATAAAAGGAAAAACACCCGTTAAGTATTAAGCATGACATAAGTCTAGTACACATAAAACGTTCTAACTTAAAATCTTAAGACGTACTTATACCAACCATGAATGATTAGACAAAAATGTATAAGAGACTACAAACCAGTTAAAACCGTTCTGGATTATTTATTAACATATATACATGCGAAGAATTAGAGGTAAAGAAGAGAAGGGTTTAGCCACAAGTAATTATCATGAAGTTTATCTAGCCCTTTTATACTTGCTTCAATTCTATCATTTCCCATTCTCCACAAATTTAAAATCTCAAATATTGAGAGTCGTGGATGCTTAGCCTAATAGACCAATGAAGGTCTACATGGTTAAGGATACTAGCTAGAGAATGCTTAGAAAAGCAAACCCGGGTTGAGTCAAAATATCCATGGCGGGCCTAATATGTCAAAGATATTTAAATTTGTTAAACCATATCCTTTATTATTATATTTTTCCTTTTTCAACTTTTCATAAAGAACAAAAGAAGAATTATATACAATGCAAATGTGTTATGCAAATGAAAAATGATTGATGTAAAAATGATGAATGCATATTTTTGGTGGCCAAAGTAGATCAAAAATTTGAAAAATGTTTGAAAAATTATTTTTCCATGTTATCATGAAGGTCAATGACAAAGTCTAGGTAAGCTCACTTCGATAGAAGACCCCCCAACACTTAAGCTAAACATTGTCCTTAATGTTTAAGAGCATGGAAGTATAAACTTCCCCTACACTTATGACAATGAATAGACTTTGCTTAACCCAAGCTAAGGAAAGATAAACTATAGTGAATTCATTTTTAAAGCACAATGTGTCTATGAAAAATCACAATAGTAACAAAGTGAACCGGATACAAGGGCCTCCTCCATAAGATCCAAAGCATGAGATGAGTAAGCAACCTTACAAACACATAAAGACAAAAGAAAGGTCTCCCCTACACTTCTCATCAACTCTGCATTGCTAACCTACAACACTCTAAGTCGAAAACCGCTAAACCTAGTTATTCAAGATTGATTTAAGGAGTCTCTAGCTCGACTCTTCCCACAATGAATTAATTCATGGGGAAAATGGGGATCTCTTGGACCATTTCCACGGAAATGACCTCCCCAAAATAGTGTTTAACACGGTGACCATTCACTTTGAAATTTGGACCATCGGGTTGTGACAACCCAATAGTTCTATATGGAAATATGATAACTAGGTTTTTACCTAATTAAAAAGATTATAGTTCGTTCTATTGGTCTAATCGAATTGATCTAGGCCCTATGTGTGACTCTATTGTTTTTGGTGGAACAAAGATGTGTCGTTGTAGTGTTTAAAATAAAAGGTGCAAAACAATTAAAGTAAATGTGCTCTTAAAGTAAATCTAAGTCTAATTAAAGTAAAAGTGCAGGTATTTAAAAACGAGACTGAAATTAAATTGCACTAAAGTAAATGACGCAAACTTAAATCTAACTAAGGCAAACTTAAAATGCGATTAAAACTTAAACTAAGGCAAAACTAAAATAAAGCTAAGGCAAATAATCTTAAAGTGCAATTAAATAAAAGGCAGGAAAAATAAAGCTTGAAAAAAAAATCAAAGACAAAAGCTAATAAGAACCTGAATACAGCTCATTCGGAATAAACCTTCGTTTGGAACAATCACTCGTCCGGAATGTCACCTTCGGTTGAAATGATTCTTCTTCGCTTGGAATATTACCAAAATCCTTGATCCGGAACTAATTGATCTGAAGATGTCACTTATCCAAAACAATCATTCGTTCGGAACTTTACTGATTCGGAACTTGTAAAATTTGCCTTGATTCGGAAGTTTTTGGTCACCCTTGATTTGGAAGATTCCGAATGAAGCCCCTTGATTCGGAAGTTTCAGACTTCCGAATGAACACCTCTTGAATCGGAACTTGTCCTTGATTCGGAAGTATGTTCGGAACTTTTAAGTTCCGAATGAACAACCTTGGTTCGGAACTTCGTTCAGAAGTTTCGTTCGGAAGTTCGTCCGGAACTTCGTTCGGAAGTTCGTTCGGAACTTCGTTCGGAAGTTGTGTTGATCCGGAACTTTTGAGTTCCGAATGAGTCGCTTGATCCGGAACTTTTTAAGTTCCGAATGAAGGTCTTGACCCGGAACTTTTGAGTTCCAAATGAACAAATCCTTGACTCGGAAGTTCTCCTTCGTCCGGAACTTTGAATGTTCCGGATGAAGAGTCTTGGCTCGGAACTTTTTACCTGGGAAGATCAGAAACAAGAACAACTTTCCGAAGAACAGGGGAATACAGTAACAGTAGAATAATAACAAATTTAATCAAAATAAACACAAACGATTTAATAAAACTATCCACGAATCAACGGTAAACATAAACGAACAATTAAAAACAAGAAATATAACAACTTTAACCACAATAATCAACAATCACTTGGATCAAAATAAAAGCATGAACATGAACATAAACATAAACACATAAATCAAAGATTAAGAAAGGTAGATAAGAGATTGACAAGATAAAGTAAAGATTGACAATAATTAAAGGAAAACTTACTTGAAATTAAATGAATTTAAGGTGCAAGACAAGGTATTTAAATTTGACAAGAAAAGTAAATGACAAGGTAAGTAAATGGTGGAAGAGCTAATTGTCACACTTAGCCAACAAGAATGAAATGTAAACAACTAATGACTATTTATAGGGGAGGATTAGGAAGCTTCCTCCCCTCTTTCCTTTTCTCTTAATTGCGTAATTAAGTCCCTCCTTCTTTTAATCTTCATTAATTGCATACTTAGTCCTTTTCTTCTATTCTTCTTTAAACTTGGACTTAAGAGACTTTTGGCTTCGGGATTTCTTTTGAACTCGTCTTTAATTTCTTCAATAAAATAGACTTGAATTCTTCGGCTTTTGATAAACTTCCGTCTTTTGACTTTTTCTTCGATAGATCTTCAGAATTGGTCGTGGACTTCCGTTCTTTTTGCATTCTTGACTTCTTGACTTCGTCTTTCATCTTTTTCTTCAATAAAAGTCCGTAAATGCCCGTGAATTCCCGTGTTTTCTCCACTTTTCACCTTTTCGTCCTAAATCACAACAAAAACACAAACCACGCATAATTCCGACATAAAAGACATAAAATACACGTTTTGGTCCGGTTATTATTGTAATTAAGTGGTAGAAAAGATGGGTGTTTACACACCTATCAAATCCCCTACACTTGACCATTGCAATGTCCTCATGCAATGCATTAGTTACAAAGCAATATTACATTTTTCATCATAATTAATCCACGTTGGCCTTTATTAAAGAGATAGAAAATTAAAGATATACAAAATAAAGAAATCAAAAGCATACCTTGGGTTTTGGAAATGTTATGAATAATCATCATCCTCAAGTTTTCACTTTCTCCAAACCAAGCTTAAAAACGAGATCATTGTTATTATAAGTTAGTAGACTATCACGAACTCATGTGGGCCAATTACTCACTTAGACTCCCTTATTCCTAGGTGTATCTCTTATATTTTATTGATGTCTTGAATGATCACGAGGATGCATTGTTGACTTATTGCGATAGTTATTAAGTCTGAAAATAAAGTGAACGATTTAATCAATAGTTAGCTAAAGGACCAAACCTTTTAAAACTGCTTCTCGGGACCTCATAAAGTTCATATCTTGGCATAACTCGCTTCGCGATTTGAGACCTTTCCCGGATCGATATTTGGCAACGACTTCATACTTCAAATCTTGAGAGACGTTCATGAAAAAATGGTCTTCTCTTCATAATTGAAATTTCTTCACTTTGAAATTTTGAGAGATTCATACTTAGACCACGACTTCTTCATTTTTCTCCAATCTTTATTTTGGACTTTCATATACAACGATCCGCCTCCTTTTATGACTTGGATCTATTTATCCTCATACCTTGTTAGGGTCTTTTCGGATACACTTCTCCATGACTTTTGGGGAGTTTTGCTTTACGTCGTGTGTCTCGATCCTTCATATTGATTTTCGATAAATGATTCTTCACATCACTTTGGATCTTTAGCAACAAAATATAGCCCTCATGCCTTGTTAGGGCCTTTTCGGACTCGCCAATCTTCGCGTCCCGCTTCAATAAGTTATGCCTTGGCTATGAACTCTAATCCATACCGAGCAACTTTTAAACGATCTAGGGCTAGAAGCTAAGTAACTTTTCAAATCGTACAACCTTATTTATTAGCAGATAAATTTATTAGCAAGCGATGGGAGAATAGGCTTATAATTAACTCACATAAATTCACGAAAGAATACCGAACTTATAATTGGCTCTATCATCTCTCGTTCTCCACAGTTTAAAATCTCAAGTAATGAGACTCGTGGATACTTATCCTATTAAATCAAAGTTTTGGGTTTTCGAGTCGCCTATAGGATCTTGCAAATTCTTAGACTTTTTCAAGTTTAGAAATCGCATTTTAAAGTTCCCTTGATAAACGACTCTCTAGGATCAATTATAGGAACTTGCGAAAAGTTCTTGTTCTTAACCCGTGAAGGTTAAGACTTTCGCGTTTTATAGCTCCCTATATAAAAGCCTAGCAAAACTTGACTTAAATACGTTAAGGATACTAGCTAGAGTAAACTCGGATTGAGTCAAAAGATTCACAACGTTTTGAAACTTAAAACAACTTATTAAACATTTATTCTAATAAGGAAAGAAAATAACTATACAAAGGGAAAAATAAATAGGCCAAAATAGATCAAAAATTTTGAAAAATGTCGAAAAATTGATTTTTCCGGTTAAAATGAGGACAAATACAAGGAAAAGACCACTTAACTTCGATAGAAGTCTCCGCTACACTTAAGATAAACATTGTCCTCAATGTTTAAGCATGTGGGAGTAAACTCCCCTACACTTAGGACATTGTGCACGTTATTTAAATCTCGCTAAGGAAAAGACAACTAAAGAGATTCCTATTTTAATATTGAGAAAATATAAAATAGTGAATCGAAAAGAGTTTAGGATAGAACCGGGAAGAAGTAGAACACGGAATCACGGGTCGTCAAGAATCATCAAGAGTGGATCATTGAAGCTCGAATCCCTGATTAAGAGAGTAGAGGAGAGAAAAGCAAAACAACGGGTCTCCCCTACACTTATGATAAAGAAAGAGAAAAGATAGATACATGGGTTGCCTCCCAAGAAGCGCTTGATTTTTGTTAACCGAGTCATTAGCCTGACTCGACCTTAATCATCAACGGAAGAAGCATGAAACATATCCACCAGGATCAAAGACGTAGTTTTCATCGAGCAAATAACACAAGCTTAAGGCGAACAAGGCAAGCCAAAGAAGAATAGGCAAGGTTCCCTTAAGCAGCGATTGAGCACGGTGGAAGCAAGGGTGAAGTGCAAGCATGTCTTCAAAATTTCCAAAGATTTTTCCTTTTATTTCATCAGGTGGATACTGAGATGGCTTAAAGACTTCAATACCGGGGTCGAACACCTTTTCCTTCAGGGGAAAATAGCACTCAGGCTCAGCCGAGTGTGAAGAAGATCCGCAAAGAAGCACAACCTCGTCCTCAGAAGGGGGACAAAGAGGTGTCAAATCATATGTGCAACGGATATTGGTGTCAATCGGTTTCTTCTCCTTTGACAAAATTTTCTTCAAATCCAAAGTAGGATCAAGACGATAATCTTCAAAGTCCAAAGGAGGTGCATCACTCTCATGAGGGAAGTAAGTGTTGAGAAATTCAGAAAAATCTTCCTCAAATGAGTAATCGTCCAAAGTAGGATCGAGTGATGGCCGAGGATCTTCATCATGTGAAGAATCGCTCGAGAGAGTATCAGCCTCATCAAAATCATCGAAAGTGGGCAGCTCAGGATACTCAGAAGTACAATCAAAATCATCCGAATCTAAGCTAGAATCATTATCATCATAAGCATCAAAGACCGGTGGAGAATCATAAATGGGAGAAGCGTCCAAAGTGGAGCAAGAATCATCCATATCATCGTCAAAAAGTGGATTATCGATGGAAGAATCGAATAGAGGATTGTCATAGACGGTAAAGTCATCGAGCACATTAATCATATTCACTGATTCTCGGCCTCCAAAGGATTTTCCTGTAAGCTTCCCCATTTTAAAAACTTTTGAATCATCCCCGACTCGTAAGATTAACTCAACTTCGGCCACATCTACTAAAGCACGTCCGGTTCTCAAGAATGGCCGACCAAGTATTAAAGGAATACGAGGGTCCATTTCATAATCAACTACGAGAAAATCGACCGGGAAAGTAAATGTGCCAACTTTGATAAACACGTCTTCGGCTATACCAACGGGGTAAGCGAGAGTGCGATTTGCAAGTTCAAGAGTCATCTTTGTTGGAATGAGGTCGGGTAATGATAGTGTTTTCCAAACACTCAGTGGCATCAAATTAATACTGGCCCCGAGATCAGCAAGGGTAGTAAATTCTTCAGTTTTGTTGAACACGCAAGGCAACACAAAACGACCGGGATCTCCAAGCTTTTCTGGAAGTTCTCTAAGAAGGACTGCTGAGCAGTTTTCATTTAATCGTGTGTTGGCAAGTTCAATCAGCTTCTCTTTCTTGCTAAGCAATTCCTTGAATGCTTTGACAAATTTCGGCATGTGGCAAAGTGCTTCAACAAGGCTAATGTTGATGGTCATTTTAGATAGCATATCCACATATTTCGATACTTGACAGTCATTCTTGGTTAGCTCATTGGTCTTGCCTATGCGAGAAGGGTATGGAATTCTGGGTTGATAGGGGTTAGGTGAAGGTGTAGTTGGTGAAAGTTGTGATGTTGAAGGGTCCTTCCGAGATACATCGTCATGACGAGGCGGAGACGGTAATGGTGTACTACTACTAGGTGTAGGAGGAATAGGGATACATGGTGGTGGAGGAGGTGTAGATGATGGTGGTGGGATAGGTGGATCGACAATGGTAATTCCACTACGCGTAGTAATAGCACTCACATTGGCTCGCGGATTAGGGACGGTGTTTGAAGGTAGAGAACTCGAAGAAGAAGGTTGAGCTTCTGGCAAGAAACTAGCCAACAGATTCTTTAATTCAGTTGTTTGAGTGCTGAAGGAGGATTGAATATTATCACGAACCTCGGTTCTGATGTCATTTCCTTGCTTCAAGATATCTCCTTTCAAATTGATTATTTGGCTCTGTAAATTCTTGATTTGCTCACCTTAAGTTCTCATGATGGCGTCAACATCGGGATTAATGGGTGGGTGTTGTTGGGTGGGTGGTTGATAAGGGTTAGAAGCTCTTGGTGGGATTTGGTTGCTTCTATTGTAGTTATTGGTGGGGTTTTGGTTTTGAGGAGAAAAACCGGGTGAAAGGTAATTTTTGGATCGGTAGCTCAGCAGATTTCTATCCCCTTGTTGTCTAGCTTGGTAATTTTCCGGTGAATAATTACCGTAAGCAGCATACACATTTTCCGGATTTCCTTGTGTCGAAGGACAATCGGTGTATGAGTGAGGACCGCCACATGTTTCACAAGGATTAGCAACCGCTTTAACTTGTTGTTGTTGTTGGTTTGAAGCGAGAAGCGTAATACTTTTGCTCATTTCGGCCATCATGCGGGTGAGTTCGGTCATCTCAGGGTTTGCTGAGGTGGAGGAAACATTGACTCTCGGGTTGTTCCTAGAAGAAGCAGAGGAATCCCAGTTCTTGTGGTGAGTAGTCATGTTCTCAATTAACTCTCTACACTCCTCGGGTCTCCTTTTCATAAATGTGCCACCGGCGGCTGCATTTATCGTATCACGATCTCGAAAAGTCAATCCGTTGAAGAAAGTATCAATCAATGTGACGGGAAGCATGTTGTGGTTTGGACAACGGTCGATCAAGACATTATATCTCTCCCAAGCGTCAAAAAGAGATTCATCAGGGTCTTGCATGAACCCGCTGATCTGATTGCGAAGGCTTGTGACCATGGATGGTGGAAAGTAGCGCGACAAAAAGCGTTGAGTTATATCATCCCAAGTGTGAATAGAATTCTTCGGGAGACGATCAAACTATTTCTCGGCATGATGCGATAAAGTATGTGGGAAGAGTTGTATACGAAGAACATCCATTGTGGCCCCAGGCAACTTCATGCTTTGAGTGATTGTAATGAACTTGTCGAGGTGTTTGTTGGCATCATCATCAGGCAATCCTCTAAATGGGTTTGTTTGTACTTGCTGAATCATGTGGTGCTTCAACGAAAACTCAGGAGCGTTGATCTGCATCGGCGCAATCGGTCCTCCTCGTCCAAACATTGTTGCTTGACAAAGTTCCTCCATGGTCCGAAGATCGGGCTGTGGAAGAGCATTGTTGTTATTATTATTATTATTGAGGTGCGGTGGAATGTTGTTGTTGTTAACACCTGCCATATCTAAATCTTCTTGAGGCTCGGGCTCTTGATAATTAGAAGATCTAGTACGCATACACCTGAAAATGCAAAAGAAAACAAAACCAAACAAAAAAACAATATATATACACAATAAAGATAAAATCTTTTTGGATTTTTGAAAATTTTAATTTTTATGGTTTTTTATCAATTTTTAATTTTTATGAGTTTTTGGAATTTTTTATGCAAGAAAAATAACGCTCACAAGTGAACGGATCCCAAAAAGCAACGTGTCTCTCACAGAAAACTGTTGATCTTTACGAAAAGAGCCGACAGCGGCGCCATTTGATAACTAGGTTTTTACCTAATTAAAAAGATTATAGTTCGTTCTATTGGTCTAATCGAATTGATCTAGGCCCTATGTGTGACTCTATTGTTTTTGGTGGAACAAAGATGTGTCGTTGTAGTGTTTAAAATAAAAGGTGCAAAACAATTAAAGTAAATGTGCTCTTAAAGTAAATCTAAGTCTAATTAAAGTAAAAGTGTAGGTATTTAAAAACGAGACTGAAATTAAAGGGCACTAAAGTAAATGACGCAAACTTAAATCTAACTAAGGCAAACTTAAAATGCGACTAAAACTTAAACTAAGGCAAAACTAAAATAAAGCTAAGGCAAATAATCTTAAAGTGCAATTAAATAAAAGGCAGGAAAAATAAAGCTTGAAAATAAAAATCAAAGACAAAAGCTAATAAGAACCTGAATACAGCTCATTCGGAATAAACCTTCGTTTGGAACAATCACTCGTCCGGAATGTCACCTTCTGTTGAAATGATTCTTCTTCGCTTGGAATATTACCAAAATCCTTGATCCGGAACTAATTGATCTGAATATGTCACTTATCCAAAACAATCATTCGTTCGGAACTTTACTGATTCGGAACTTGTAAAATTTGCCTTGATTCGGAAGTTTTTGGTCACCCTTGATTCGGAAGATTCCGAATGAAGCCCCTTGATTCGGAAGTTTCAGACTTCCGAATGAACACCTCTTGAATCGGAACTTGTCCTTGATTCGGAAGTATGTTCGGAGCTTTTAAGTTCCGAATGAACAGCCTTGGTTCGGAACTTCGTTCAGAAGTTTCGTTCGGAAGTTCGTTCGGAACTTCGTTCGGAAGTTCGTTCGGAACTTTCGTTCGGAACTTCGTTCGGAAGTTGTGTTGATCCGGAACATTTGAGTTCCGAATGAGTCGTTTGATCCGGAACTTTTTAAGTTCCGAATGAAGGTCTTGACCCGGAACTTTTGAGTTCCAAATGAACAAATCCTTGACTCGGAAGTTCTCCTTTGTCCGGAACTTTGAATGTTCCGGATGAAGAGTCTTGGCTCGGAACTTTTTACCTGGGAAGATCAGAAACAAGAACAACCTTTCCGAAGAACAGGGGAATACAGTAACAGCAGAATAATAACAAATTTAATCAAAATAAACACAAACGATTTAATAAAACTATCCACGAATCAACAGTAAACATAAACGAACAATTAAAAACAAGAAATTTAACAACTTTAACCACAATAATCAATAATCACTTGGATCAAAATAAAAGCATGAACATGAACATAAACATAAACACCTAAATCAAAGATTAAGAAAGGTAGATAAGAGATTGACAAGATAAAGTAAAGATTGACAATAATTAAAGGAAAACTTACTTGAAATTAAATGAATTTAAGGTGCAAGACAAGGTATTTAAATTTACAAGAAAAGTAAATGACAAGGTAAGTAAATGGTGGAAGAGCTAATTGTCACACTTAGCCAACAAGAATGAAATGTAAACAACTAATGACTATTTATAGGGAAGGATTAGGAAGCTT
This sequence comes from Glebionis coronaria, assembly GCA_025667525.1. Lineage (NCBI taxonomy): Eukaryota > Viridiplantae > Streptophyta > Magnoliopsida > Asterales > Asteraceae > Glebionis > Glebionis coronaria. Next base: position 305,146,680 of record CM046878.1, on the reverse strand, counting down.
CCTCCCCTCTTTCCTTTTCTCTTAATTGCGTAATTAAGTCTCTCCTTCTTTTAATCTTCATTAATTGCATACTTAGTCCTTTTCTTCTAATCTTCTTTAAACTTGGACTTAAGAGACTTTTGGCTTTGGGATTTCTTTTGAACTCGTCTTTAATTTCTTCAATAAAATAGACTTGAATTCTTTGGCTTTTGATAAACTTCCGTCTTTTGACTTTTTCTTCGATAAATCTTCAGAATTGGTCGTGGACTTCCGTTCTTTTTGCATTCTTGACTTCTTGACTTCGTCTTTCATCTTTTTCTTCAATAAAAGTCTGTAAATGCCCGTGAATTCCCGTGTTTTCTCCACTTTTCACCTTTTCGTCCTAAATCACAACAAAAACACAAACCACGCATAATTCCGACATAAAAGACATAAAATACACGTTTTGGTCCGGTTATTATTGTAATTAAGTGGTAGAAAAGATGGGTGTTTACACACCTATCAAAATACTTGAGCAATAGTGAATGGACCGGACCATCTCGACTTAAGCTTTCCCACAAAGAGTTTCAACCTTGAGTTAAAGAGGAGAACCGACTCTCCAACTTTGAACTCACGGTTATTGATCTTAGCATCATGCAATTGCTTAGTCTTTTCCTAATAAAGCAATGGGTTCTCATAAGCATTAGCTCTCAATTCATCCATTTCATTGAGTTGGTCCTTTCTATCTGAGCCAGCTTGGTTTAAATCAAAGTTAGCCCACTTGAGAGCGCAAGAAGCCTTATGTTCTAACTCAAATGGGAGGTGGCATGCTTTTCCATAGACAAGCCTATATGGAGTACAACCGATTGGTGTCTTAAAAGTCGTCCTAAAAGCCCATAAAGCATCATCAAGCTTATCCGACCAAGAAGCTCGATGCTATCCCACCGTTCTTTCCAAAATTCTCTTTAAACCACGATTTGTGACCTCGGTTTGACCATTGGTTTGAGGGTGATACGTGGTAGAAAGTCTATGATTAACACCATATTTCTTCATAACTCTTGTAAATTGATCATTACAAAAGTGAGTACCACGATGACTTATGGTGGCCGAGGTACACCAAATCTAGCAAATAATTGCTTCAAAAACTTTACTACAACTCGATCATCATTAGTAGGTATAGCTTTGGCCTCAACCCACTTTGACACATAATCCACCACTAGGAGTATGTACTTATTTCCCTTAGAATATGGAAAAGGTCCCATGAAATCTATTCCCCACACATCAAAAATCTCACACTCTTGTATGAAGTTTTGTGGCATCTCATCTCGTTGAGTAATTTTTCCTTGTCTTTGACATACATCACAAAATTTCACCATCTCTTGAGCGTCTTTGTATATAGAAGGCCAATAGTAACCCGAATCAAAGACTTTCTTGGCGGTATAGTTGGCCTAAAATGTCCACCCATAGGTCCCTTATGACAAGCTTCTAAAATCTTAAATGCCTCGGGCCCATCTAGACACCGTCTAATGATTTGGTCCGCACATTGCCTAAAGAGGTAAGGGTCATCCCAAAAGTAATACTTCACTTCCATAAGAAATTTCTTCTTTTGTTGGGAAGTGAGACCCTCTATTAGCACATCCCCCACTAGATAGTTTGCAATATCCGCAAACCAAGGGGTGGCATCCTCTTGAGAAGAGATAGACATGAGCTCCTCTAATGGAAAGAATTCATTGATTTCCTTATGAGGCAAATCTCCTTGAAAAGGATGCTCAAGTCTACTCAAGTGATCCGCCGCTAAATTCTCGGCTCCTTTCTTATCACGAATCTCTATCTTAAACTCTTGTAGCAATAAAACCCATCTCAAAAGTGTAGGCTTAGCATCTTGCTTTGTCATGAGATACTTGAGAGCGGAATGATCCGTATACACTATGGTTTTGGATAACACAAGATATGGTCTAAATTTCTCAAAGGCATAGACTTTAGCAAGCAACTCTTTTTCCGTGGTGGTATAATGAAGTTGTGCACTCGTCATGGTTTTACTAGCATAGTGTATAGGTTGAAAATGCTTATTCACTCTTTGTCCTAACACGGCCCCCACGACATAATCACTAGCGTCACACATAAGCTCAAAAGGCAATTCCCAATTTGGAGAAACCAAAACGGAAGCCTTAGTCAACTTTTACTTAAGTATCTCAAAAGAGTCCAAACACTCTTGGTTGAAAATGAAAGGAGCCTCTTTTTCCAAGAGGTGGGTCATCGGTCTTGCTATCTTAGAGAAATCTTGTATCAAACGTATATAAAACCCCGCATGACCCAAAAAAATCCTAACTCCTTTCACCGTTGTAGGTGGGGGAAGCTTAGCAATAACATCTAACTTAGCACGATCCACTTCTAAACCTTTGTTGGATATCTTATGTCTCAAGACTATCCCCTCTATAACCATGAAATTGTAACACCAGAGAATTTTCCTTACCATAAATAATAATAAACTATACTAGTTATTATTTGAAATTCATTTTTGAGCGCTACCCAACTTATTGGATTCAAAAACAGAACATATTTTGACAAAATCTAAAAATCGCGCAGTTTGCGTACCGGCACGATATAAATTAAATTAATATTTAATTTTCATGAGATATCTAATAAAAAGATTTATTAAATTAGTTTATACTTTTGTTTCAATAACGTTTGTTAAAAACGCGAATAATCAAGTTGAAGTCCATTTTTCTTTAAAACTACGCTTGTCTGAGAAAAACATAAGATAACTTACACTAAAATGAATTTATGAGTGATTTATGAATTACTAGTCGTATGAATGATCCATTTTTATGGAAAAACGATTTTAAACGCAACGGTGAAAATTTTGAAATTTTAATCTTATTTTTATCAATCCTGATCGAGCCTCGAGTCACGTTTAAATAAAATAAAAGAAAGTTAATTAAACAATTTTCGTTTTTAACCCTCAACTCCCCTAACCTTACACATCACTTTAATATAAATAGAAAATCTTATTATTTTCTCTCATTCATCACCTTCACACACACACACACAAACCCTAAATACCATAACTCTCTCCCTGTCTATAAAATCCGGCCACCGGAAAACTTTTCGGCGCCATCACCCTTTTCCGGCCAAAAATCTGGCGAGCACAAAAATACTCCCCGTCACCCGATGTACCCGATCCACCAACCGATCTATCCTATATATCATTCTCGGCTACCACCGGCCCCTACACCATCACCACCCTTTCCCCGTCGCTGTCACTCTACAACACCACATCCACCACTCTACCACCTACTACAGTCGTTGTTCTAACCACCACCACTACTCACTCGTCTCAGCCCCATCTACAAACACCAGCCGCCACCTAAACTAATATGACCACTACCGCAGTCACCCACCACTGTGACAACACAACGCCACCATGACCACCAACCACTGTAGCGTTGTCAACCACCCCATCACTACAGATCCGCCATACCAACCACCTCAGTTAAATCTAATGGCATCCCACTCACCACTACGTGATGGTTTAACCACCAGGCGTGGTCTCCTCTCATTTCACCACCGTAAAACACCATATCCATCCTTCTCGTCGTGCATCACCACTACAACCGTGGTCTTATGTTGTAGCTGTTATGGTCGCTGCCACTCACGGCTTATCTTTATGGGTGTTTGTTTTGGCAGCCACCCACGGGGGTGTTTGTTGTTGTGTACCATCGAAAACAGCCACCAAAGGCGGTGTTTGTGTGTTTGTCGCCACCACAGCCACACCCAAAAGGTGTCGGGCTCGTGGTTATTATTATCATTTTTATTGTTATAGTTTCTGTGAGATATGTATAGATCCGAAAAAGATGAATATGTTGGTGTTGTGATTTAACGACCGTTAGTGTCGGTTGGTTAGTTTTAACAGCCGTCAAGGGGCGTTTGGTGTTGTGGTTAGTGAATGATTGAAAGTGTTGATTATCGGGATTGTTTGGTTGAAAGTGTTATTATTGAAAGTGTTGGTTATTTACTTGGTTATCGGTAAATTCGTTTTAAATTAGATCGCTTATGATTCGAAAACAATTAATTTGATATAATGAAAAGATGTGGATATTTGAAACATGGACTGATTTTGAGAGTGAAAATATTATGTTATGTGATTATGGGAAATGTTGTATAAACGAATAGGTCATGGGCGAAATTTTTATAAATTTAATATTTATTTAGTTTTCTTAAATATTATTTAGAACTAAAACGCTTTTGCAAATATTAAATGAACGAGTAAAGAAACGATGATTTATAAAATATTATTTTATAAAATCATAATTATTGTGTATACTTTTCAAACTTTATTTTAAACTCTAAAACGTGTGTTCCCTTTTATAAAACAACATTTATAATTAATGGGTGATTTTAAAAATGTGTCGAATCATTTAGGTTTTATTTATTTTTCTTGTTTATATAATAGTTGCAAGTTATTGTATGCTTGGACTATATTATTCTTTTGTTGTCATCTTCTTGAGTTTTATACATGTCGCGTGTCATGTGCATCTCGAGTTATTCGTGTGTTGTCTGTTCTTGTTATATAATTCAACCTATGAATTATATACACATGTTCCGTTCTTTCGTGTGTAACATATACTAGGTGTATATATTACATACATGGTGGTATCCTCCGCTTCACCTTACCGAACCGATCACTGAACCGATTACCGAACCGATTACCGAACCGATTACCGAACCGATTACTTAACTGATCACTGAACCGATTACCGAACCGATTACTGAACTGATTACCGAACCGGTTATCGAACCGATTACCGAACGGATTACCGAACAATTTTGACATGGGATTTAAACGGTTTACGAACTGATAGTATTGAAGAAACCTTTCATCGGGAAAGCTTGGATGCATCTATTTGGGATGCTGGGAAATGATCGATAAGATAAACTGCGACTTCTTGTATCGAGCAGTTCTAGATTACGTTATGCTGCTCTTGGTATTCGCATTTTTGCTAACTGATCCGCAACATCGATGTGAGTTCATACCCCCTCTTTTTACTTTCAAATCGCTTTATAAATTGAATCTCTTTTGGGGGAGATACATGCTTGTCGATGTCAAATACGTGTTTGTGCATTTTAATGCTTGTTGCGATTACATGTCTATACTTTGCAAGTATTATTGTGATGGTTGATATCCTTTCGAATATTGTTTATATTGCGTACGTGCTTGTACTTTTGAGGATTGTTTACGTGACCTAGGAGTTTACACTTTTCGGATTATTGATGACTTATACTTGTGAATATCTTAGCTATCCCATATCTCCTTTAAACTGCTTTGTATGTTTAATATTGTGAAATGAAATGACTGCTTGTGCTTGCTTGTGGACGCAAAAGAATTTAATTCTGTGAACACTCAGTGAACTTCGTTTATGATTAGCCTAAGTAGCGATAGCCCTAGTCCCCACTATCATGAATCGTTAATTACTCTGCGGGAGTAAGCTCTTATGTTATGGATAGATCTATGGAGGCTTGACAACCTCCACTCGGGCATTCTGACACCGGACGAGTGTATATCATTTGTGTGAACTCGGGTAGTCTTGGCTAGACTCCCACTTGGGGAAACTTATATGTACATTGTGGTGTACGTACTGGATCATTAGCCTTGATATCATGAGCTTAGCGCTATCATAAACACTGAAACACCCGATTTATCCTACACTTGGAACTATATCTCCTATAGTTGCCTTGGGTACTTGAACTGAACTTTTGCGGTCCATCTTGCTATGAATATTGAATGTGAATCTTGACCTTGATCTTGTTATGAATATTGAATGTGAATCTTGACCTTGATCTTGCTATGAATCTTGAATGTGAATCTTGACCTTGATCTTGCTATGAATCTTGAATATGAATCCTGACTGCGATCATGTATTGATCTGATATGAATCCTGACTGCGATCATGTATTGATCTAATATGAATCCTGACTGCGATCATGTATTGATCTGATATGAATCTTAACTGCGATATTTATATGAATCTTGACTGCAATCATGTATTGATCTAATATGAATCTTAGCTGTGATATCGATACGAATCTTGACTATAGTATGAAATGATCTTGACGTGAATTTATTATGTGGTTCTGACATGATTCCTGCATGAGATATGATAGGATTATTGTACGTGGATTGATCTAATCCTTAGGTGTGGTATTGACGTGATTCATGCATGTGGTTTTTATATGACACTTATAAGATGGTTGGAAATGATGTTTACATGCTGGTTTGATAGGGTTCTCGTGTGCTAGTTTGACATAATGTTTACATGCTGGTTTGATAGGGTTCTCGTGTGCTAGTTTGACATGATGTATATATGCCGGTCTAATATGATTCTTGTGTGCTAGTTTGACATGATGTTTATATGCTAGTCTTTTATGATATTTGTATGCTAGTTTGATATGATACTCGTAAGCTGGTTTGATATGATACTTATATGCTGGTTTGGTATAATGCTCATATGCTTATTGTTATAGTTCTAATATGTGACCTCGATTGTGATACTGATATGAACCGAGAATATGACATTGGTATGTATATTGACCGTGGCTACTGAATTGAACTTGGGTGTGAATGAGTTCATGAACCTAAAAGCCGAACTGAAATGAACTGTGAGTATGAACTGAAGTTTTGTGCTAACTGTTATGCTATTTCTAAACTTTGATTTATGACCGAACTTGTTGTAATGTCTCTTTATTGTGAACTCTGGTTTCCCGAATATTTTCGCGACACTACTTATAGTAGTTGTCCTTGTAAACTTTTAAAGTGTCTTAAACATTTTACTAAAACTTATGAACTCACCAACCATTGTGTTGACACTTTTAAGCATGTATTCTCAAGTACTTGACTGTATGATTATTTGAAGTCTGCGTTGTGATATTTGGCATAGAGGTCGTTCTCTCAGATCAAGACTCGGATAATCATGACGTAACAGGCCCCAAAACTCATGGGCTCCCGCTGGGCCAATTTGGGGGTGTTACAGATTGATATCAGAGCCTTGGTTATAGAGAACTAGGTGTTATTGTATAGGCCTAGACTATAACTGATGCTCTCTTGTGTTTTAGCATGTCATTATGCTTATTCTTCTTATATATGAATATGTGCTTCACATAATACGATTGCTTATCCGCTACTTTATGAAAACTTTTCATGCATGTTTGCAATCTCTCGTTCCGCTATTATATGAATGTTTACTTTACACGTTGTGATTGCTTTATGCACTGCTATATGAATATATGTCTTATACGTTGGATTCCTTTATGCAATGCCATATGAATATTTGATCTGCATGTTTGTTATTACCTTATGTGTTGCTCATATAGTAATACACCATATATTTCGTTAATTTTATTCTCGCATTGTTTAGATCTATGCATGTATGTCACTTATCATGTGTATTCTTGAAAATGAAGGAAGTAAATTAGTTTTCTACATGGTATCCTTTAGACCTATACATTTTTATATGGATCTACTAAATCTATATATTTTAAAAACATAAATATAGTTTTTATAAAAATATATGTTGTTCTATTTATAGAATCTTCGGATATAAATGTGTTCTTGGTGAATTATTGGTGTTTATTTGTTTTGGGTACAAACTAGTACTGTTACTATAATTAGGTGTGTTTAAAAGTGGTCAAAATATATTTTTTTTCAAAAGTTATACATTATGTCCTAAATTTATATTGAGCTTAAAGCGTTATAAAAATTGTTTTGACACTAGAAGTTAATACCTTCGTTTTGATATGGTATGAGCAAACATCGAATTTGAAATGAGCAGGACATGTGTGTTTGAAATCTGTTGTCAGAAAATTTAATTTTTGTGGAAACGCTAAAAGTTTACTTGCTGTCTATGATTTAAATATGGTCGAAAGAATGTTTTTGAGTTAAACCGAGCTATTTTGAGTGTCGAAATGCGTATAAAATGTTGTATATGATTGTTGGAGACGTTTTGAAAAGGGGTAAAAGCGTGTATTGGACTTAATTGGCAATTGTTACTATGTGAACGTTGTAAGTGAGTATTTTGCGGAAAATAAGCTATTGGTTGACTGTGATTGGAGAAAGTGTTGAAAATATGAGACTTTGATCGAGATTTGAGTACATACTAAAAAATGGCAAATTTTGAAATGGCGCCGAAAGGCTGTCGAATTTTTCGTAAAAAGTGTGTTGCGAAATTTACTAAATTAAATTTGGGTAAATTAAAAACTTACATCGAAAGACTTTCAAAATTACGTCGAGTCAAAAATAAACATTTTTGCCTAAGTATAAGATACTAATATTAACTATATGATTTCAATGAGTCATATTTTATTTGTAAAACTAAGTACATGATTGGCAAGTGACATACGTGATAAACTTATGTGATTTAAATTGTTCGCGCCTGAATATAGTATTATGTTTAGGTCGCTGCTAGTACTGTTCGCTATTACTTGCCTTAATTGTGCGGATTGAATATTTGCTTGAGACGAGTTTATAGTTCCCTGTTATACGGCTTTATATGTTTAATGTTTTGGGATGCAATAGATGTTTGATTTACGCGTTTGCTATTATCTTATATACCGCTACATGACTTACGCTTGCTATTGCTTTATGCACCATACAGATCGTTGCCTTATCTGTTTATGATTGCTTTATATACTGTCACCTGACTATATGCATTACGTAGTTACGATTGTTTTATATATACATTCGTACTTATTTACGAGACTTCCTCGACGATGAGTGAGACTCATGTAATCGGCTAGTTTCTTTATTTATTTGATAACCATTATAATATATCATTATATTATATACGGGTTCTTTGTTTGGTACGTGTTATCACGCACGTTATTGCGTGATTGCGATTTATTTTCTTCCGCTCATGAATTTGAACATCTATTTATGGAAAGCAACTCACTGACGACTCCTGCGCTTGCTTTTGACAATTTCCTCTAATAACGTTTTAGAGATTTTAACTATAATCAATGAGATTTTGCCGCTGATAACTATTATGATATATTATCCCCTTGATTACGTTTTATGTCCATACACTCCATACACGTCTATGCCCTCTATATCGCAAACACCTAATATTGGAGTGTAATTAGTCGACGTCTCGTTTTGATTATATGATGTAATTCTATGTGATATCATTTGGATAGTTTGCATGTCTGAATGGTGCGGTGTGACTCAAATCAGGGTACTTATGATTTCATAATTAAATGGAATGGGATGTTTGGATATGGAACATAAGTCACCTGACGACAAGTTAGTTATGATTTCGCATTTAGATGGTATGGGACATCCAAATGTGAAATCATAAGCCACCGGACCATGAGCTTATTTATGGTTCCGTATTGAGATGGTATGGGACGTTTGAATACGTAAGGTATAAATAAACTGGCTGTAAACTCTCTTGGCAGTACCTATATCTTAGATATTTTATGTATTTTGATGGTAAATCTTGTCGAGAATATTTTAGTAAGATGAGTTATGAGATCTTTATTGAAATGGATTGGGACGCCTTTACACTTGAATAAAGAAGTTATAAATCGCTTAACCAAAGGTTTATTGTTTATATTTACATAGATTGGGACGCCTCTATATGTAAATGTGAATTATAAACTAGTGGCCTTAAGCACATCTGACATCATTTCATATTTACGTTATGGTTCTATGATTCCAATTCTGGAATGTGTTTGTTTTGACTCATGATTCGTCCGTATGATTTTAATCATTGCTTTCTCTTCTTACCGTTATCATTATTACGTTTTGGCGAAAGATTTCATAAACTTCACTTGACTCATGAATTGTTGCACGGATTTTTCTGAATGAACACCGATCGATGTGAGCCTAACAAGCTGACTGCTGTGAACCCTATTTCAACTTTCCTGAGTCTGACGACTTGATAAAAGTATTCACTTCTAATAGTCCTTTATTTATTCTATGAACCCTTACCGACATTTAAGATGTTGGTGACTTGTCGAACTCTTCGCTTCTAGTTGTCCATATCTGTTCTTTGAACTGTTACTGCTTTGTCAGATTGATTGCCAAACCTTTCGGATGTATTCCAGCTTTACCTATTTCTTTCCGACATTCTTGACACTTCTAAACCTAGTAACAACGATCGAGTTTTGAGGATAAAACTCAAAATAACACGTGGATGATGTAACACCAGAGAATTTTCCTTACCATAAATAATAATAAACTATACTAGTTATTATTTGAAATTCATTTTTGAGCGCTACCCAACTTATTGGATTCAAAAACAGAACATATTTTGACAAAATCTGAAAATCGCGCAGTTTGCGTACCGGCACGATATAAATTAAATTAATATTTAATTTTCATGAGATATCTAATAAAAAGATTTATTAAATTAATTTATACTTTTGTTTCAATAACGTTTGTTAAAAACGCGAATAATCAAGTTGAAGTCCATTTTTCTTTAAAACTACGCTTGTCTGAGAAAAACATAAGATAACTTACACTTAAATGAATTTATGAGTGATTTATGAATTACTAGTCGTATGAATGATCCATTTTCATGGAAAAACGATTTTAAACGCAACGGTGAAAATTTTGAAATTTTAATCTTATTTTTATCAATCCCGATCGAGCCTCGAGTCACGTTTAAACAAAATAAAAGAAAGTTAATTAAACAATTTTTGTTTTTAACCCTCAACTCCCCTGACCTTACACATCACTTTAATATAAATAGAAAATCTTATTATTTTCTCTCATTCATCACCTTCACACACACACACACAAACCCTAAATACTATAACTCTCTCCCTCTCTATAAAATCCGGCCACCGGAAAACTTTCCGGCGCCGTCACCCTTTTCCGGCCAAAAATTCGGCGAGCACAAAAATACTCCCCGTCACCCGATGTACTCGATCCACCAACCGATCTATCCTATGTATCATTCTCGGCTACCACCGGCCCCCTACACCATCACCACCCTTTCCACGTCGTTGTCACTCCACAACACCACATCCACCACTCTACCACCTACTACAGTCGTTGTTCTAACCACCACCACTACTCACTCGTCTCAGCCCCATCTACAAACACCAGCCGCCACCTAAACTAATATGACCACTACCGCAGTCACCCACCACTGTGACAACACAACGCCACCATGACCACCAACCACTGTAGCGTTGTCAACCACCCCATCACTACAGATCCGCCATACCAACCACCTCAGTTAAATCTAATGGCATCCCACTCACCACTACGTGATGGTTTAACCACCAGGTGTGGTCTCCTCTCATTTCACCACCGTAAAACACCATATCCATCCTTCTCGTCGTGCATCACCACCACAACCGTGGTGTTATGTTGTAGCTGTTATGGTCGCTGCCACTCGCGGATTATCTTTATGGGAGTTTGTTTTGGCAGCCACCCACGGGGGTGTTTGTTGTTGTGTACCACCGAAAACAGCCACCAAAGGCGGTGTTTGCGTGTTTGTCGCCACCACAGCCACACCCAAAAGGTGTCGGTCTCGTGGTTATTATTATCATTTTTATTATTATAGTTTCTGTGAGATATGTATAGATCCGAAAAAGATGAATATGTTGGTGTTGTGATTTAATGACCGTTAGTGTCGGTTGGTTAGTTTTAACAGCCGTCAAGGGGCGTTTGGTGTTGTGGTTAGTGAATGATTGAAAGTGTTGATTATCGGGATTGTTTGGTTGAAAGTGTTATTATTGAAAGTGTTGGTTATTTACTTGGTTATCGGTAAATTCGTTTTAAATTAGATCGCTTATGATTCGACAACAATTAATTTGATATAATGAAAAGATGTGGATATTTGAAACATGGACTGATTTTGAAAGTGAAAATATTATGTTATGTGATTATGGGAAACGTTGTATAAACGAATAGGTCATGGCGAAATTTTTATAAATTTAATATTTATTTAGTTTTCTTAAATATTATTTAGAACTAAAACGCTTTTGGAAATATTAAATGAACGAGTAAAGAAACGATGATTTATAAAATATTATTTTATAAAATCATAATTATTGTGTATACTTTTCAAACATTATTTGAAACTCTAAAACGTGTGTTCCCTTTTATAAAACAACATTAATAATTAATGGGTGATTTTAAAAATGTGTCCAATCATTTAGGTTTTATTTATTTTTCTTGTTTATATAATAGTTGCAAGTTATTGTATGCTTGGACTATTTTATTCTTTTGTTGTCATCTTCTTGAGTTTTGTACATGTCGCGTGTCATGTGCATCCCGAGTTATTCGTGTGTTGTCAGTTCTTGTTATATAATTCAACCTATGAATTATATACACATGTTCCGTTCTTTTGTGTGTAACATATACTAGGTGTATATATTACATACATGGTGGTATCCTCCGCTTCACCTTACCGAACCGATCACTGAACCGATTACCGAACCGATTACTGAACCGATTACCGAACCGATTACTGAACTGATCACTGAACCGATTACCCAACCGATTATTGAACTGATTACCGAACCGGTTATCGAACCGATTACCGAACCGATTACCGAACAATTTTGACATGGGATTTAAACGGTTTACGAACCGATAGTATTGAAGAAACCTTTCATCGGGAAAGCTTGGATGCATCTATTTAGGATGCTGGGAAAAGATCGATAAGATAAACTGCGACTTCTGGTATCGAGCAGTTCTGGCTTACGTTATGCTGCTCTTGGTATTCACATTTTTGCTAACTGATCCACAACATCGATGTGAGTTCATACCCCCTCTTTTTACTTTCAAATCGCTTTATAAATGTTTTGAATCTCTTTTGGGGGAGATACATGCTTATCGATGTAAAATACGTGTTTGTGCATTTCAATGCTTGTTGCGATTACATGTCTATACTTTGCAAGTATTATTGTGATGGTTGATATCCTTTTAAATATTGTTTATATTGCGTACGTGCTTGTACTTTTGAGGATTGTTTACGTGACCTAGGAGTTTACACTTTTCGGATTATGGATGACTTATACTTGTGAATATCTGAGCTATCCCATATCTCCTTTAAACTGCTTTGTATGTTTAATATTGTGAAATGAAATGACTGCTTGTGCTTGCTTGTGGACGCAAAAGAATTGAATTCTGTGAACACTCAGTGAACTTCGTTTATGATTAGCCTAAGTAGCGATAGCCATAGTCCCCACTATCATGAATCGTTAATTACTCTGCGGGAGTAAGCTCTTATGTTATGGATAGATCTATTGAGGCTTGACAACCTCCACTCGGGCATTCTGACGCCGGACGAGTGTATATCATTTGTGTGAACTCGGGTAGTCTTGGCTGGACTCCCACTTGGGGAAACTTATATGTACATTGTGGTGTACGTACTGGATCATTAGCCTCAATATCATGAGCTTAGCGCTATCATAAACACTGAAACACCCGATTTATCCTACACTTGGAACTATATCTCCTATAGTTGCCTTGGGTACTTGAACTGAACTTTTGCGGTCCATCTTGCTATGAATCTTGAATGTGAATCTTGACCTTGATCTTGCTATGAATCTTGAATGTGAATCTTGACCTTGATCTTGCTATGAATCTTGAATGTGAATCTTGACCTTGATCTTGCTATGAATCTTGAATATGAATCCTGACTGCGATCATGTATTGATCTGATATGAATCCTGACTGCGACCATGTATTGATCTGATATGAATCCTGACTGCGATCATGTATTGATCTGATATGAATCTTAACTGCGATATTTATATGAATCTTGACTGCAATCATGTATTGATCTAATATGAATCTTAGCTATGATATCGATACGAATCTTGACTATAGTATGATATGATCTTGACGTGAATTTATTATGTGGTTCTGACATGATTCCTGCATGAGATATGATAGGATTATTGTACGTGGATTGATCTAATCCTTAGGTGTGGTGTTGACGTGATTCATGCATGTGGTTTTTATATGACACTTATAAGATGGTTGGAAATGATGTTTACATGCTGGTTTGATAGGGTTCTCGTGTGCTAGTTTGACATGATGTTTACATGCTAGTTTGATAGGGTTCTCGTGTGTTAGTTTGACATGATGTTTATATGCCGGTCTAATATGATTCTTGTGTGCTAGTTTGACATGATGTTTATATGCTAGTCTGTTATGATATTTGTATGCTAGTTTGATATGATACTCGTGAGCTGGTTTGATATGATACTTATATGCTGGTTTGGTATGATGCTCATATGCTTATTGTTATAGTTCTAATATGTGACCTCGATTGTGATACTGATATGAACCGAGAATATGACATTGGTATGTATATTGACCGTGGCTACTGAATTGAACTTGGGTGTGAATGAGTTCATGAACCTAAAAGCCGAACTAAAATGAATTGTGAGTATGAACTGATGTTTTGTGCTAACTGTTATGCTATTTCTAAACTTTGATTTATGACCGAACTTGTTGTAATGTCTCTTTATTGTGAACTCTGGTTTCCCGAATATTTTCGCGACACTACTTATAGTAGTTGTCCTTGTAAACTTTTAAAGTGTCTTAAACATTTTACCAAAACTTATGAACTCACCAACCATTGTGTTGACACTTTTTAGCATGTATTCTCAGGTTCTTGACTATATGATTATTTGAAGTCTGCGTTGTGATATTTGGCATAGAGGTCGTTCTCTCGGATCAAGACTCGGATAATCATGACGTAACAGGCCCCAAAACTCATGGGCTTCCGCTGGGCCAATTTGGGGGTGTTACAGAAATGGCACTTCTCCCAATTAAGAACAAGACGTGTTTCTTCACACCTCTTTAGCATACGTTCTAAATGAGAGAGACAAGAAGTGAATGAATCTCCAAAAACCGAGAAATCATCCATGAAAACTTCCATAGTTTGCTCAATCATGTCATGGAAAATTGCCATCATACACCTTTGAAATGTCCCCGGTGCATTACACAAGCCAAAAGGCATTATCTTGTAAGCAAATGTACCGTATGGACAAGTGAATGTGGTCTTTTCTTGATCCTTAGGGTCAATGGGTATTTGTAAATAACCCAAAAATCCATATAGAAAGCAATAGTACTCATTTCCCGCTAAGCGTTCAAGCATTTGGTCCATAAAAGGCAATGGGAAATGATCTTTCCTAGTAGCATCATTGAGCTTCCTATAATCAATACAAACTCTCCAACCCGTAACAAGTCTAGTAGGAATAAGCTCATTGTTCTCATTTGGCACTACGGTGATTCCACCCTTCTTAGGAACACAATGTACCGGGCTAACCCATGGAGAGTCGGAAATGGGGTAAATCATGCCCGCATCAAGGAGTTTGATAACTTCCTTCTTAATGACCTCATGGATTAGGGTTAACCCTTCTTTGGCTTTGAATAGCGGGTTTGTAATCATCCTTCATAGGATTTTGTGTGTACAAAAATTTGGATCAATTCCCCTTATGTCGGATATTTTCCATGCTATGGCTTGCTTATGTTTCTTAAGGACTTCTATGAGTTTTTCTTTCTCATCCTCTTTCAAATCTTTAGCAATGATCACGGGTAATTGGTCTTTCCCCTCTAAGAAAGCATACTCTAGGTGGGATGGAAGGTCATTAAGTTCAAGGGTAGGTGGACTCTCTATGGAAGGTTTCACTATGGATGGATCATCATTGGTAACTTCTTGTGGGATGGGTGAAGGAATGGGTTCCTCATTGAGCAACTTTTGGATAGTGAGAATGTCTTCTTCCGAGTTAATGGGAGAATCATCATTACCAAGGAAGTTGGACTCAAATTCCTCCAAGAGGAAATCACTTTCTCCAAAAGGTGTTAAGGAGGGAGCAACTGAGGCAACGGTCTCTACATGAGGCATGTATTCACTATTACTCTTACAAGCGTCATGGAAATGCTCATCACACACCTCATCAAGTACATCAACTATGTTAATGGTTTCACAAGTTTGAGACGTCTTAGTCACTTTTGCTAGCTTAAACACCACTTTCTCATCCTCAATTCTCATATAATTAGTTCTCCTTCCGCCACGTCTATGAGAGTACGACCTGTCCTTAAAAATGGTCTACCAACAATTAGAGGAACTCTCGGGTCCATGTCATAATCAACCACTACAAAGTCGGCCAGAAAGGTAAACTTATCCACACCTACAAACACATCCTCCGCAATACCTACCGGGTAAGCTATACGATTGGCTAACTCAAGTGTCATCCTAGTTGGAGTGAGCTCGGGAAGAGAGAGTTTTTGCCAAACCGATAAAGGCCTGAGATTTATGCTTGCCCCTAGATCCACCAATGCCATGCAATTTTCCACCCCGAGAAAATTACAAGGGGTCAAAAAGCGCCCCGGATCTCCAAGTTTTGTAGGTAAGGTTTTGAGCAACACGACGGAACAATTCTCATTAAGGGATGTGTTAGGAAAATCCACCAATTTTTTCTTGTTGGAGAGGAGATCTTTGAACATCTTAGCAAATTTTGGCATATAAGCAAGAGCTTCCGCAAAGGAGATGTTTATGTTAAGTTACTTAAACATCCTCAAAAAGTTTGAAACTTGTATATCATCCTTGTTTTTCAATTTGTCCTTTCTCAATCTTGAAGGGTAAGGAAGGTTTGGTTTTGATGTAGGTGGAG
Organism: Glebionis coronaria; assembly: GCA_025667525.1. Classification (NCBI taxonomy): domain Eukaryota; kingdom Viridiplantae; phylum Streptophyta; class Magnoliopsida; order Asterales; family Asteraceae; genus Glebionis; species Glebionis coronaria. Next base: position 305,130,081 of record CM046878.1, on the reverse strand, counting down.
TAGGTGTTGTAGTGGAAGATTTCTCTTTGTTAGCTCCTTCATTGGGAGTTGTGGAAGGTAAAGGAGAAGTGGGTATAGGTTGAGAAGGTGTTGGTGATGAGGTAGTAAAGCTTGGAGGTGGTGAAGAAGATGTAGAAGGCTTATCACAAGATGGAAGCATAGTAGGCTTAACAATAGAAGGTATAGGAGGTGAAGGATCAATAGTCGTTTTTCCACTTCTTGTTGTAATAGCATTGACATTGGCCCTAGGGTTTGTGTGTTATAAGGTAAAGCCCCTTGTGGTCTTTGATTATGCATAATTTGGTTGTGAAGAAGAGCAAATTTCTTGTTGTTTTCTTCTTGAGCCTCTTTCATTTGTCTTTCATAAGAAGTAAGCTTTTGAAGAATCAAATCCATGTGGTTAGGTTGCACATTCCCTTGATAAAAACCTTGGTTTGGATAAGGTGGGGGTGGTGGATTAAATCCTTGATTGGGTGGATGAAAGTTATTTCCTTGATTGTGGAAGTTGTTGGGTACTTTATAGTTGTTCCCTTGGTATTATGGCCTTGGCCCTTGGTTCCTTTGTAATATTTGAGTAGGATTGGGTTGAGTAAGGGTGGGTAGATGGGGTGGGAAACCCGGTGGAGCAAGGTAGTTTTGAGACTTGTAAGAAAGGTTGTTTGGATTGATGTTGTGTTTGAAATGTTCTTTATGTTCTTCTTGGTAATCATAACACTCCCCTAGATAACCTTGAACTTTGTCACGTTGTTGATAGGAATGGGGACCTCCACAAATCTCACATCAAAGAGCAATAACATGCACATCATTGGTGGGATTGTTGCCCAAAGAAATTTTCATAAAGTCATTCATCATGGTTTGTTGCATCTTTTAGGTGTTTTGCGAAATTGTTTGACTTTCCTTTTGAGCTTGAGTCAATTCTTGCGTTGATGAAAGGAGTTGAGTCTCAAATGTTTTGGAACCACCCTCTTGAATGACATGGACTCTATCATCAAATTGTGTGTTAGTTTGCACCATTGATTTGGTCTCAATAATGTCCCAAGCGTCTTGAATGGATTTAGAAAGAATATTTCCACCCGCGGAAGCATTGAGTGAATCTTGGTGATGAGGTCTTAGTTCATTGTAGAAAGTATTGATTTGGTGAACTTCATCGAATCCATGATTTGGGCATTTTCTCAATAACTCCTTGAACTCCTCCCAAGCATCACTAAAGGTTTGACTAGGTTTTTTTTTTGAAAGCCTATAATTAAGTTCCTCAAAGCCGTGATCTTAGATGGGGGAAAGAACTTGTTCAAAAACTTCTTAGTGAAACCATCCAAAGTGGTAATGCTCTCGGGTGGTTGTGTATCTAACCAATACTTGGCATTGCCCTCTAGTGAAAATTTTATCAATATCAACTTAATGGCATCATGGGGAACTCCATTGTACTTAATGGTGTTGCAAAGAGCAAGAAACTTCTTAAGGTGATCATGTGGATTATCATTCTTATTCCCAAAAAATGGTGTGTTTGAAACCAAGTTAATCATAGATGTCTTTAGCTCAAATGTGTTTGCGGGAATATCGGGTATCTTGATAGCATCGGCATATCCTTGCACATTGGATTGCAAGTGCTCCATCAAAGGTCGAGTGTCAACGCCAGCCATGGCTTCTTGTTATGTGTGGATCAAAGCACGATTCTCGGGATCGGCTTGATGGACGGTGGTGTTTTTACTCTTTCTCTTTTTCTTCCTTTTGGGAGGAAGGGGTTGTACACCAAATGGTATTTGTGCACGCCCCCGAGTGAGCATGCAACTCAATACAAGGAGTGAGAGAGAAGCTCTTGTTCGACTTTGAAGAAGAAGGGAATATCCTCTTCGAGATTCAATATGAAATATCCATAAGAAAGTATAATATACGTAATTACTACTTGTGTGCAAGACCCCCAATCAAGCCTTCCTTCTTAGAATACGCACTAGTGAACGGGGGGTTAGGTGGCGCGAAGCACTTAGGTACCTATTAACTCTTAGATGGCATTTTATAGCACATCGCCTTTCTATTCACTTTGTAGTTTGTATTCTTCGAATTATTGCCTATTGGAAGTATTTATCTATTCTTGCTTAATTAATTTTGATCGATACACGTGTCAAGGACCGGAACGCTCCCTAACACGGTGTATTGCAAAAGCAATACTTATGGAGATATGTGTATTGGGTTTTCGTATACGTATACGTATCTACATATAATAATATTGAGAAAATACTTTTGTATTTATTGGGTTTATTAAAGAAAATACTATATGTACGTAAAAACCGAGGAAATCCAATAATATATATTTTTGGTTGCAATCTCTTAGGAAAAAGGTTGCTTTTTGAATTTTTTATTTTTTGGTCAATTCTTTAGGAAAAGAATTTTTTTGTTATTTTTTAGTTTTTATATTTTTATATTTTTTATTTTTTTATTTTTTTGATTTATGATACGTAAAAATAACGTTCACGGGGTGAACGGATCCCAAAAGCCAATGAAAACCTTCAATCAATAGTCTCTCGTAAAGTCAAAGAACCGGCAGCGGCGCCATTTGAAATTGAGTATATTGAAGTTCGTTTTCTCTCGATTCTTGACCAATTGGAATTCCTAAAAATCTCAAGTTTATAATTGTTCTTGGTTGATAGGGTATTTGGATATTCTATGTCTATTTCAAACAACAAGTAAAAAGGGTGAAAAATATTAAGCTATGTATCCGTAAAACACTTAGCAAATACCAAATATTATTCACAAAATTCCAAAATGTAAAAACATGAAAGTTAAGTTCTTGAAATGTAAAATAATTGAAAGTACAAAGCTTGAAATGTAAAGTTCCGAAAGTAAAAGGCTCTAAAATGTAAATTCTAACAAACTTGTAACTAACTTTAACAAACTAAACAAACTGCCTAACCAAATTTAGCAAATTCTGAAACTTTAAGGACTGATTTAATGAAAACCCTAAAAACATTCAAGATTATCTCCTAATGTAAAAAGTTACAAACCTAAGGGACTATAGTTCAATTAATGGGACATACTTATCAAAAACGGGCATACAACAAAGAATAAGCTCGTATGAGCTTATTACTGGACCAAATAAGCTCAAACTGGTTTTAAAATGCTTAAAATTGAAAATCAACTTGGCTTGTATGAGGAAACTGCTTAAAACCAAGTAGAACTCAAATAAGCTCATTCCAATAAGCCAACTTTAAGCTAACTGAAAAGCCAGACATCCACATCTTGATTTTAATGATCAAACTTGTTAAACAGCTTAATAAGAGTATGGAATGTCTTTTCTTTTCGAAAATGATTCATTGAAATAGTTAGAAAATGGAATTAAGCTGAAAAGAGCTTATTTGACCAAGTTTGACCAAAAATATGAAAAAGCTGAAAAGTTCAAATTCTACTCAAGATATGTTTCTAAACAGGTTTATGAAGAAAAATGGGAACATTTATGAAGTAGAAATGGCTATCCAAGAAAACATTCTACTTTCTATTACAGAAACTTGAGTTTGCTAAGAAGCTTATTAATAAGCTGATTTCTAGCTTAATACTGAAAACTGTAGAATTTCATTTAACACACTTAAACTTTGGATGTTTAACTACAACTAGGAACTTGTTTTAGGCAATTTGGTTAAGAAATGAAGAAATGACATAGATTTGAATTGAGCAAGTTTTCTGAATGAGAGTATTCACAGACCTTGACCCAAACCTTTTTATACCATTTGCCTTTTTGACCTGAATTTTGACTTCAAAACCAAACAAAATTGTTTCCACTGATTTACTGAATGTGAATAAGCAAAGCTTAACAGGTTTAACAAACTTGTATTACAAAAACTTGGCAGATCCAAACACCAATTAACAAGGTTGATATGAACTTTTACAAAGTGATTTTGAGTAAAAGAGTGAAATAAGCTAAGACTGATAACAAGACATGTTCAGGAAGTAAAATGAAAAGTGATTGAACTAATAATAGACTTATTCAAACACTAAACCACAAAATGCACTCAAAGGACTTTGACTGATGAATATAAAGCTGAGATCAAGTAAAACTCAGACTAAGGCTACAAGGCTATTCAAATGTTATCAAACCAACTCAGTTACACTCAAAAAAGTACAAACACATGATCATAACAGCTTATATTCTTTACACTAGGAATTGAGCATGCAAACTTCAATTGAGTGGAACTTAAAACAGTATCCTGAAACCTTTTAGCTAGAAGCCTCCACTGATGGAGTAGTGTGGCACTGAGCCAACTAGAATCTACAAGAACAACACCAGAACAACACCATTAACCCATTAATCATAAAAAGCTTCCACACTATATCAAAAACATAATTGCAGGTTTGAGTAGGTAAAGGAAGATAAGAGAATAGGAAATGGATATTTTTGTGATTTTTATTGATTTATGAAGGAAAAGTAGTTACAACTGCTTAACTAACTTCTAACCAACTCTTAAGTGTGCGTCGAACACTTAAGAGTTGTTGGCTAACTGAATGAAAGAACAGATTTGAGAGAGAAAATCTAAAGTTTGTGTTTTTGCACACTTAGCTACATACATAAAATGAAGGAATAACATGCTATTTATAGAGGTTGGTGATGATGTGTTGGGGAAGTCTGACGTGTCTCAACCAATGGGAAGATGCCAGGTGTCACAATCTGGTAAATTGCCAATTTGACCCCAAGAACAGGAAAGGGGTTTTCTTCTCCTTTGATTTTCAATTTAATTGACTTATGTAGTTGAATTCGTCATCTCAATCCGAGTATTTTTCATGTAGAAAGTATTTTGTGAAATGCTTTGTAGCCAAATCCACGTCCTGGGCTCGTTGAAGAAGAGAGTGACACATGTCATGTTCTTGTTGGATGTTAGCCCCTCACATGGATCATTATCCATATTGGATAAAAGGTATTATTGCATGGCTTTCCCTGATTGGTGGAGAGGAGTTTAGTGCGCTACACTGTTTTGGATTCGGGTATTAAATGAATAATGAGTTGGCAGTCTAGCTGGCGATCCCAAACTTTATTTTTCTTGCATTATGATTGGTGGAAAAGCATGTGACACAGATTAAGCACAAGTTTGATGTATTTTTGACAATTTCACCCCCTTATCTTTAACAGATTATCAAAATGAGCTCCATTCTTCATTCTAATGGAAAATTTGGTCCTTTAACTTGCATTCTTGTTCATTTGACTCCCTTGACTTGGTTGACTTGAATTTTGACCAAGTTTGACTTTAATCTTGACTTTTCCAAAGTTTGCATTTAAGTCCCTCAACTTTTGAGTATTGCCAAGATAGGTCCTTCTTCTTTAAATGACTTGTCAACTTTGATCCTTCTCTTGTCTATTCATCATAAATGAACTTGATTTCCTCTTGTTTACTTGAAAATGTATCCTTGCTACCTATTTAAGCACAAACACAAAACATACCACATAATACTGCTTTATAGCACAAAAGTTAGGTATTTTCTATGTGTTTTAGGGTGATTTGTTGATTAATTGATATGAGATTTTGCTCATATCATCGTGCTTGTGAGGCTAATACAAACGGATAATCCTTGTGGCCTAAATTATTCAGGTCTACCAATGTATAACTAAGAGTGTGATCGCGTTTGACCCCATGGGCTTTGTGGTTAACCCAATCACACTCGAAAAGAGGAATTTTCCTGAAACGATAATCTAGTACCCAAATCTCTTGTAAAACCCCATAATAAATGCGATCTTTTGTGGTTGCAACTTCTTTGGATATGTGAATATCCGCTGACTGAACACTAACCCCACTGTTCTGATGAACTATGCCATTAACATTTTCATGCGAATTGTATACCCATTGATGTTATATGCATCATATTTCACTAGGCTTGCACGCGGTCCATGTGCTATCCACCTTACAGTTTCTGATACGCTATCTTTGGACATTTCTAACTCTCTCTGAACCTGAATATCATTAGAAATGTATATTACCTTCAAATTGCAGGAACAAGAAACAAATAATTTAAGAATAGGAGTGTCTGGTTACCAATAAAGCAGAGCAAATAGAAGCTTGGTAAAGTAGGCAAGCTAAACGGGGTAACCTTGGGGAGTATTCTTGGAGAGGTCTCGAGTACGAGTCTCACCAAGAACCTTCAAGAGGCCGAATTAAGAAGCAGGAGTGGGGTTTATCCCCTAAGGAGAAGGTTCGAGACTTGCATACTGCCCAATTGGATGTCACTGGAAGCTCGAATCACTAACTACTAACTAATCGTTAAAAAAAGGCAAGATAAACGAGATGTTTATGTGATTAATTTTATCATCACATCTTACAAGCAAATGCAACATTACATTGTAAGTTCTTATTTATTATAGAATATTGCAATTACAAGTAATTAATTACCTCTTCACGTAACCACTTTGCAAAAGTTTTACAATAGTCCTCTTCCTGCAATGCTATTCGTTTACTTGGGGTTTTCCTTTTCAATTGTTTCTTGTGTCGCCTAAAACGAAACAATATCTTTGATTATTATAGTAGGTATAAAATGTTAACCAACGAAATAGACATGTGTTCGTAATACTTACTCGATATAGGATAGTAGTTTATCTATATTTTGTATTACATACAAATGAGCTTTGTCAAAGAGTTCTCGAGGAATTGCACATGATTTCGTAGCCGATAATCGTTTTCTTTCTTTATTTTCATTGGTTACATGTTTCTCGGGTGGGATACCGACCGTTTTCATTGTTTTATGATACTCGCTAAAAGACTCTATTGTTTCTTCTACAATAGTCTCCTCAGCAATGCATCCCTCTGGTCTATTTCTGTTTCTCATATGTTTTTTAATAACCTTCATGCATCTTTCAAAGGATACATCCACCGAAAGTATATGGGACCACACAATTTGACCTCCCTAACTAGATGAACAGTCAAGTGTATCATAATATATAAAAATGACGGGGGGAAGTACTTCTCGAGTAGGCACAGTGTCACAACAAGCTCAGATTGCATTTCATCGAGTTCTTCAACTATTATTTCTTTCCTACATATAGATTTAAAGAAAAAGCAAAACATGATAATAGCATATCGTGTGGGTTGGTGCATGATTGATCGTATTGCAATGGGTAAAAATTCTTGCATTAGCATGTGATAGTCATGCGATTTAAGGCCGATGAGCTTCCTTCCCTTTAGGTTAATCAAACTAGCAAAATTTGAGCAATAGCCTTGTGGTACCCTGATGTTGGCTAACGTTTCACAAAATATGTCTTTTTCAGCATTCATTAATGTGTAACCAGTTGGAGGTAGTGTTGTTTTGTCTCCTTCTTGCCTAGCATACAACTCTGGTTTCACTCCCAACCCCTATCAGGTCCAATCGAGCGTTCAACCATCTTTTTTCTTTCCTGGAACATTTAGCAAAGTTTTGATAAAACTCTCACCATAATTCTTTTCTACATGCATGAAGTCAATACAATGTGGAACAGGATTATGCTTCCAATATGCTAGCTTTCCATACCATATGTTGTCTTTCTTCCAATACAGTTCATTTGCTTGGCTGGAACTACCTGCTTCTTCTGTTGACATTCTTTTCTGCTTTTTAATCTTCCCACCATTGCCTCTCACATCTGCTTGGTTTTCCGATGTCTTATTGTTTGTTTTTTTAATTTTCCCCACTTATTTTTGATATGTTGTACCTCGTTGTATATTTGTTCCCATGTCATCTGATCTGGAGCAGCGCTAAGTTCTTGTTGTCCATTAAACGCCTTCCTTTGCTTTCTGAACGGATGGTTGTATGGTAGATATCATCTATGACCAGCATAACTTTGCTTGGACGAGGCAGGAAGTCTAATACATTGTGTATGTTTCCCACAAACTACATAACCTTTGAATCCACTGTATGGGCATCCACATAATGTACCAAGTGCTGGGTAATCATTTATCGTCCATAACAGAAGGGACCGTAGCTTAAAGTTCTCTTTCGCATAAGTATCAAATGTATCAACACCTTTTTCGAATAAGATACGTAGATCTTCAACTAATGGTTCTAAAAAACATTAATATCATTCCCGGGTATCCTAATATAAGGGTCGAAAGCATGATAAATTTTATTTTCATACACAACCATGGAGGAAGGTTGTATATGACACATAACACTGGCCATACACTATGATGCCTAGTACCAGAGTTTGACGTCCACCCAATTAGCCGATATTCCTAGCCTCAAATTTCTCGGATCTGCAGCAATTACCGAAAATTGTTCGTTTATGATACGCCATGAAAGTGAATATGCGGGGTGACTTAAAACTCCATCTGTTATCCTCCTTGTCGCGTGCCATCTCAAGTCTTCTGAAATACTTGATATCTTAAAGAGTCATTTTAGTCACATGACCTTTGCTGGAATGTTTTCGTACACTTTATTCTTTTTAATGTTCAACTTCCAGCTTGTTGTCCCACATGTTGGACAATCAGTCAATTTACTGTTATCCTTCTAGTAAATCATGTAGTTGTTGATACATACATGTATCTTTTTGTAACTCGATCCCATCAACCACATCATTTTTTTGGCCTGATACGTTTTTTCAACCAGTTCGTTACTAGCAGTTAGCATCTTTTTAAACAAACTAAGTAATTCAGTAAAGAACTTATCACAAGCTCCATACTTACCCTTCAAGTTGAGAAATTTAACTATTGAGGACAACTTTGTGAAGTCAAGACATCCTTCGTAAAGTGGCTTCTCTGCGTCTAATACTAGTTCTTGAAACTTCTTAAGGTCATCCTGTTCAAAATTATCTTTTGTAGCATTAACCATGTCTACTTTTGTTGGGCCATCTGTTATAATTTCTACACCAATATCCTTGTCAAAATCAATGTCGTCAACAAACTCTGTTGTGTTGTCAACAAACTCTATTTTATCATCAACAGGTTCCGGGACAGTTGCTGATTGCTCCTCCTTTTCTCCATGTTTTGCCCAATTTTAGTACCCTGGATTAATCCCGTTACTGAATAAATGGAACTCCACTACCTCCATTGGCTGCCCTACTTTGTTTAATCATTTAATTCACGAACATGCCATTAGAAACTTCCCTTTATGACCTGGACTGTTGTTAGTATTTTGCAAGTTTTGTTGTGCAAAAGCCATAAATGCTGCTACTCCATTAGTATATTCTTTTTGGGTCCTACTAGTTCCCATCCAAGACTTGTCCATGATATATTTGAGTTCAAAATGTTACCGTATATATCCTACAAGTCAAGAAAATAATCTCAGTACAACATAAAAGGAAGTGGTTAATAACTAGATTTTACTTAGTTATGAAAGTTCGTTGAATCTAATCTTTTCGAATTGATCTCCGGTTAAAAGTGTGACTCAGTTGTTCTTGGTAACTAAAAAGGGAAGTTTGGTTATCTATTTGTATTTAAAAGGTAAAAGCGAAATGTAATAAAAATAAACTAAAAAAAGAAATAACTAATAATAAAGGAGGGAAACAAATAATAAAACGTAAATTAAAACAAAACAATTAATAAAAATAAAACTAAAAGATGAAATTAACTATCGACTCGAAAATAAAGTTTACTTAATAAAAAAGGAGATAATAAAATTAAGATGGTACTTTAAAGCTAAACGAGGCAAAACCTAAAGCGGGTACTAAATAAAAGATAAAACATGAACTTTACGAAAAAATATTAATTTTAAAATTAGACGAAAAATTCAACTAAAAATACGTAACTTTCAGAAATAAAATCGGAAAAACTTTCAGATTAAACTAAACAATTACGAAACAATACTAATTAATAAACAAGCAGGCAAACAACTAGCTCAAGCAGGCAAGCTAGCTGCTCCCTTTTTTGGCGCGAAAAAAAATAAGCAAGTAGGCAGCCATGTCATTTTCATATAAATTTTCGGAATGTTGGATTCTTCGCAATACTTGTTTTTTCGGAATGTTACTTGTTTTCAGAGAAATAGTATTTCTTCGGAATAATTACCTTTTTCAGGAAAATAGCATTCTTCGGAATAATTAGACTTTGATTTTTGCTCTTTTTCAGAGATTTCTTCAGAATAAACAACATTTTCAGAGAAAACAAAAATCTTCGGAATAATGAACTTTTTCAGAGAAATGGAGTTTTTCAGAGAAATAACAAATTTTCGGAACATCAGTAATTCAGAAAAAACTAATTTCAGGAAAAGGTGATTCTTTGAAATCAAAACCCTAATCCAAAAATATGAAAACAGATACAGTAATACTAAAAATCAGAAAATAAGCCAAAAATAAGCACAAATCAAATAAGCAATTAACCAAAACTTTAACCAAATAAACTTTAAGAAAAACTAAATAAGCCACAAATCAAAATTTTGAAAAACACTAATAAAACTAAAAATTAAAAATCAACTTTTTATAAAATAAACTAATTAAAACACTTAATTAAAAATAAGCAAAATTAAATAACATCAAACACAATAAGCTATCAAAATAAAACACATAAAAACCAATAAGCACAATCAATCAAAAACATCAATCAAAAACATCAATCAAACAAGAACATGATTAATTAGACTACATGATTATCAAAATCAAACAAGATTAAAAATAAAGAAAAGTAGAATGAGAATGATTAATTGAAAAGCTTGAAATTAAGATGATTAAAGATTCAAATTACAAGATTAATGAAAAAGCTTGAAAAACATTAAGAAAAGATAGAGAGAGTAAGTATTAAGCTACTCCAAATCCTAAACTAATCTACTCCTAAATTGACTAACCCCCTCCTAATGACACATTAGGATGGTATTTATAGGAGGAGTAAAATGTTGATGCTTTCTTCATTCTTTCTTCTTGTCTCGACTCGATTTAAATTCTTTGTCTTTCTCGACGTCGTCTCGGGATTTGTCGATATAAATTGAACTCATCTTATAATTTTCTTCTTTAATTAGACTTGGTTCATCAACTTCATTAAACTTCCGTCTTTAGATTTTTTCTTTGATAAATCTTCAGAATAGGTCTTGGACTTCCGTTCTTTTTGAACTCTTGATCTTTTGACTTCGTCTTTTGTCTTTTTCTTCGATAAAAGCCCGTGAAAGCCCGTGTTTTCACATTTTGGTCCTAAATCACAACAAAAACACAAACCACGCATAATTCCGAAATTTACGACATAAAATACACGTTTTGGCTTGGTTATTATTATAATTAAGTGGTAAAAGGATGGGTGTTTTCACACCTATCAAATCCCCTACACTTGACCATTGCAATGCCCTCATGCAATGCATTAATTACAAAGCAAGTTTTACATTTTCCATCATAATCAATCCACCTTGGCCTTTATTTAACACAAGACATTAAAGAGATAGAAAATTATAAAATTTTCAAAGGAAGAAAACAAGTAAAGAGATAAAAGACTTACATTAGGGTTTTGGATGTCATGAATGTTTATCATCCTCAAGTTTCACGTTCTCCATACCAAGCTTAAAAACGAGATCATTGTTATTATAAGTTAGCAAACTAACAATCACTCATGTGGCCCAATTATTCACTTAGACTCCCTTATTCCTAGGTGTATCTCTTATATTTTATTGTTGTGTTAAATGATCACGAGGATGCATTGTTTGACTTATTTCGATAGTTTATTTAGGCCGAAAATAAAGTAGGACGATTTAATCAATAGTTAGCTAAAGGATAAAATCTTTTATAACTGCTTCTCGGGACCTCATAAAGTTCATATCTTGGCATAACTCGCTTCACGATTTGAGATCTTTCTCGGATCGATATTTGGCATTGACTTCATACTTCAAATCTCGAGAGACGTTCATGAAATAATGGTCTTCTCTTCATAATAGGAATTTCTTCACTTGAACTTTTTGAGAGATTCTTCATATTTGGACCACGACTTCTTCATTTTTCTCCAATCTTTATTTGGAATTTTGATATACAACGATCCACCTCCTTTTAGGACTTGGATCTATTTATCCTCATACCTTGCTAGGGTCTTTTTGGATAGACTTCTCTAAGATCTTTAGGGGAGTATTTGCTTTTCGTCGTGTGTCTTGATCCTTCATATTGATTTTTGATAAATGATTCTTCACATCACTTGAGATCTTTAGCAACAAAATGTAGCCCTCATGCCATGTTAGGGCCTTTTCGGACTCGCCAATCTTCGCATCCCGCTTCAATAAGTTATGCCTTGGCTATGAACTCTAATTAATACCGAGAAACTTTTAAACGATCTTGGGCTAGAAGCTAAGTAACTTTTCAGATCGTACAACCTTACTTATTGCAATTAAATTTATTAACAAGCGATGGGAGAAAAAGCTTATAATCAACTCACATAAATTCATGAAAGAATACCAAACTTATGATTGACTCTATCATCTCTCATTCTCTACAATTCAAAATCTCAAGGAATGAGACTCGTGGATGCTTAGCCAATTAAATCAAAGTTTTGGGTTTTCAAGTCATCTATAGGATCTTGCAACTTCTTAGACTCTTTCAAGTTTAGAATTCGCATTTTAAAGATCCCTTGATAAACGACTTTCTAGGATCAATTATAGGAACTTGCGAAAAGTTCTTGTTCTTAACCCCAGAGAGTTAAGACTTTCGTGTTTTAAAGTTCCCTATATAAAAGCCTAGCAAAACTTGACTTAAACACGTTGAGGATACTAGCTAGAGTAAACTTAGATAAGTAAACTCGGGTTGAGTCAAAAGATTCACAACGTTGAAAAATTAAAACCACTTTATTAAAATTTATTCTAGCAAAGAAAGAAAATAACTATAACAAAGGAAAATACTACTATACAACTAGGCCAAAATAGATCAAAATTTTTGAAAAATGTCGAAAAATCAATTTTCCGGTTAAAATGAGGACAAATACAAGGAAAAGCCCACTTAACTTCGATAGAAGTCCCCCTACACTTAAGATAAACATTGTCCTTAATGTTTAAGCATGTGGGAGTAAACTCCCCTACACTTAGGACATTGTGTACTTTGTTTAAATCTTGCTAAGAAAAGACAACTAAAGTGATTCCTATTTTAATATTGATGAATATAAAATAGTGAATCAAAAGAGTTTAGGATAGAACCAGGAAGACGGGTACAGGGAATCATGGGTCGTCAAAAGTCATCAAGAATGGATCTTTGAAAGCTCGAATCCCTGCACATGATAAGAAATAAAACAACAAACACATACTAGGGTCTCCCCTACACTTATTATAAAAACGGAATAAAAGGATAGATACTGCGGGTTGCCTCCCGAGAAGCGCTTGTTTTTGTTGACCGAGTCACGAGCCTGACTCGTCGCCGAATTAAACGGTCCATGGGGAAGCCTCGAATGTAATACCGGGATCAAAGACCTTGTCCTCGTTCCCGGAGGACATTAATAAAGGAGAGGCCGGAGGATAAGTCTTAAAGGGTAGAAAAGTCCTCTCAACATACGAAAAGTATGTGAGGTTGTGATCCACGGGAGGTGGGGTGGGTAAAGGAAGCACATTGTCATCCCCCAAAGACAATGGATGTTGACCAAGCGGCAAAGCCGTAAAGGTGTCAATCAAGGAATGGTCAATGTCACCCCCGGGTCAAAGCACTCATCCTCGGTAATGGTTTCTAAAGGTTGGGATAAAAGGTGCTCTGGAGGGGGACTTGGGACAATATCTTCATGCAACAAATTATCAAAAAGAATATCCCCTCCGTGTCATCATCATAAATACTCGGAGGTATTGAGAGAATGTCGATTTCCTCCATAGTTGTATCATTATTCTCAACTGAAGTAATAGACGGAGGTAAAGACTCAGAAATAGGAGCAGAATTCAACGCATCAATTTTAGCAATAAGAAGATGAACTTTCAGTAATTTGTCGCGAAGAATAACGTCTTCCACCTCATCTACAAGATCAAGTTCAGTGGTGAACTTCTCGTAAGTCGGAGAGAATAAATCAACATCGCCTTCATCGCCTGGAGGAGAAGGAGACATTTCAAAATTGAAATTCTCATAGCATGGAGAAAAATCATCATCATTAAGAGCGACTTCTTCCGTAAGCTCCTCAAAAGTCTGCACATCACAAACCTCATCAAAGAATTTGTCGAGACCGAAATCACTAATCTCACTCGATGTATCACTATCCTTAGACGCATTAGGGATATCAAGAGTAGGAGTAGTAATCTCAGAAGATGGGTTGAGATTATAGATATCATCCTCGTCATCATCATAATAGTAGTATGGACGCACAAGAGGAGGAGTATAATCACTAAGATTAGATACTTGTTCTTGTTTCTGTCGCTTTTCCTCCTCCCTTGCTTCGCGTATGTTAGCTAATTCTTGTTGAACGTATTGAAGTGTATTCAAAAATTTGACTCGTTCTTCTTCACACATTCCAACAGAAGGTTGATGATCGAGGGTGTATTATGGGGGCTCAAAATTGTGAAAACCAGAATTATAGCACGGATGTGGTCCATCATAAATCATTGGTTGAAAAGAAGTAGAATACAGGTTTGGATCATAATAATTCATCGACTGACAATAAGAAGTATCGTGAGGGCCCCCACAATTGTTGCAATACGGGTATTGAGGAAAACCCGGTGCTTCTTGTAGATAGCTATTACCATTGTCATAATTGTAACCCAGTTCTTGCTCGCCATGAGGGGGGTATCGAATTGGACACGAAACATGCCAATGAGAATCGATTCCACAATATATGCAAGGGGGAGTAGGTGGATTAGAAGAAAAGGATGAATTAGTCGAATTGCACGATAGACAAAATCCAAAATGGGAAAATTGTGAATCGTAAACGGTTGGAAGATCTTTTCCGCATTGCTCGCAATAACACCATTCACATGATTCGAAACCATATAATCATCTTCCACACCCTACAGCACAAGCAACATACGAATTCATTAAGAACAACAGATAAGCAAGAAGAATATTTTTGGTGCAAAACTTTCGAACAAGAAATGCTTTTTATTATTTTTTAAATGTTTTTAGGATTTTTGAAATTTTTTTATTTTTCGATTTATGAAAATTTTTGGCAAGAAAATAACGTTCAAAAGTGAACGGGTCCCAAAATCCAACACGTCTCTCACAAAAAACCGTTAATCTTCACGAAAAGAGCTGGCAGCGACGCCATTTAATAACTAGATTTTACTTAGTTATGAAAGTTCGTTGAATCCGATCTTTTCGAATTGATACCCGGTTAAAAGTGTGACTCAGTTGTTCTTGGTAACTAAAAAGGGAAGTTTGGTTATCTATTTATATTTAAAAGGTAAAAGCGAAACATAATAAAAATAAACTAAAAAAAAGAAATAACTAATGATAAAGGAGCGAAACAAATAATAAAACGTAAATTAAAACAAAACAATTAATAAAAATAAAACTAAAAGACGAAATTAACTATCGACTCGAAAATAAAGTTTACTTAATGAAAAAGGAGAGAATAAAACTAAGATGGTACTTAAAAGCTAAACGAGGCAAAACCTAAAGCGGGTACTAAATAAAAGATAAAACTTGACTTTACGAAAAAATATTAATTTTAAAAATAGACGAAAAATTCAACTAAAAATACGTAACTTTCAGAAATAAAATCGGAACAACTTTCAGATTAAACTAAACAATTACGGAACAATACTAATTAATAAACAAGCAGGCAAGCAACTAGCTCAAGCAGGCAAGCTAGCTTCTCCCTTTTTGGCGGAAAAAAATAAGCAAGTAGGCAGCCATGTCATTTTAATATAAATTTTCGGAATGTTGGATTTTTCGCAATACTTGTTTTATTTGGAATGTTACTTGTTTTTCGGAGAAATAGTATTTCTTCGGAATAATTACTTTTTTCAGGAAAATAGCATTCTTCGGAATAATTAGACTTTGGATTTTTGCTCTTTTTCAAAGATTTCTTCGGAATAAACAACATTTTAAGAGAAAACAAAAATCTGCGGAATAATAAACTTTTTCAGAGAAATGGAGTTTTTCAGAGAAATAAAAAAATTTTCGGAACAACAATAATTTTAGAAAATACTAATTTCAGGAAAAGGTGATTCTTCGGAATTTAAAACCCTAATTCGAAAATATGAAAACAGATACAGTAATACTAAAAATCAGAAAATAAGCCAAAAATAAGCACAAATCAACTAAGCAATTAACCAAAACTTTAACCAAATAAATTTTAAGAAAAACTAAATAAGCCACAAATCAAAAATTTGAAAAACACTAATAAAACTAAAAATTAAAAATCAACTTTTTATAAAATAAACTAATTAAAACACTTAACTAAATATAAGCAAAATTAAACAAATAACATCAAACAAAATAAGCTATCAAAATAAAACACATAAAAACCAATAAGCACAATCAATCAAAAACATCAATCAAACAAGAACATGATTAATTAGACTACATGATTATCAAAATCAAAACAAGATTAAAAATAAAGAAAAGTAGAATGAGAATGATTCATTGAAAAGCTTGAACTTAAGATGATTAAAGATTCAAATTACAAGATTAATGAAAAAGCTTGAAAACATTAAGAAAAGCTAGAGAGAGAAAGTATTAAGCTACTCCTAATCCTAAACTAATCTACTCCTAAATTGACTAACCCCCTCCTAATGACACATTAGGAGGGTATTTATAGGAGGAGTAAAATGTTGATGCTTTCTTCATTCTTTCTTCTTGTCTCGACTCGATTTAAATTCTTTGTCTTTCTCGACGTCGTCTCGGGACTTGTCGATATAAATTGAACCCGTCTTATAATTTTCTTATTTAATTTAACTTGGTTCTTCGACTTCATTAAACTTCCGTCTTTAGACTTTTTCTTTGATAAATCTTCAGAATAGGTCTTGGACTTCCGTTCTTTTTGCACTCTTGATCTTTTGACTTTGTCTTTTTTATCTTTTTCTTCGATAAAAGCCCGTGAAAGCCCGTGTTTTCTTCCCTTTTCACATTTTGGTCCTAAATCACAACAAAAACACAAACCACGCATAATTCCGACATTTACGACATAAAAACACGTTTTGGCTTGGTTATTATTACAATTAAGAGGTAAAAGGATGGGTGTTTTCACACCTATTAGTGGTTGTCTTTTGATGTAAACAAATAGATATTAAGGTTTTTAATGAAGCTAAAGCTCAAATTGTACATACTATACACAACTGCAATTAGATACAGATATTGCTTACATATTGCCTAATTCAATGCAACAATATGTAGTTGTATCTTGTACTTTGTATACAATGTAGACTAGATGACATATGTCCTATATTCTTCTATGTTATCTAAAGGGGTGTTTGGATTTGGATTTTAAATACAACTTTATACTACATACATCAATCTCATACTTTTTTTTGGCTTGGTAACTACTATATCTTGCTGAAAGTATCAACTTTTGTTCTATTTCTGTTTAAGAAATGTATATTAATACTTAGAATTGATTTTGTAATTGAAAAAAAGAATACCTAATTTAGAGAATAATGAATGTGTTTCTGGTGTTGATGACCGAACCAATGACTGATGGATGGTGAATGGTGACGGGATGGTGACTGCTCAATGTAGTAAATGGTATCTAGTTTTGATAAGGAAAGGTGTAGATGAGTGTCATCGACAATTTAAATTTTGGGAAAAAGGAGGAGGGAATATCTATAATTTTAAACCATTTTGGATGGGTAGAAGAGATAGGGTGTGATTTAAAATTTTCTTTTTGGGGAAAATATGGCGGGAATAATTCAATTTTTTTAGTAAATGTTCAGTTTCACATTTTGTAGTCAAAAGTGGTATAAATTGACCATAAATCTTGTTTCTAAACCACAATATTTACTGGTTAAAGAAAATCATATCGATTAAAGTAATTTTGAAGCAAAAATTGTGTAACACAAGTATAATTCCAAAATAACTTGCAACGACATGGTATATGTTCATGTATAAATGTTACGATAACAAATATGAAAAATAAAACTGATGGGTACACCTGGGAAGGTATACAACCATTCATTCCCATATATAACTTCAAAGTACATGACTATATGTTCATAAAAAACTACAAAGACAAGTAATATGGCTAACAAAATGATTGTACCCCATCCATGGGTATTCTTCCAAAGGAATGGGTATACACCCATCCATGCCAATTAGCGTTTTAAACTGTTTACACCAAACGTACATAAACTTAACTTAAAAAAAGTCTTGAAAGTAGAAAACATGGACATCCACAAAATAGAACAAGGAGGGTCATCCATAGCCTACCTCATACTCCTTTTTCCTGTATTTGTTTCAAAATCTTTCCTTTTCGTCGAACAAGGCAGGAAACATACTACATTCCTTATTGGAAATGGCCTTTCTGTAGAAGAAAATGGATACCTAGCAGATGGCTCTGCTTTAAGTGTATCTACCTTCCAAACACTTTTCTAGTCATCGATTCACAAGTCTGACTTTATGTCTTGATGAGCCACTAGTCCCGCCTTTTTTACTAGATGAGTTATTTGCTTTGTGTTTGGACGAGGATCTGGGCTTGACAATCTGTTTAGAAGGCGCACTTTAATTGCATTTCTTTTCGGATTATGCAGTGTCATGTTTACCTCCAATTAGTTGATAACCTTTACCATATCTAGTCTCTCCCTCAGTCTCATCAGAAGTACGCTCGTCTTCAGAGGTGGTCGACTACTTTGATGGTTCATCCTGGTTCTCATGGACTGGGTGCTTGAAGTCTTGCGAGCTTTCATCATCCAAGCTTACATCAACAAAGCTTACATCATCTGAGCTTGACATTTTTTCCTTGGAGCTTTCAGAGAAGTCAAATTCGATAATATCTATAAAATACAATACTATGTTTAGAAGATATATTTATATATGATATACTATCATAACAGTTACACTAATTGTATAGTAAATTCAAATCATAAGAATTCATATACACCAAACATAATATTGTATTTGACAATACTAACCTTCCTGCAGTTGACTTTGTTTTATATGCCTAACATATTCTTCCACCCTGGATCTCATCCCATTATCAGGTTCCATTTCTCCATTACCATGTTTCTTCTTTTGGTTTACCAACTCCCATTGCTATCTTAGCTACAAAATCATATTACAAAATAGTCATAACTATTCAGCTACACCAAAGACTATATCATACAGAAAACTTGGTGAAGTATATGAAATAGTATCCTTTCCACTACAAAATGTTAAGGGTGGTGGTGGTGGATGCTATGGTGGTGAAGTGGGTGAAGGTCAATGACGAAACTTGGATAATATTATTGGGGGGACAGAATATACAAAAACAAATGAAGCTATCCCAATCACTCTGTAACACCATGACGAGACTGCAATTATACATAGTCTCATCGTCTAAATCGGGCTTAAAATACTTATAATATCATTAAAATACCCCAAAATATGCTTGTGTTTGTTCATTGTGTATTTTAGGTACGGATATCGTGAAATCAACAAAAGATCACAAGATTCAAGCAAAAACAAACAGGGGAAACGAAGCCGCATAAAGAATCGGGCCCAATAATGGAATTACCAAAAATGGTCTTGAAGTTTGAAGATTTGTCAAGATTGGTCCCTCAACTTTGGAAGACTTGTCACTTTTAACCCTTGCAAATCTCCAAAATTGCATTTGGGTCCTTTAAGTTTAAAGTAAATACAAGAAAGGTCCTTAGAATATGGTCAAATTGCATTAAAAGTCCTTATGCAAAGTTTGCAAGAACCTAGTGCCAAAATTGACAAGTGCCTCAAAGTTGTTTATATAGAAAAAAAGGGAAATTTAGCTAAAATCATGGACTAAAGAAATTTTGAGAGTCTAGGGACTATTTTGGCCAGAAAGGAAAACTTAACCCCACCACTCATATCATGCCACATCACCTAAAACTGCCACCTCACTACCCGTTTACCCATTAACCAACCCTTTTCCCAACCAAACCCGTAACCCAAACCCTACACCCCACGTCACCCCACTAAAGTTTAAACCGGTTTTATAATTAATAAAAACAAGTGGGAAACATGGTTTAAATTTTAACCTAGATCTAACACAACTATTTAACTCCTCCCTAACCCAGCTAATCCCTATAAACCTTAATTTTATTATCATTCAAAACAAAGGGGTTTACCCCACTTTTTTCTAAAACCTTAATTAAACATGTCTACATCATTTCCCAATCTTCAAAACCTTCACCAGCTCAAGTGTGGACCCTACCCACACTCCCCTTCCCCGTCCCTTTCACTCTTCACCCCAAAACTTGACAAGATGGACGGCTAGATGAAACTACTTGGTCCCTACGCACTATTCAACATCCAAGATCCCCTCATCCTCACTGGCATATCACAAGGCACCAAGGACCATCACATGTCTCTGTTTTTTACCAAGACGAATTTTCAAACTAAGGGCAATGTCGGAATTGCACGCATTAGGGTTTAGAGATTCTAGAGGGTTCTGTTTAAGCTTATATAAGGAGCTTGCAACTTGTGCAAAGCCCTTTTTTGTTCCAGTTTTTGTAACTTTTTGAATTAGTAATGAAAATGAATTTTTAGACTTTACAAAATACTGAGTTACATTTTATTGCTTATTTAGTTTAATACTTATCATTTTATGCAAATTAATTTAAGGTTTCAAAAGTTTTCATTTTAAAAAGCATATTCAGAAATTTGTTTTCTTGAAGTTCTTTTTGATTCAAATCCTTGAATCATTGAACAAGTGGAAGTGAAAGTGGAAACTTGTTCATGTGATTTCAAGTATTTGTTCATTTTCTTTTGTTGTTTAAAAAATATAGTTTCAAGTTTGGTTATCAAAAGGTTTTTGATTTTCAAAAATCTGTTTTACGTTTAACAGCTTACTGCTTATATAAGCTAACCAATAAGCTGCTTGACAACAGCTTATTGGCTACTTATATAAGCTTGAATAGTGTTTCTTGGTCTGTTGTGTTGTGTGAAGGAAACAAGACCCCATTTTCATTTGATTTCTGTTAACCATAAGATTCAAGCTAACAAGAGGGTGATCCGGAGGTCGGGGAGGATAAAAGAAGTATTTAGACTGATAGTTGCTAAAATCACACTTGTTTAGGAAAACAAGGCAATTAGGGTAAGTATTAACGAGTAGTTTAGGAAAACCACAAGTTATGACCCAAAATAAGAGTGAGTTCGTTCTCGAGGAGGCTAGTGCGTTGTGTAATGAATTGATTAATGTTTGTGATTATATTGATAAAAATAAATAATAGAAATGGGGTGAGAAGAGAATGACGGTTACGAAGATAGATCGAGCTAAGATGAAAAGGAGTTCACGTAAAACCGTAAAAACTATAAAATTAAAAATTTTAAACCTAAAAATTAATTAAAAGCTAAAAGTAGTCTAAAATAATATAAATAAGAATAAAAAATCCAATAAAAATATTTTAAAACCTTTTATTAATTAAATATTCAATTTTAAATGCTAATTAAAGCCCTAAAATTAAATATAATTAATCAAAATGTCCAAAATATTATTTTATTGAACTAATAACTTACTTATATTATCTAAAGACTAAAAAGTATTTTTCCTAAATTTTAAAAACTATTTTTCTATTTTAAAACACTTAAAACTATTTTTAAACTAAAATAATTATAAAAAATAATAAAATAATGCTAAAAATAAGTTGACACTTTTAAAAATCCTAAATTACACTAATGAACAGTAGAAAAATGAAAAAGTTTGAGAAATATAAAATTTTTCACTAAAAGACAAAAACAGTTTAAATAAAACCCTAATTATACTAAATTAATTCTAAAAAATAATTAAAAGATGAACAGTAAAAACTTTTTATACTAAAACTCTTAAAATGTTTTTCTTAATCTATAAAAAATGTTAAAACTGAAAAATAAGTATTTTTAGCACTAAATGCCAAAAACAGGAACTTAAAAAGTATTAAAAATAGCTATTTAATCTAAAAATTACTAAATGAACAGTAAAATAAAAAATAATTAAACAGGAAAATCCTAAATAAAATAAGAAAAATAATGGAATTGGTTTCAAGCCCTAACTCTAAAATTCAGTCACTAAAGACAAAAAAGATCAAAACCTGATAGTGACACTTCAAAGGGGTTTGTCTGCTAGTGAAGCAGTGCCAACTTTTGTGCTATCAGTGGGAAATTTGTTCCCACTGCTAGTGTATTTTTTTGGTCTGGTGACCAATAAGCTCAGGAGAGCTTATTTGAGGGCTTATATTGGGCAATAAGGCAACCCCACAACCAGTTGGGTTGTGGGGAGTCAATAATAGCACAAAAACACACAATCACTTCACAAAAATTCACACAAAATGCACAAAATGGTTTCTGATTAAGCTTGCACAGACCTGGGAGTATTTTACTGAATTTACTTGCACAAAAGTGGATTTAAAACCCTAAGATCTTTCACACAAATCCACCAACTAGCATATAATCAACTACAAATCCTACTAAAACCCTACCTCTAACAGATAACAAGCTTGATGGCACAAATTCTTCACAAAATCAGGCAGACAAGCACCAAATTAGTCACTGCATAAAAAGGGAGGCTGTTGTGGGCACTTTGCTGATGCAAAGTGCACTTGAGTGAGATTTGGTTGGCCAAATCTTGCTCAAGTCACTCACAGACTTACCCTAATCAAGCCAAAGTCCAATCCTAACCTAAGCTCTAACTAGGTACAAGATTAGATGGCAAAAATCACACAAAAATCATGCAGTTTAAGGCTATGACAGATTTTAGCTATGTTTTAGGTTTTATGCATACAAGACTATGCCAAAGCTAACCAAATCTATCTCAAATACTGGTATAACAAAAAGTTAACAAAAAGGAGTTGATTTTAACAGCTTTAACAACTTGTACTTATCACAACCTTATGTTAACACCCGTATCCAAACACTCTTTAAAAACTGAAAAATTAGATTTAACACAACAAACCTACACAAAACTTCACCAAATCTATCCTAATACATTTAAACATGCAAGAACAACCTTTTTAAACTAATTCAAACAGAAAATATCCCAACTCAATCAATTTCATGCAAAATCAAATAAAACTGAAAATTCAAACAAGGAAATAGAGATTTACCTTGTGGGACCCACATCCAGGTCCCACAATGGCTGCTTAGCCATCTCCTTCAGGCTGGGGCCTGAGCAGAACCTTGGACAACAATCAAGAGAGCTCAAGTTTTTCCTGCTAAGAACAATGCAGAAACAAATACCAATAATCTGTTTTCTTTCTTTCTCAATCTTTTCAAATAATTTTTCTCAAATATCTTTCCTTTCAAACACTTAACAAACCACTTACAAAATTTGGAAAACCAAATTTGGAAACAAGATTTCACCAAAAATATCAATTTTTCAGAAACCTTTTTCTGAAAATTCAAACACAAAATGTTTGAAAAATATATTAATGGAACTCAAATTCTACTCAAATATATACCAACTTTTAAAAATAATAAAAGGAATTACAGTTTCACAAAAATACCAACTTTATATAAATTTAAAAAGGGATTACAATTTTTTTGAGTAAAAAACTGGAACAAAGTCCTACTCACATGTTGAGAGGTGCTTTTATAGCATCTAAAAGAACATTCTAGGCTACCTCAATAAAATATTAATAAACTTAAACCCTAATACTTAAAAATCCGGAAATGCCCTTGGTTTTGACTGAAATCTTGGTCAAGATGGAGCATGTGATGTTGCCAGCTGTTGGGGATGATCAAGAGCGTTTGTTTGAGCTTAGGGACCAAGGAAATCATCTTGGCTATTGATCTTGTCTGGTTTGGGGTTTTGTGTGAAAGAGACGGGGCAGGGGAGGGACCTACAAGACACATAGGTGTGTTGGGGTCATGGTTTTTGTGTGGGATGGGATGACAAAGATGTAAATTAGGGATCTGGAGCAGCTTAACAAAAACCCCTTTGATATGAAGTTAATTGAGCCTGGGGTTTTTAGGGTTTATGGGTGGATTAAGGGTGGGTTTAATCTGAAATGGGGGTGATTAATTTTAAATAAAGTGTTTGGATGGAATAATTAAATAATCAGTAAATACTGATTATTTAAGTTTAGTGGAAGGTGACGTGTGGGAGGGGTGTGAGGTGGAGTGATGTGAGTGGAGGATGGAGGTGATGTGGATGATTGATTGGTGGGGAAAGGTTTGGTGGTCTTGGCAGAATAGGTCCCTTGGTTCTCTTAATTCTTTCACTTTGTATTTAACAGCCATCAACTTCAATTCCCTTTATAAACAAGTTTGGCAACTTGTCAATTTTGGCATGTAAAGTTTGTAAACTTTCACCAAGGACATCTTTTGTAATTTCATCATTCTTCAAGGGCTGAATAAGCAATATCTTGAAACTTTAAGGACCCACTTGTAATATTTGAGATATACAAGGGCCTAAAGTGACAAGTCTTTAATTCTTGAGGGACCAAACTTGACATTCTTCAATTCTTCAAGGTCATTTTGGAAATTCCAGATTTGGGTCCGGTTCATTGCGTGGCTTCGTTTCCCGTGTTCGTTTTTGAATGATTCTTGTGATCTTTTTGTCTTTTCCTTAATATCCGTACCTAAAATACACAAGCAACAAACACGAGCATATATTTGGAAGTTTTAATGATATTTAATGCATTTTAAGCCCGATTTGGACGATGAGACTATGTATAAAAGCAGTCTCATCACTCCCCATACTAAACCATTTTCGTGCCCTCACGCAATGCTAGAATTAAGTATCATAGCACTTCCAAAATTCATTTTTATTCACTTTTATTGAATGATAAACTAGCTACACTACTACTATTGCTACTACTTGTGTTATAGACATAATGTATGATTTTCATCGCAAAATCGGACGTTTAGGTTCATAGAATAAGAACACGTGAATGCTTCGTTAGAAATAATTTCATCGTCCTCGATTTTCACCCTAATTCCATGCCAAGCGTGCAACGAGATCATTGTCATTATAAGTTAGTAATGCTAACACTACTCATATGCTCTAATCACGTACTTATCCTCCCATTATTCCTAAGTTGTATCTCTTATATTTTCTTTTGTCTTGAATGTTTCACGAGGATACATTGTTTGACTTATGCGATAATAGATATTTTGGTCTAAAAATAGAGTCCTAACGGTGTAACTAAGACCATCAAATCAATAACCCCTCCAAATAGACAACGATGTCAAAAAATTAAGTTGACAAGAAGAATCGATAAACACGGTTTTATAACGGTTTTGAACATGAGACTTATTACCAATACTTTTATACGCCACCTAACGGAAGGGCCTTATTATCTTTGGTTTACCTCCATCTTTTATTCAACTTCGCCATGAAGCTTTTATTATGACTTCGGTCTTGCCTTGCCTTTTATTATCCGCCTCATCGGTGGTTTTATTAGCCAAAGACGTATATCCTCACGCTAAAGCGAATTTTGGATCTTTAAAGCTTCGAGGATTAAGGCTTGATTCACTTTCAATTTTGCATAGATTTTTCGGCCTTGTGGGGCTTCAAATTGTTTGCTAGATTTAGGTGAGCACTTGAAATCTTATTATTAGGTGAAGCTTTCGATTATTGGGGTGCCAATACTTCAAAACCGTAACGCTAGCGATACCTTAATGTCTTCCCAATTTAATTACACGGAAGCTACTAGAAAAGACTAGAAACTCAACAATCAAAACTAAACCGCTAAGTCAATATTTATTAAGCAAAAAATATTTACATGCGAAGGTAGAATAAGCAAACAACGAGAACACATGAGTTTTTGAAAGAATACGAGTATTCTACGTTTAGCATAGTAACTTATAACTAACTCTATCATTTCTCGTCCTCATTTAAGAGACTTAGCCTAATGTGTAGTTAAGGAATCAAAGCTAAGTGCTCAACACGCACGGTCGAGTCAAAAATTACTCTCATTCTCGCCATCAGAAAACCTACATTCGTGTCTTCAAACACTTATAAAACATGAGAAAAATTTTAAAATTTGGCCATTTTTGCCTTATTTTGCAACAAAACGATAAACAAAAAGATAAAATTTGGAAAGCGTGAAGGTTTGGCAAGGCAAGTATCTATTCACCCCCCCATACTAAAGTTAAACATCGTCCTCAATGTTTCGAGTCTAGGGTGCAAACACCCCCATACTAGAGACGTAGTCGAATGCCTAATCTAGCATGGAAAGGGTGTAACCAATAAATTAATAGCCGTTTATGAAGTGTGCTATAAACCTAAGGTTAGAACATCAAAAGGATATATCATTTGGATATTGAGAAAGTCTCCAAAGCAAATGATCGAGTGCTCCCATAAAACGAACACGAGAGGCTCCAATCGTGAAGATCATGATCTAAAAAACCACAATGCACAAACAACCACGGAACAAAGGTTGGAAGGGCACAAATCCCCTAACATTAAACTAATTAGAAGGCAATAATATGTACATGGATAAGCATGGGTCTCCCCCACGAGGCACCTTGTTTTTGATAACCGAGTCAAAAGATCGACTCGAATCCCCATAAATGTGATCATTTAGGGATATCATGGTATGGTCAATTTTTGGTGGGGCTTACATGATAAACAAGGCCAAAAAACAACCGGTATTAAGGACTAAGTCCTTAGATGGTGCAAAATACCAGGATCGAAGATGGCGTTCTCATTTTCATTGGAAAAACAAATCAACGCCAATTCATCATGAGTCAAAAACCCAAAGGGTTTCAAGAAAATAGATGAGAAGAAATAGAAGGGTGGGACAATGGGTAAGTCATAAAAACATTGAGCTACTCGAGGTAGACTCGCACCAATCAAATAGAAATATTTTCCATTTATTACATCGGTGGAAGACCGAGATTTCCCTTTAAAAGCAATTCCGGGATCAAATATCTCGTCCTCGGTGGAGAAAGGGGAGGGAACATAAGGGATTTCCCCCACACTAGGTCCACACAAAGCATCGTCAAAAGGAGAAGACGAGCTTGTAGTACTCAAAACACGTGGTGATGACGGAGTTAGAGTTGTAGAAAAATCTTTTAAATCCAATTTAAAAGTTTTTCCTTTTTCATCTTTTAAACTCTCTTTGTGAAAACCCGATTTAATTATGTCAAAAATACTTGGTGTTTCTAAAGCAATGTTAGTCACACTAAAAATTCTCACAATTGAAAACCGTTTTCGTAAAGGTGGTGGTAAGTTCTCAAAACGTTTGTCAACAAAGAAAACTCCCCCATTTGGGTCAACATATTCATCATCCGAAGAATCATTCACAATTGGAATCGTAGGCTTAACACTCTTAACCTCCACCGGCGGAGGGGACGGAACTTCATTTTTCTCAACAACTTCTAAAACTCTTTTTGAAATCTTTTTGCAAATGTTTTTGATGGGATTGACATTGTACAAAGACGTGATAGAATACACATGAGAAAGTGTGGAGTTTTGAGTTGCATTAATGACGAGTTCTTCCTCATTGAAACGAAGAGTGATTTTTCTTGCATGCACATCGATAAGTGCTCTCGAGGTATCCAAAAATGATCGACCTAAAATTAAAGGAACTTTAGGATCGATGGGAATGTCAACAACAATAAAGTCCACAGGATAGTAGAACTTTCCAACTTTCACAAAGACGTCCTCGGCTACTCCACAAGCTAGAATTGTAGAATGATCGGCCATCTCGATTGACAATCTTGAAGGAGTGAGATTGGTAAGATTGAGCGATTTAAAAATCTCAAGAGGCATCAAATTAATACTAGCACCAAGATCGGCCAAGGCGTAGCATTCTTCCATATCTTGTATAGCACATGGGATTAAAAACTTGCCGGGATCACCGACTTTTTGAGGTATGCGGCTAAGAAAAACCGAAGAACAACTAGACGATTTTTGCAATTTCTCTTTGTTATTCAACATACTTTTGAAGTTTGCGGCAAATCGAGGCATCATGACCAAGGCGTCGGCAAAACTTATATTGAAATGCAAGTCACGAAACATTTTCATAAAAAGTTCAAATTGATAATTATTTCGTTCTTGTGCCTTTTCCTTGTCTCGTCTTGAAGGGTAAGGTAAGGGTGGTGTGGGTTGGGGCATAGGCATAGGCATCGGCCTTGGAATCTCGGGTTCCATGATTGGTATTGGTTCAACCGTAGGTGTGGTTTGAGCGGTACTTCGTGGGCTTTGAATTTGCTCCTTTTCTACCACCACCTCGGGTTCTTTCTCTTTTTCCTTCTCCGTAGAAGTACTTGGACGAGAAATGGGTTCTTTGAAAGTTTTACCACTACGAGTAGTAATAACCTTCAATTCTCCTTTCGGGTTCACGATGGTATCACTAGGAAGACCACCCGAAGAAGAGGGTTTACACATGATAGCTTCAAACATTTTGCCCATTCGGTCTTCAAACTTAGATTGCCTAGCATCCGCTTTTAACAATTCTTGCTTAATCTCATGTTGACCTTGCTCCCTTTTTTGTTGATTTTGTTGGAGTCGTTGAACATTTCCTTCCATTTTATTAGCATGAGTTTTAAGTTCATTAGCAAGTTCATTTTTAAGCTCGTTTTTCAACTCGGATCTTAAGCTAACCATTTCACGTTGCATATTATCAAACTTAGCATCATTTGCCTTTGCATAATTCAAAAACTCTCCTTGAAGATTTTTGGTGTGATCATTTTGAAAACCTTGAGTAGAAGTTTGAAAATCACGGTTTTGGTTTTGGTTTGAAATTTGCCCATTTCCACTTTGATAATTACCCTTGTTGTAATTACGTTGATTTCCTTGATAATTACCACCTTGATTGTTGTTTCGATAGTTATTAGCATTTTGATTTGGTGGAGCTTGATTTTGGCGGGAGCCTTAACCGTTTTGGTTATAAGTTCCCGTGGCTATATAAGCACTCGAAGTGTTACCATCCGCGGTAATGCACTCGGAAAGATCATGAGCTCCACCACACGACAAACAACTCTTAGCAACCGCTTTAACTGAAGCGGAATTCGAAGCTTCTTGAGCTTTTCAATGGGACATAAGAGTCGAAAACCTATCGAAAAACCGATTCTCCTCATTTGCCTCATCTTGTAAGGCATTAATGCTACGAGACGATGGTGACGATGATGAACCCAATTTGGTAACACTCGGTGTGTTACGAGGGCTATAAACCTTAGACCTATTTTCAATTATCTCCAAAGCTTCTTCAACCGTTATACACAAAAAATTACCACCTGCGGCGGCATTTAAATAATATCTTTCATGATCATTAAGTCCATTGTAAAACGTGTCAATTTGATGCAAGTCGGAAAAAACGTGATGAGGACATTCATGTAACATTTCCTTAAACCTATTCCAAGCCGTTGAAAAACTTTCATTTGATTCTTGTGAAAACTTTGAAATCTCATTTTTCAAATGCGTAGTCTTAGAGGGCGGAAAAAATTGGTTCACGAACTTTGAAACGAGATCCCTCCACGTCAATATAGAATTGGGTGGCTCTTTCTCTAACCAAATTTTAGCGGGTCCCGCTAAGGAATACGGAAAAAGCATCATCTTAATCGAGTCATTCGAGACATCCTTAAATTTAGAAGTGGCGGTAAGACGGTTGAATTGGCGGATATGGTTGTGGGGATTGTCCTTCTCATCATCACGGAATTTGTTGTTTTGGATCATCGACAACAAACCCGTTTTCACCTCAAAATTCTCCGCAAGGATTGCGGGAATCACAATAGCTTCTCCATAACCCTCGGTGGGTGCTTGAAGTAACTCCATCATAGTTCGATTCGCCATGGTTGGTGCTTCTCTTACAATGGGTTCGTCAATAGGAGACTCCTCACTAGAATAATTTGGAGTGGGAGTTTTGTTCTTTCGTTTACGTGCACGTCTTGCTTGATTACGAGTTAGCATAAACGTCAAGTACAACGAGGGGACGAGCAAAGAAGATTCTTTTTGGTGTTTTGTATTTTTTTTTGTGGTTTTTGATTGTATTAACCTTTTTGGAATTTGGTGAAATGTATTAGGTAGACACAAATCTACAAATCTCCTCCTTAATCAAATCTCTCGATTAAAGAAGCCTCAAGGAATGAAAACGATCACGTGAAGTGAACGCCTTCGATGACTTTAGAACGTTGGTGGAACACCAAAACGTTCAAGAGGGTTTAATCAATGGAAACCAAGAAAATATATATGATATGTAATAATACTTTGGGCGGCAAAACCCTCGATTAGCCTTCAATCTCAAAATACGCACAAGCAAGCGGAGGAAACGAGGTGGCGCGAAGCACTTAAGAGCCTTTTTCCTTTAGGTCGTGAAATACAACCGCCTTATACCCACCTTATAGTTTGTATTTTTCAAAATCGAGCTTCACGAAAGTATTTATCTATTTTTGCCTTTTTTTCTTTGGTTTGAGATTCGAATACAATGATTGGGTAATGACCTCCCAAGTCAAGGTTTTGATTTCTCACGTATTTGGAGTACTTGTGAATTTATTGTTCTACGTATACAATATATTAATAATATTCACACAAAAACCGAAAACCGATAATACGTATTAGTAGAGTGCTACTAATACAAATACTAATTATGGTTAGTATATAAAAACAACAATTGCAATCAAAACACAACACGCCTCCCTGGCAGCGGCGCCAAAATGATAGTTGCTAAAATCACACTTGTTTAGGAAAACAAGGCAATTAGGGTAAGTATTAACGAGTAGTTTAGGAAAACCACAAGTTATGACCCAAAATAAGAGTGAGTTCGTTCTCGAGGAGGCTAGTGCGTTGTGTAATGAATTGATTAATGTTTGTGATT
Organism: Glebionis coronaria; assembly: GCA_025667525.1. Classification (NCBI taxonomy): domain Eukaryota; kingdom Viridiplantae; phylum Streptophyta; class Magnoliopsida; order Asterales; family Asteraceae; genus Glebionis; species Glebionis coronaria. The sequence continues at coordinate 305,099,442 of CM046878.1, read as the reverse complement.
ATATTGATAAAAAGAAATAATATAAATGGGGTGAGAAGAGAATGACGGTTACGAAGACGGATCGAGCTAAGACGAAAAGGCGTTCACGTAAAACCGTAAAAACTACAAAATTAAAAATTTTAAACCTAAAAATTTATTAAAAGCTAAAAGTAGTCTAAAATAATATAAGTAAGAATAAAAAATCCAATAAAAATATTTTAAAACCTTTTATTAATTAAATATTCAATTTTAAATGCTAATTAAAGCCCTAAAATTAAATATAATTAATCAAAATGTCCAAAATATTATTTTATTGAACTAATAACTTACTTATATTATCTAAAGACTAAAAAGTATTTTTCCTAAATTTTAAAAACTATTTTTCTATTTTAAAACACTTAAAACTACTTTTAAACTAAAATAATTATAAAAAATAATAAAATAATGCTAAAAATAAGTTGACACTTTTAAAAATCCTAAATTACTCTAATGAACAGTACAAAAATGAAAAAGTTTGGGAAATATAAAATTTTTCACTAAAAGACAAAAACAGTTTAAATAAAACCCTAATTATACTAAATTAATTCTAAAAAATAATTAAAAGATGAACAGTAAAAAAATTTTATACTAAAACTCTTAAAATGTTTTTCTTAATCTATAAAAAATGTTAAAACTGAAAAATAAGTATTTTTGGCACTAAATGCCAAAAACAGGAACTTAAAAAGTATTAAAAATAGCTATTTAATCTAAAAATTACTAAATGAACAGTAAAATAAAAAATAATTAAACAGAAAAATCCTAAATAAAATAAGAAAAGTAATGGAATTGGTTTCAAGCCCTAACTCTAAAATTCAGTCACTAAAGACAAAAAAGATCAAAACCTGATAGTGACACTTCAAAGGGGTTTGTCTGGGCAGTGCTAACTTTTGTGCTATCAGTGGGAAATTTGTTCCCACTGCTAGTGTATTTTTTTGGTCTGGTGACCAATAAGCTCAGGAGAGCTTATTTGAGGGCTTATATTGGGCAATAAGGCAACCCCACAACCAGTTGGGTTGTGGGGAGTCAATAATAGCACAAAAACACGCAATCACTTCACAAAAATTCACACAAAATGCACAAAATGGTTTCTGATTAAGCTTGCACAGGCCTGGGAGTATTTTACTGAATTTACTTGCACAAAAGTGGATTTAAAACCCTAAGATCTTTCACACAAATCAACCAACTAGCATATAATCAACTACAAATCCTACTAAAACCCTACCTCTAACAGATAACAAGCTTGATGGCACAAATTCTTCACAAAATCAGGCAGACAAGCACCAAATTAGTCACTGCATAAAAAGGGAGGCTGTTGTGGGCACTTTGCTGATGCAAAGTGCACTTGAGTGAGATTTGGTTGGCCAAATCTTGCTCAAGTCACTCACAGACTTACCCTAATCAAGCCAAAGTCCAATCCTAACCTAAGTTCTAACTAGGTACAAGATTAGATGGCAAAAATCACACAAAAATCATGCAGTTTAAGGCTATGACAGATTTTAGCTATGTTTTAGGTTTTATGCATACAAGACTATGCCAAAGCTAACCAGATCTATCTCAAATACTGGTATAACACAAAGTTAACAAAAAGGAGTTGATTTTAACAGCTTTAACAACTTGTACTTCTCACAACCTTATGCTAACACCCGTATCTAAACACTCTTTAAAAACTGAAAAATGAGATTTAACACAACAAACCTACACAAAACTTCACCAAATCTATCCTAATACATTTAAACATACAAGAACAACCTTTTTAAACTAATTCAAACAGAAAATATCCCAACTCAATCAATTTCATGCAAAATCAAATAAAACTGAAAATTTGAAAATTCAAACAAGGAAATAGAGATTTACCTTGTGGGACCCACATCCAGGTCCCACAATGGCTGCTTAGCCATCTCCTTCAGGCTGGGGCCTGAGCAGAACCTTGTACAACAATAAAAAGAGCTCAAGTTTTTCATGCTAAGAACAATGCAGAAACAAATACCAATAATCTATTTTCTTTCTTTCTCAATCTTTTCAAATAATTTTTCTCAAATATCTTTCCTTTCAAACACTTAACAAACCACTTACAAAATTTGGAAAACCAAATTTGGAAACAAGATTTCACCAAAAATATCAATTTTTCAGAAACCTTTTTCTGAAAATTCAAACACAAAATGTTTGAAAAATATATTAATGGAACTCAGATTCTACTCAAACATATACCAACTTTTAAAAATAATAAAAGGAATTACAGTTTCACAAAAATACCAACTTTATAAATTTAAAAAGGGATTACAATTTTTTTGAGTAAAAATCTGGAACAAAGCCCTACTCACATGTTGAGAGGTGCTTTTATAGCATCTAAAAGAACATTCTAGGCTACCTTAATAAATTATTAATAAACTTAAACCCTAATACTTAAAAATCCGGAAATGCCCTTGGTTTTGACTGAAATCTTGGTCAAGATGGAGCATGTGATGTTGCCAACTGTTGGGGATGATCAGGAGCGTTTGTTTGAGCTTAGGGACCAAGGAAATCATCTTGGCTGTTGATCTTGTCTGGTTTGGGGTTTTGTGTGAAAGAGACGAGGCAGGGGAGGGACCTACAAGACACATGGGTGTGTTGGGGTCATGGTTTTTGTGTGGGATGGGATGACAAAGATGTAAATTAGGGATCTGGAGCAGCTTAACAAAAACCCCTTTGATATGAAGTTAATTGAGCCTGGGGTTTTTAGGGTTTAAGGGTGGATTAAGGGTGGGTTTAATCTGAAATGGGGGTGATTAATTTTAAATAAAGTGTTTGGAGGGAATAATTAAATAATCAGTAAATACTGATTATTTAAGTTTAGTGGAAGGTGACGTGTGGGAGGGGTGTGAGGTGGAGTGATGTGAGTGGAGGGTGGAGGTGATGTGGATGATTGATTGGTGGGGAAAGGTTTGGTGGTCTTGGTAGAATAGGTCCATTGTTTCTCTTAATTCTTTCACTTTGTATTTAACAGCCATCAACTTCAATTCCCTTTATAAAGAAGTTTGGCAACTTGTCAATTTTGGCATGTAAAGTTTGTAAACTTTCACCAAGGACATCTTTTGTAATTTCATCATTCTTCAAGGGCTGAATAAGCAATATCTTGAAACTTTAAGGACCCACTTGTAATATTTGAGATATACAAGGGCCTAAAGTGACAAGTCTTCAATTCTTGAGGGACCAAACTTGACATTCTTCAATTCTTCAAGGTCATTTTGGAAATTCCAGATTTGGGTCCGGTTCATTGTGCGGCTTCGTTTCCCGTGTTCCTTTTTGAATGATTCTTGTGATCTTTTTGTCTTTTCCTCAATATCCGTACCTAAAATACACAAGCAACAAACACAAGCATATATTTGTCAGTTTTAATGATATTTAATGCATTTTAAGCCCGATTTGGACGATGAGACTATGTATAAAAGCAGTCTCATCATAGACATTTTTAGAGAGAGAAAGATAAAGCTTGAAATGAGTGTGTGTATTTAGAGAGAGAAGTGAAATACACAATAAGAAGAATCCTCACCCCTTCATGGAAGTAAGGAGGGGTATATATAGGCTAGACATGGAGTGACTTTGACAACTTAGCAAAAGTAGTCCCTCCATGTTTTTCCCATATGAAACTAATGTAATTTCGTAAATGGCGCTCACATTATAGGGCTAACAATCTTCCCCTAATGTGGAGACATACGAAATTACTTACAATGTTCCTAACAAGTAAAAATACAACAAAATAAAGTCTTCCAAGGCGCTTCCAATGCTGAGGATGTCTTTTAATTCTTCTTGTCTTCATAACTTGTACCTCAGCTTGAATCCTCTTTGTCTTTGCTTGTTGTGGAACAATTGTAATATGCATGATTTGGATTAACTTCCCCCCAATTCATGCAGCATGCATTAAAAAAATTTCTTCATAGACTTCTTTTTGACGAAGTTTCTAAATCAGCTTCCCCCCAAACCAATATCTGTATCTTAAGCAGATTCTGACACTTTGATGTAGTTTGAACAATCTTCTAGCTCATCGGTTAAAGTGCACATCGGAAATTTGTAGAAGAACCACACCAAATAATACTGCTTCTATACTGTTTCATGTCGTTTAGGTTTTGGTGATAATCCGTTTAGGGTAACATGCAGGAAATCAACAACAATTCTTCTCACGCTTGCAGAATACTTCATAAAAATCATATAAAGTAAGTAGATACCATTCCATGTACACTACTTCCCCCTGGAAGTTGATCTGATTACTTCAAAGTACACGATCTTCCCCCATGATGATTTTGAACTCTCGGAAGCATCATTATCGTGGACGTCCATATACTCGAGAAGTTCTTAGTCTTAAGCAAATGTCTTGAAAAGTTTTGAAAGTTGTTGAGAAACTTTGAAATATTTTTGCTTAGACTATGAAGTACCATTGTCGTTATGAGGCTCATAAATATCCCGTGAGAATTGATTGCTGATTCCATCTCTCTCTGTCTAACTTACCAACCTCGAATTCATTCGGCTATTTGTTGTGACCACATGTGAAGTAAACCCGATATTCCAACCTTGAAACTGAAGTACAATCCCCCAAATTTGTTACTTAAGCTTGCACTTATGTCGATTGAAGAACGGTGCAGAAACAAGTCTCTTATACCTCTTGAAGTTATCCACACGAGTAACTGCGTGTGACACCCAAAAATGATAGTTATCCATGTCGTCGACCATCCACCCCTTGACAGTGGAAACTAGATAATTCAAGTCTCAGTCATAAATTTTATCGCCCAAGCAAGTCATCAATCGATAGACTGGGTTTGAAGAAAAGGGGTAGAAAAATAGAAGGAAGGCTCGATGATGAAATAAGTAGACGCCTTCATGAAATCCCACTTCAACTTCAAATAAAGAATACCAAATCCACTTCGTGATTACTTGTCTTTGTAGAATCAAAACTAGCCTTGTCGTTAAAGTGAATCTTATATCGGATCGTTTTAGCGTTAAGTGGTTTGTTTGCTTTGGTGTTGAGTTTGAGAATGTCGTTAACTAGAACAAATTATGTAATGAACTGTCATTAAAGAACAAAATTTGTCTAGATAACTTGTCGTTTAAGCCTGAACATCAGTATTATGCCCCACTGATGCGCGGATCGACCTCATTATACTAGAATTTTCTTTATCATTTAAGCACTTTTGATTGAAACATAGCAAATACCCGACATCGAAAATAGTATCATCATAGCCCAAATTATACTCTATTCAAATGTTGGTATCAATTATCCATAACTTTTCTCAGCCCAAAATCTCTTTCCATAGCTAGCCAAGCCCATCATCATTTGAATCTAATTACATTTCATTATGATCGGCCCATATTAGTCCTTAACTCCTTATACCCGGTCATTGGGAAATATGGGATATATATGAAATCAGCTTTAACCTAATCATTCTTAAAAAAACCTAATCCCACTACTCCTTATTACTCCGCCCCCATCTCCTTTTTTTATCTCATCAAATATTAGCAGTTACCATACACAAATCCTCATCTTCAAAACTTTGCAAATAAAATCATATCTAAACCCCGTTATTTGTAGCAACCACACCCAATTAATCTTGAATCCCGTATATCTCAGATCCTACAAAAACTCCTTTACATCTCAAATCACTTAATATGGTATAAGCTGGTAAGAATCATTACAAGAACGAGGACATAACAACAAGGTCTCCCAAAATGAGGGTCTCGGGTAGTTATCAATGATTGCATGTGATTTATTCATTTTAATTTGAGTCCGTGATTTCCAAATCGAAACAAAGTTTGATTGCAACATATTTGTTGTAAATCTTTATTCATTTTCGAATAGCAAAAAGATGAATGCATCTTTACAAATCTATGATGATATCTTTAATTTCGTGACAGATCTTAGAAGGGTCTATGTTTGCATGTCAAAAACACGAAATAGATTAACTGAGATCTCTTGATTTCTGTTTTATAAATCGAGTCTAGTTAGATGAGCTGGGAGATGGAGGTTGTGGTGGGTATATGACGAAGGGTTTAGGATAGATTGATTCGGATTTGATATTGATGTTGCGAGTTTTTATTAGAAGTGTTGAGTATTGGTCTCGATAGAATTGAGAAGTCATGGTTTTGGAATTATTATTTTTTTTACAAAATGCATCTTGCAATTTTTTACATCGCAATGTTTTGATGAGTCATTGCAATGTTTTCCTAAGATCTCATCGCAATGTTTTAAAATGGCCATCATCGGAATATTTCAAAAGTACCATGTCGCAATATCTCAAAATCACCTTCTCCATCGCAATGTTTTTCAGAATTCTCATCGCAATAAATCCAAACACCCATCGCAATACTAAGCAGAAATCCCATCTCAATCTTTTGAGAGAAATGTTGTTGCAATGTTTCCATCGCAATAACCATATCTTTTCAACCATCGCAAAAACCATCTGAGATCCATCGCAATATAAAACCCTAGACATTGCGATTGATTTTTGTCACAAAAGTACAAAAGTTTTGTCTTTTACCCGAAAAAGGTGGATCTGGTGATATTTCCAGATCTGCTTTTTTTCATCTTCATAAATTCACACAAAGCGCAGATTTTAAAAAACGAGACTTATTAAGAAGAACAGATCCCAATAAGAACAGGTTTGATCAGCCACGGGTACATATTCCAATAAAAAGCATTTATCATGTAGCATTTTTGGACTTAAAAAATGAGACTTTATGGCCGGATTGGACACTTTTTAGACGGACCAGTAACACTAAAAACACCACCGTGACATAAAAACTTATAAACTAAGCTTTAAAACTGTAATAATTTGTAACAGCCACATAAATAAGCAAACATAAACACAAAACACCCCCGGTTAGCTCTGATACCAATTGTTAACCATAATATTCAAGCTAACAAGAGGGTGATCCGGAGGTCGGGGAGGATAAAAGAAGTATTTAGACATTTTAAGAGAGAGAAAGATAGAGCTTGAAATGAGTGTGTGTATTTAGATAGAGAAGTGAAATACACAATAAGAAGAATCCTCACCCCTCCATAGAAGTATGGAGGGGTATATAGAGGCTAGACATGGAATGACTTTGACAACTTAGCAAAAGTAGTCACTCCATGTTTTGCCCATATGAAACTAATGTAATTCCGTAAATGGCGCTCATATTTTAGGGCTAACAATTTCATTTGTGAAGATATTACCACCCTTGGGTCCCTTGTGGATTCCAACAATAGTGTTCTCTACTTTTACATAAGCTCATAAACTGCCTCCCATAAGCCCAAAGAAGGACCAATAGAAGGCATCAGCTAAGTATTTTTGGCTTGAACCCTACTGGTTTCAATTTCTTTTGATTTATGTGACTTTGGTAGATTGACTGTTTATGTGTTAGTGTAAGCTTGGTTTGTTCTTATTTCAGTTTATTATGCATGTATGAGTAGGTATTAATCAGTATTGGGAGCCTTTGGTTTGAACGTTTTTTGTAAAATTTCTTATTTCAAAACATAAGGAGTGTTTGGATTTGGGATTTAAGGCAAGTTGGTGACAAAATTTTGGTTTAAAAACCAGTCAAACACACTTGATATAGTTAGTGTTAGGATATTTTGGTAGTATATTTCAAGTTAGTAGGAAAAAATCAGATTTGCATGCTTCAGGTTGGTTAATAACTGTCAAGTAAAATCAGTGGGCCATAAACAGCTTTGTTTTAGTGTATTTCATGATAAAATCTTGGTTATTGTTACAGCATCAATTAATATAGGATTTGGAAATTGCTTGTCGTAGTTTGGGTGTGTTTTGAGTGAGATTTGGTCAGCCAAATCTCACCCAAGTGGTCAATCAGACCAGGTAAAACCCACCAGACCTGTGCAACCATTACAGTGACTGCATTTGTGTATTTGTGTGTCATTTTTGGCTTGGACTTGGTAATTTTATTGTTTACTTGACTCCCCACAACCCAACTGGTTGTGGGGGTGCCTTTGGTTCCAAGCAAACCAAGTAACAAAGATTTTATAAGCAAAACGGCCACAAGACCCATTTTTTAGTTAGAGTAGTGGGAAAAACTTTCCCACTGTTAGTGTGTTTGTAGCCACTACTACACATACAGACAAAAGCTTAGTGACCTGTCAACATCAGTTTGTGAATTTTTTTGTCTTTTGTGACTTAAATTTGTCCATTTCATTATTTTCAATTTTCCTGTTTTTGTAATTTAATTTTAGAATTTTTTATTAAGTTTATTTTCATTTTACTGTTCATTGGGTATTTTTTGGAACTAATTCAGTTTTTAAATTAGTTTTAATTAATCTGATTTTTGTGTTTTAGTGCAAAAAGTAATATTTTTAAGTTTTTCAAATTTTCCTAGATTCAGAAAAATATTTTAAGATTTTTAGTTAAAAGAGTTTCACTGTTCACTCTTTTTATTTATTTTTTAGATCTAATTTAAGTTTAAATAGTTTTTAATTAAAATTGTTTTGTCCTTTAGTGTAAAAAATTTCTTTTTTCAAACTTTTTCATTTTCTACTATTCACTAATATAACTTAGGATTTTTGAAAAAGTCAAATTAATTTTAGCATTATTTTATTATTTTTAATCATTATTTTAGTTTAAAAGTTATTTTTAGTGTTTTAAAAATAGAAAAGTAGTTTTTGAAATTTAGGAAAAATACTTTTTAGTCTTTAAATACTAATATAAGTGAGATATTAGTTTAATAAAATAATATTTTAGGCTTTATATTTGATTTTTGGGCTTTATTTAGCATTAAAAATTGAATATTTAATTAATAAAAGGTTATAAAATTAATTTATTGAATTTTTATTCTTATTTTATATTATTTTAAACTTAGTTTTCATTTTTAATTAATTTTTAGCTTTAATTTTTAATTTCGTCGCGTTTTACGTATTTACGTTCGCGTTTTACGTCATTACGTCATAGTGTAATCGTAGTCGTAGCTCGTCTTTAATTTTCTCTCTTCTAAACAAAAAACGACACTAATCCAAAAATTGTTTTTATGTAATTGGCATCTTATTCACACACCTCCGCCGAGAACGAACTCGCACTTATTCGATTCGTCGTTTTTCCTAAATCGTCAAGTTTAATACTTGCCTATTATACACGTTTTTTCCTAAAACGTGTACGAAAATCCTACATCACACCCCACTTGAGGAAATTATCGAACGAGAGCTAACTCTTTTACCTCCACTTCCTCCTACGAGTGAAGTTGATTTTTCCAAGATCGACGATGAAATTAATGAGTTGGAACGTCTTATTTTCGATGACAAACCAACTCATGTAACCACCAAAAATCCAATTCTCGAGGAGTTACCTAATCAACACTCCTCAAATGAAAATTACGTTTACCAAATTCGCGAGGATTTAACTTATCAACAATCCCCAAAAATGAATGATGGTTTCGTGCTTGATCGTGATCTTTTCGAGAGAGTTTCTAAGATACTCAAGGAGGAGAATGACAAACCTTGGTTTGACAAGCCTATATTTGATGAAGAAATCGATGAGATCGACGTTCATGAGGATGACGAATATGTTGACCCCGAGGGGGCAGTGTTTTTTATTGATCGACGTTTTGAGAACTTATACAATCCACCACTCCCTAAACGCGACTTAAATGTGAGGATTTTTAGCGTGACCAATCTTGAGTTTGAAACGCCAAATATTTTCGACATCATAAAATCGGGTTTTCATAAAGAGCTTTTAAACCATGAAAAAGGGAAAGATTTTAAAATTGATTTAAAAGATTTTTTTACATGCTTAACTCCGTCATCACATCGTTATTTGAGTGCTACCACCTCGTCTACTCCTATTGACGATGGTGTGTGTGGTTTTAGTGTGGGGGAAGCCCCTTATGTTTCTTCACACTTTACCACCGAGGACGAGATATTCGATCCCGGAATTGCTTGTAAAGGGAAATCTCGGTCTTCTACCGATGCAATAAATGGAAATCTTATCTATTTGCTTGGTGTGAGTCTACCTCGAGTAGCTCATAAGTTTGCCTTACCCATTGCCCCACCTTTCTACTTCTCATCTCTTTTCTTTAACCCCTTTAGGGTTCCACTATCAGCTGAAGTAGCGTTGTTTAGTCTTTCATCCGAAAACAAGGAAGCTATCTTTGACCCCGGTATACGTGTATCGGGTTTTTAAAGTACTCCATGTAATTTTGGGCATTGTTTATCATGTAAGCCCCACCAAAAATGACCATACCAAGATTATCCCTAAATGATCACATTTATGGGGATTCTAGTCGAGCTTTTGACTCGGTTATCAAAAACAAGGTGCCTCGTGGGGGAATCTCATGCCTATCCATTTATTTTTCTATATAATAACGAGGGGACTTGTACTCTTCCAACCTTTGTTTCGTGGTTGTTTGTGATTGTGATTTATTAGGTTCATCGTCATCATTGAAGCCTCTCATGTTCGTCTGATGGATCACTCGAGCTTCGATTGTTGCCTTTGGAGATTCCGATATCCGATGATATCCTTTTATGTTCTAACGTTTATCTTATTAGCATAATTCATAAACGGCTTTTAGGTTATTCGTTTTACCCTTTCCATGCTCGAGATTAAGCATTCGACTTCGTCTCTAGTATGAGGGTGTTTTACCCCTAGACTGAAACATTGAGGACAATGTTTAGTTTTAGTATGGTCACCTTGTTGACGTCACCACGTAATCCAATATTCATCTTTTTGTTATCGTTTTGTTGCAAAATAAGGCTAAAATGGCCAAATTTTAAATTTTTTCGTATTTTTCATAAGTGTTTAAGACACGAATGTAGGTTTTCTGATGGTGAGAATAAGAGTAATTTTTGACTCGACCGTGCGTGTTGAGCACTTAGCTTCGATTCCTTAACTTTTTAGGCTAAGTCACTTAAATGAGCACGAGAAATGATAGAGTTATTTATAAGTCTCATAATCTTTCAAGTTCTCATGTGTAGTAATTATTAGCTTATTCTCCCCACGCTTTTGTTTAAATAAGTCTCAATAAGTAAGGTCGTACGATTTAAAAGGTTACTTAGCTTCTAGCCCAAGATCGTTTAAAAGTTGCTCGTGTTCGAATAGAGTTCATAGCGAAGGCATAACTTATTGAAGCGGGATGCGAAGATTGGCAAAGTTCCAAAAAGGCCCTCACAAGGCATGAGGAACTTCATTTTGTTGCTAAAGATCCAAGATGATGTGAAGTATCATTATTCCAAAATCAATATGAAGGATCGAGACACATGACGAGAAGCAATATACTCCCCAAAAGATCATGGATAATTCTATCCAAAAAGACCCTAACAAGGTAAGAGGATAAATATATCCAAGTCCTAAAAGGAGACGGATCGTTGTATAGCAAAACCCCAAATAAAGATCGAAGAAAAATAATGAAGTCGTGGTCCAAAACGTCAAGTGAAGAAATTCATATATGAAGACCATTATTTCAAGAACGTATTCTAAGATTCGAAGTTCGAAGTACATGCCAAATATCGGTCTGAGAAAGGTCTCAAATCATGAAACGAGTTATGCCAATATATGAACTTAAGGAGATTACGAGAAGCCGTTTTAAAAGATCGTGTCCTTCAGCTAACTATCGATTAAATCGTGCTATTTTATTTTCGGCCTAAATAAATTATCGAAATAAGTCAATCATGTATCTTCGTGATCATTAGGACAAAAATAAAATATAAGAGATACCAATTAGGAATAAGGGAGTGTAGGTATGTAATTAACACTCATGAGATATGATTGTGTTGCTAACTTATAATAACAATGATCTCGTTACACGCTTAGCATGGAATCGAGTGAAAATCGAGAATGACGAACTTATCTCTGTGAGGCATTCTCGTGTTCTTATTCTTTGACCCTAAAAGTCACTTAATCGTGATGAAAACAATACATTATGTCTAAAACACGTGTAGTAGTTTATTTAGGTTTATGTCTTTAATAAATGTCACATAAAAATGTATTTTGGAAGTGCTATGATACTTAATTCTAGCATTGCATAGGGACACGAGAATGGTTTAGTATGGGGAGTGATGGGACTACAATTATACATAGTCTCATCGTCTAAATCGGGCTTAAAATGCTTAAAATATCATTAAAATACCCCAAAATATGCTTGTGTTTGTTCATTGTGTATTTTAGGTACGGATATCGTGAAATCAACAAACGATCACAAGATTCAAGCAAAAACGAACACCGGAAACGAAGCCGCACAAAGAATAGGGCCCAATAATGGAATTACCAAAAATGTCCTTGAAGTTTGAAGATTTGTCAAGATTGGTCCCTCAACTTTGGAAGACTTGTCACTTTTAACCCTTGCAAATCTCCAAAATTGCATTTGGGTCCTTTAAGTTTCAAGTAAATATAAGAAAGGTCCTTGGAATATGGTCAAATTGCAATAATAGTCCTTATTCAAAGTTTGCAAGAACCTTGTGCCAAAATCGACAAGTGCCTCAAAGTTGTTTATAAAGGAAAAGAGTGAAATTCAGCTGAAATCTTGGAATGAAGATTTTTTGAGAGTTTAGGGACTATTTTGGCCAGATAGGAAAACTTCACCCCACCACTCATATCATGCTACATCACCTAAAACTGCAACCTCACTACCCGTTTACCCATTAACCCACCCTTTACCCAACCAAACTCGTAACCCAAACCCTACACCCCACGTCACCCCCACTTAAGTTTAAACTGGTTTTATAATTAATAAAAACAAGTCGGTAACATGATTTAAATTTTAACCTTGATCTAACACAACTATTTAACTCATCCCCAACCCAGCTAATCCCTATAAACCCTAATCTGATTATCATTCAAAACAAAGGGGTTTACCCCCCTTTTTTTCCAGAACCTTAATTAAACATGTCAACATCATTTCCCAATCTTCAAAACCTTCACCAGCTCACGTGTAGACCATAACCATAATCCCCTTCCCCGTCCCTTTCACTCTTCACCCCAAATCTCGACAAGATGGACGGCTAGATGAAACTACTTGGTCCCTCCGCACTATTCAACGTCCAAGATCCCCTCATCATCACTGGCATATCACAAGACACCATGGACCATCACATGTCTCTATTTTTTACCAAGACGAATTTTCAAACTAAGGGCAATGTTGGTGGAATTGCACCCATTAGGGTTTAGAGATTCTAGAGGGTTTTGTTTAAGCTTATATAAGGAGCTTGCAACTTGTGCAAAGCCCTTTTTGTTGCATTTTGCAACTTTTTGAATTAGTAATGAAAATGAATTTTTAGACTTTACAAAATACTGAGTTCCATATTACAAAGCATATTCAGAAATTCGTTTTCTTGAAGTTCTTTTAAATTCAAATCCTTGAATCATTGAACAAGTGGAAGTGAAAGTGGAAACTTGTTTCAAGTGATTTCAAGTATTTGTTCATTTTCTTTTATTGTTTTAAAAAATCTGGTTTCAAGTTTGGTTATCAAACGGTTTTTGATTTTCAAAATCTGTGTTAGGTTTAACAGCTTACTGCTTATATAAGCTAACCAATAAGCTGCTTGACAACAGCTTATTGGCTACTTATATAAGCTTGAATAGTGTTTCTTGGTCTGTTGTGTTGTGTGTAGGAAACAAGACACCGTTTTCATTTGATTTCATTTGTGAATATATTACCACCCTTGGGTTCCTTGTGGATTCCAACAACAGGGTTCTCTACTTTTACATAAGCTCATAAAATGCCTCCCATAAGCCCAAAGAAGGACCAATAGAAGGCATCATCTAAGTATTTTTGGCTTGGACACTACTGGTTTCAATTTCTTGTGATTTATGTGACTTTAGTAGATTGAATGTTTATGTGTTTGTGTAAGCTTGGTTTGTTCTTATTTCAGTTTATTATGCATGTATGAGTAGGTATTAATCAGTATTGGGAGCTTTTGTTTGAACTCTCTTTGTAAAATTTCTTATTTCAAATCTTACGGGGTGTTTGGATTTAGGATTTAAGGCAAGTTGGTGACAAAATTTTGGTTTAGAAACCAGTCAAACACACTTGATATAGTTAGTGTTAGGATATTTTGGTAGTATATTTCAAGTTAGTAGGAAAAAAAAAGATTTGCATGCTTAAGGTTCGTTAAAATCTGTCAAGTAAAATCAGTAGGCCATAAACACCTTTGTTTTAGTGTATTTCATAATAAAATCTTGGTTATTGTTAGAGCATAAGTTAATATAGGATTTGGAAATTGCTTGTTGTAGTTTGGGTGTGTTTTTAGTGAGATCTGGTCAGCCAAATCTCACCCAAGCGGTCAATCAGACCAGATAAAACCCACAAGACCTGGCAACCATTACAGTGACTGTATTTGTCTTTGAGTGTAATTTTTGGCTTGGACTTGGTAATTTTATTGTTTACTTGACTCCTCACAACCCAACTGGTTGTGGGGGTGCCCTTGGTTCCAAGCAAAATCAAGTAACAAAGATTTTATAAGCAAAATGGCCACCAGACCTGTTTTTTAGTTAGAGCAGTGGGAAAAACTTTCCCACTGTTAGTGTGTTTGTAGCCACTGCTACACATACAGACAAAAACTTAGTGACCTGTCAACATCAGTTTGTGAATTTTTTGTCTTTTGTGACTTAAATTTGTCCATTTTCATTATTTTCAGTTTTCCTGTGTTTGTCATTTTATTTTACAATTTTTCATTAAGTTTATTTTCATTTTACTGTTCATTGGGTATTTTTTAGAATTAATTCAATTTAAATTAGTTTTAATTAATCTGATTTTTGTCTTTTAGTGCAAAAAAGTAATATTTTTAGGTTTTTCAAATTTTCCTAGATTCAGAAAAACATTTTAAGATTTTTAGTTAAAAAAGTTTCACTGTTCACTCTTTTTATTTATTTTTTAGATCTAATTTAAATTTAAATGGTTTTTAATTAAAACTTTTTTGTCCTTTAGTGTAAAAAATTTCTTTTTTCAAACTTTTTCATTTTCCTACTATTCAGTAATATAACTTAGGGTTTTTGTAAAAGTCAAATTAACTTTAGCATTATTTTAATATTTTTAATCATTATTTTAGTTTAAAAATTGTTTTTAGTGTTTTAAAAATCGAAAAATTTATTTATTGAATTTTTATTTTTAATCATTATTTTAGGCTTTTTGTTAATCATATTTGATTTTTGGTCTTGAATTAGCATTAAAAATTGAATATTTAATTAATAAAAGGTTATAAAATTTATTTATTGAATTTTTATTCTTATTTATATTATTTTAAACTTAGTTTTCATTTTTAATTAGTTTTTAGCTTTAAATTTTAATTTCTTCGCGTTTTACATATTTACGTTCGCGTTTTACGTCATTACGTCATAGTGTAATCGTAGTCGTAGCTCGTCTTTAATTTTCTCTCTTCTAAACCAAAAACGGCACTAGTCCAAACATTGTTTTTAAATAATTGGCATCTTATTCACACACCTCCGCCGAGAACGAATTCGCACTTATTCGATTCGTCGTTTTTCCTAAATCGTCAAGTTTAATACTTGCCTATTATACGCGTTTTTTCCTAAAACGTGTACGAAAATCCTACATCACACCCACTTGGATAAGTGGACCGCTACGTGTATTTATGGCGTGTCATCAAAGCATATAAGGTAAATGTCGTAAAACATTAACTGACCACAAAGGAAATACCGGAATCAAACATCGGTAATCCAAGCATAAGCTCAAAACATGAAAAGTAAAATACTGAAAGAAAGGACTAAACAATGTCCAAACAAGCAAGTAAATGTATGAAGTGCATAAAGTAAAGAAGTCTGGATAGTTTCCATCCAATGCACGTACTCTCAGAATTCTAAGAGCGTCCTAGTGTACCTTCGGTTAGAACATGAAAGGAACTACGACTGAGCATAATGCTCAGTGAACGGATATAAGAGCATGATAAGTAATACTGAAATGAAGCAGATAATAAAATATTGAAGTTCTAAAGACTGATATATAAAGAGCAACAGAAAACTGTGTATGTATTTGAAACGTCTTATTATAAATAGTAAAGTTGAAATATTATCTGTTAAATCTGAAAACATGCATTTACTGTATTTTATTTGCCAAGAGCTTATATAGGTCATTGTTGTAACAACTTCTGCATGAATACATGGAGGAGTGACCTCGTCATGTTGTAGAGGGGTGACCTCTAAATAATATGTTGGGTGGAGGGATCAACTCCAGTGTGAAGGATTTAGAGCACACACCACATTCACCTGATAAGATGTAAACTGATAACCTAGGATGCATCCATACGCTCTGCTGATAATACTGATAAAATGGCAAAGCTTAAATAAGTGGGACGCTGCGAAAATCACTCCCTTGTAGAGGAGTCATGACACCGGTGCCTCAAGTGTCATGGTTACGGTACCTCCGTAACTAGTACATAACTGGTCATGCTTGTATATAAAGCTCAGACAAATTCAATTTAGTTATTAAAATGATTACTGATAAACTTATGACATATACTGGGGAAAACATTTGGCTGCAGACGTGAAATCCTAATCATGCATAGGAAAGGAAGTCCTTACTGAAGGACGGAAAATCTGTACCTCGTGTCCAGTAATGAAAAAAAGAATAAAAGCTGAAAGATCTACTCCGACTTCACGGTTACTACATAAATAAGGGACGTGAAATGAGTTGACTTATATTGGTTTACTGTTACTGATTCTTATCTGTTCTTAGTTTAATTTATTTTATTCTTTTATTACTGTTTATGTATAATTTGATTAATCTGATTGTCTGGTGTATTTCTGATAAACCCGACTGTTCTTAATTATTTACTGAATAGCGTATATCCTATATTTCTTATTACTGTATATTATACGATACCCTGATTATGTTTAGACTGTATTCTGGTATTAAAATATTACTATAAGTAGTAACCTGCCATAAATAGAAAATTTCTAAAATTAGAAAGGTTTTACCAAATTAGTTTCCTTGAAAGATTAAATCATTAAATAATCAAATATTTTTAATCAATTAAAATAATTAACCATCATAAAATTTAATTTACTAGTTAAATTAAATTAACAATACGACTTGGTTAATTTTAGTTATAAAAACTTATTTATAAATATGATTTAACCAATTTAATATAACCTCGTTTTATCATTTTCCGCGACCCCGAAACCCTAGTAAATATTCTCACGAGACACCCATGTCTCGGGTTACTAAAATCGAGCATACCACGACTTTGTCGTGGCTTCCCTTGTTGCTGACGTCACTCAGAAGTAGCTACTGGCCTAGTGCCAGTTGCTACTACTCTGTATAAGGTTCCCACTGCCCTTACTGTTCCCACTGTTTATCATGTTAAACGTTCTCACTGTTAATGCAGTGGTTCCCACTGCTAGTTATTTGTTCTTACTGTTTTAACAAACACCCCTGTTACAAACCTAAACGCCCCCTTACTGTTGTTAACCCCAAACACCCTCCTGCTGAGTCTTTCTACCCATAATCTGTTTACCAAACGCCCCCTTTTAGTACAAGGTACCCCTGTTTGGGGGTTTGTTCGAGGCTGGGCAACATAAAAGACCACCGAGACCTTAAAAGGTCTCGTCTGTGTGCATTCAAAACCCACCGAGAGCTTTTAGCTCTCGGTTTATAGTGTATAACACCACCAGAACCCGAATGATTCATGGTTATTACTTGTTTAAATGTTATAGATCCATGTGTTCCTGATTTTATTCATAACCTTAAGATTTCGTAAAGAAAACATTGAAGGAGAAAGATTACCTTGATTTGATATGCTATACAGATAGGGATGGCAACCGGTCAGGTTTGGGTCCGGGTTTTAGAGAACCCGTACCCGCACCCGTTTATAAAATCCAAACCCGCATCCGCCCCAATACCCGACGGGTACCCGATTAATATTACCTATCGGGTTTTCGGATTTTAACCGCGGGTATCGGGTATTCACAATTATATTTGTTGGACATAATTGTGCGTATAAAGGTAAGAAAAACAAATGAAAAACGATCAAAATACTCTAAGATATTTTATAAGTTTTTAGAAGATAAAAAATACTAATCAAATATCATACCATGCGATTTAATGGATCGAATAAATCATTATTTTTATTATAAAATTAACGAGATCGCAAACATATTAATGCATACAAATGTAAGTATTATGAGCATTTTGTTTGTTTAACAATCTTCGTATACTATTCGCACAAGTTTAAAACTTATATAAAATAGCCATAAAAATGGGTACTAATTTTGGTAAACGGGTAAATATACGGGTAAACGGGGCGGGTATTACTAGAACCCGAAACCGAACCCGTATCTGCGAAAAATAGAACATCCCAACCCGAACCCGCATCTAAACCGCCAACCCGACTCCGAACCCGACCCAATAGATTTGGGTTTTGGTATTCCCCATCGGTTTCGGGTGCTTTTGCCATCCGTATATACAGACTGTAACACAAATTCAACCAATTTCAAGGCCAAAATCGTTCTTCCCTTGGTTCTTGGTTTTACAGCCTGCGGTATGTTCACTCACAGGGAAAAAACCTATCTTTTGTTTTACTATTTGTCCAAAAAATGGGGAAAATAAACTCTCGTATATTTCTTTGAGGCGGGCTGGGCTCCCAAGCCCAAGTTTTCTATTCTTGCTAAATAATGCGCAACCCACACCATAAAACACACTCTTTTAATTTTCGTGATGTTTTAAATAATCACGTACGTATTCGTGTTTTATTTTCTGACCTGCGTTTATTTATTTTCTCGATAAGTAATACATACGCAAAATATGACTAGTTAAAATTAATTATTTTCTGAATAATTAGTTTCATGTTTAATTATTTTCTGGATTAATTAATTTCATGTTTAATTATTTTCTGAATAATTAATTTCATGTGTTTTAAATGAAGCTGAGACCAGGTACAATTTGTGTTCCTAGATTTTAAATGCGGGTTTACAACTCTTCCCCTTTCAAAAAAAATAATTCTTCCTCGAATTAAGGATGCGATAATGCTGCGGTTTTACAATTCTCTCTCTCTCTAAGAGAAAATTTTATCCTCGAATTAAAGGTTATTTAAGCTGGTGAAGTTATAAAAGCTGAAAGGACATATAAGCTTAAAGGACAGGAAAAGCTGAAAAGACCTATAAGCTGAAAGATAATTTGTCCTCGAATTAGGACATAATGCTGCTGAAAGGATATAGCGTGACCTGAAATGAAGAGAACATGGGACATAACATGACTGAAAACTTAACTGAAATCTTGAAGGAAAAGGGATGAGAGGTCCGGATGGACTCCTCCGTTCCGAGTGGCTTCCCATTCGAAATGGTTCCTTCAAAGATCTAAACACAATGAACATCTTGGTCCTGATGACCCTGTCCTAATGATGCTGAATGGTTTCTGGTTCCCTACTTAAGATGGATTTTCTGAATCTGATAGAATGAATAAGCTATAGTATTCAGGATACATGAAACGGTACGTACAAATATCCTCAAAAGATAACATATATATCTCTGAGCAAGCTGTAGAAGGCATATAGGGACGAACTACCTGAACAATTGTGAACGTGCTACGTGAGCAAATGTGAACGTGGTTTGCGATTATATGAGGAACGTTGTGCATGGAGTATATCGTGAATGTGATACGTGAAACATATAGTGAACGTAGTACTAGGACATATCGTGAACGTATGCTGATTGAGGAAGGAATGCCAAACGATACGGCATGAGACGTGAAACGTATGCCTGGGTATGGAAAAGTTGTGCTAAACTTGAGTCTGGCTTCTTAAGATTCCTATGACAGTATTCAGTAACAAGCTGTGAAACGTATATCGTGAGATGGAACATGAATCTGAACGTGAACAATGTCATGAATGCGAACGTGAAATTAAACCATGAGGTAACATAAAATATGGACTGATACAAAATCCCAATGTGGACGTGAAACGTAAACGTGAAAGTAAACGTCAACGTACACATGATCGTGAACATGAACGTGAGCGTGATTCGCGAACGTGAATTTCTATCTGACATGATTGTTAATGGAATACCTTGAAATCGTACGATTTACTGCTGAATTTCTTGTAGATCCGCTACTCCGTAATCCTATCGGATGAAAGAAAATGTGTAGGCTGGTTAATTGTTCGAAAATGACTTATATAGTATCATACTTCTTGATTCTGTTGTAACTGATAACAACTTTCATGAAATCTTGTCTCAATTATGTTCAGGATTTCTACGGGTTGTAATAACTCACTAGCATGACGGCGTTCTATCTTGAACCTGCGGTGTGTCAGGCATCAAGATATGAACATAGCTGCATCAATGTGTTATAGTGCTACTATAAAAATTCTTCCTGGGATTATGGTACGTTCTGGTGAGATCTGGGTGAATAGTCATGAAAGAATTATGAGTCTCGGTAAATTAGATCTCTCCTAGCGTAGGATCTTATGGAATGAAAATTTTTAGTGTAGATCATCTCCTTTATGCGTAAGATTAGTCATGGAAAGCTAATCATGAGAACTGTTAGCAATTTCTGCGGTAGTAGTCAACTGAGTTCTAGAATATTTTATACTTTAGTTCACAGACGTCCGTCTTGACCATCTGGTGATGGCCTTCACTTTTGCAGGGTTTCTGGAATGTCTTTCTGCTAAAATAATGTGGTCTAGAAATGCCACCTTGTTCTACTAGGATTCATATCTGGAAAGCTGTTTATATAATTTTCTCCTATCGAAGAATCTGCGGAATTGTAAAAAGATAATTGTAACACCCCATTTTGACAATGGAATGTCACACGTAATTATGGCATGTCATCAAGCATACAAGGATAAATATCTAAAACATTACATGACCATAGGGATAACCGGAATCAAACATCGGTTCCCAAACATAAGCCCAAAACATAATAAAGCAAAATAAATGAATGAAAGACTAAACAAGCATAAGTATATGAAGGCAAAAAGGAAAAGAAGTCTCTAGCAGCTTCCATCCTATGCGCGTCCCCCAAATGCTCGGGTCTTTCCCAGGGTACCTGCCGTTTTGGGACATGGAAAGGAAAGTAACGGCTGAGCAAAACGCTCAGTACACGGATATAGACATAGTATGAATGACTAAAACATAATAAATACTTAATAGCAGCGGAAATGTATAAGTCTTGGAAAACCTGGAACATGTTCATAAAACTGGTTTTATAGTTTGAAAAGCCTTATGTTTATCTTATGAAAACTGTTTAACATATTTTACCATTAGCCAATATAGGTCATGAAAATCCACCGTGCATGAATACTTGGAGGGGTGACCTCATCATGCAAATTAGAGGGGCTGCCTCTAATTTAATATACTGGTTTTGGGTAGGAGGGATCAGCTCCTTGTGAAGGATGCAAGGCACACACCTCATTCACACTGAGTAATCTGCTGAAAACATGTAACTAGGATGCACCCATACGCCCCACATGAAAATAAAATAAATGGCCAAAAGCTGAAGGGACGCCACGAGCAATCACTCCGCCGTGGTGAGATCATAACATTAGTGCCTCTAATGTTATGGTTATGGTACCTCCATAACTAGGTGAAACTGGTCATGCATGTATATGGCTATAGGTATTCTAAATTAAACATAATCAAGTCAAACATATAAACTTATACTACGTGAAAACATTTTGCTGCATACGGGGAATCCTAATAAGGGAAAGAATGTCCATACTGAAAGGACGGGAATCCGTACCTTATGTCCAGTGAACGAAGAAGACGAACTGAGGAGAGTCCTACTTCGGTATCACTAATGCTACATAAATACATACGTGTATAAGTATCTGATTACTAAATACGTAACTGATTTTATGTCATGTCTTAGCTTATTTTATACGTTCATATCATGTTTTACTGTTTTAAGCTTTATACTGTGTTTATCTTATATTCTGACTATTCTGATTAAGTATTACTTGTATTTAATGTATTATTATACTTACTGTGTAATAATAAGTAACTTTCTAAAAATAGCAGGTTTCCTAAAATAGAAAGTTTCCAAAAATAGAAAGTTACCAAAAATAGAAAGTTTCCAAAAAATAGAAAGTTTCCAAAAATAGAAAGTTACCATAAATAGAATTACTGCTTAAAATAGATAAGTTTCTAAAAATAGAAAGTTTCCATAAATAGATTAGCTGCCTTAATTAAATAAGTTTCTAAAAATAGAAAGTTTCCATAAATAGATTATCTGCCTTAATTAAATATGTTTCTAAAAATAGAAAGTTTCTATAAATAGATTAGCTGCCTTAATTAAATAAGTTTCTAAAAATAGAAAGTTTCCATAATTAGATATAAGTTGGCTAAATAAGCTAAGTATATAAGCTTAAGTGTTTTCTGATTATTTTTCTGAGTCATATTGATATAAGGTATAGTTTATTAATTATTACATGTAATTTAAATAAACTATAGGTTAAAAGTATTTAATTAAATATATCATGTTTTTAATTAAATAAAGTTAAATACTTAGGTTAAAACATGTATTATTAACTATTAATAATATAACCTAAGTCATTTTAATTAATTAATTATAACCATGGTTTTTAATAATTAATTAATTATAAAGTCTAGAAAATATAAATACTTAGGTTAAAAATCCATGATCTAATAATTACATTATAACCTAAGTCATGTTTATTAAATTAATCATGTCATATTTTATTAATTTAATTTTAACATATAACTATTAAAATCATAATCTTAACATAATCAATGAACCGGATCGTGACTAGAAACCATGAACCGGACCCGTAATCAACACCATACCCCGAACCACTTCGGGGTTCTCCCTTGTTTGCTGTTGCCATGGGACCCACACCACCAAACCGAGACCATGAGGTCTCGGTGGTGGGTAATAAACCAAACAGAGACCCCTTAGGGGTTCGGTTAGGCGTCGGCTAGAACAAACACCCCCAAAACCCTTGTTTTGATTTACCCCATAATCATAGACATGTCTTAATAAATGTTTTTAATTAGTTTTTAAGAACATCATGATTTTATGTGATTTATTAAATCAAAACATAAAAGAAAAAGGTTAAAAAGGTTATACCGAATGCGTGGATCAATCAAGGATGAACACACACGAATGCTTGCACAAATTCCAAGATCAAAAATCAACCGAACACCCCTTTTTGATGATTATAGGTGGCGGCCAAAAAGGGAGAAAGAAGAAAGGAGAAGAAACTTTTTAGGGTTTTTGTTATTTTTCTTGTTTTGTAAAAATGACACAAGATTTCTCCTTTTTCTTGTTTAGTAAAAATTGATGGGCTAAGCCCTTTTCCTTCCTAATTTCGTGGTATATGGGGCCCACATGGGGTAACCCGATCATTTTCCGTGTCTAATTAATAAGTGTGTTCTCGTGTTCATGTTTTACGTGTTTTAATTAATTATCGATCGTGACTTAATATATTTATTCGTGTTCGTAATAAATATATATATACATATGTAATATTAGTTCGTGATTAATTTACGTTCATGATTTCATGTTCGTATGCTTGTGATTATAATTATTATTGGAATAATTATCGTGTGTTTATACGTAATAAATACTTATCGTGTTCTAACACGTACATAATACTTAAAATTCTTATACGTGAAACGTAACGCGCTATAAAAGGAAAGTTCTAATCTTGTACGTACGATCTTAAAGGCATTATTCATGGTAAAAGCATGCGGGTTTTACATTAATCCTCATGTTCTCCTCTAGAATTTAGCAGATCAGGATGTTATCGATAAATATACAGGCGAACCGGTTTAAGAATTCGTGAAAAAATTTTGATTCATAAATTTCGTAATATAGCTGGAGCATTTAGGAGCTCTGAAGTATCAATAAATTTTTATAGAGACCATAACATGTGCAACAGCACTCTGGAAAACATCATGTTCTTTCTCTCACCACTGATGGTGGCATGGTCATGAATTGTTCTGGAAAATATTTAAGACATCGTAGCAGATCAGGTAACTTCTATACGTGAGATGAATATCGATTATGAATGGTGATCTTGTAAAGTTTTTGGTGATCGATACCTGATCTCATGTTACCGGACTTCTTCCTGATAGACAGTAAACGGTGCCCTTCCTGGTGGTGCACTGGGCGAATAAGCCTCGTGCCGGTAATTCTTACAGCAAATGCTTCAACTCTTTTAACTTAGCTGAAGCCCTGCAATAAAGAGTTTTGGAAACAAGTTCTATTCTTGAGACAAGGTCGATGTTAAATTCTGCCTCGTGGTTAGGAAGGAATTTCTGGAAAACTTTCTGAAATTACATCTAGGAAATCTGGAATTATCTGCTGATCATGAATTTAAGGAATTTCAGAAGTGAATTTATAACTGGTAGCTAATAGTCTTCGTAGTTATGGACTGATAAGTCACGCGCTTGTAATGCAGAAAAAAAATTTGTACTGATTTTTCTGGCAGAAAATATAATGAATATATTTGGGATTTAATAAAATGGATCTCGTCGTTAACTGAAAAGAAAACCTTAATAAATGTGGAGTCTTTTCTGGCTAGGAGGTAGATAATACCTGATTTAGATAAAGCTGACATATGAATATTTGAGCAAACATGGCAGATCTTGCTGAATGTGTTTGTCTGTAACCCAATAGAATGAACACTGCATATTTAACCTGAATAATACTCCAGTGGGGGTAACTGGATCTTTAATGGTTTGATTTAGGCGTGGCAGACAAAACGGGTATACCTCCTTCGAGGGTACCTTGAATTTCTGAGGGCCTGGTTTAGAAAATTTACTAGAGTTATGAGTTTGGACTCATACCTAGAGACTACACTCTTATGATATGTACCGTAACTGGTGTCATGACAAGTGTCTTCAGAAATGATACCTGAGGTATGTGTCTGGACTGATGTCTTGACTGATAACTTGACTAATGTTTTGACATGTGTTTGCCAGGTGAATTTAAACAAGGCTAAAAATTTTGGTAATTGCTAGGGTTGGCGGACCGGTTAGACAGCTGACCTCTGTATTTCTGGTCACGTCTATTCTAGAGTTTTGATGGTTACTGACTGGTTAATTATAATCACGGTGGTGGTCATTACCGCCTTGTCTGTCAATTTCCTGACGATCGTTATCATGACCGTGATTCATGTAACTATTTTTGCTGAGTGGCCGGATGGTTACCGGTTCCCACTCTTCTGACTGGAAGATTAGTTGAGTGAAGTGTGACATCTAACTGAGGAGGCAAAAACATGGAATGGGATGGTAGTGTCAGATGGTTGAAGTATATTCTTTTCAGGAATTCCAAATATATAGTCTCGTCCTTGCTCTTGAAGAGTCTTCATAGTAAAAACAACGTCAGCATCTTTGGGACTCTCCAAAGTATCAGTAACATCCGCATTCGTGAGGTCTTCGAAGTGTTAGCAGCATTAGTATCTGGTAAATCCTCAACTCACATGCAGCATCAGCATCTGGTAGAATATCGACAAGTGGAAACGCCTAAGATGATTAAAGGATTGATTAATAGTACACATGTTGTAAGGTACATGGAGTACACCTAGAATACTGTACATGTAGTACATATGAAAGTTTGCTAATATCATCGATACTGGTGTCAATCGTTTGACATGATCAAAGAAATATAAATTGATTTAAACGGTTAGCAACCTGAACTGAAACGAGTAACCTGATATGCTGACAATTCCTGAGCATATTTAATGTTGGTTGTATAGAAAGCTCGAAAATACGATTAAACGAAGTTTCAACAATGGTCAACATAAAGACATGATTGGCGAAGACCCACCATGATTTATCATGAAAACATAATTTTACTAAAATCCTTTCGTGTCTTAGCATGAAAACATTATCACTCTGCTGAAAACATAATCCTCATAAGGAGACATGAAATTATCAGCATGAAAACAAAATCCACGTGAGAGCATAAAAACTTGATTGATACAAGAACATAAAAGTATAGTTAACTGAGGATTAATATCAACTGGTGTGGATGCCTATGGATCAATCCACAAAATTCAACAGAGAGAACAAGTAACTAAGTATGGGCGATTCTGGTTCGATCCATACGTGTCAAAATTTTTGTGAGAACTGTTAATAAGTGTGAAAACACTTATCCGTTTACCACTTAATTATAATAAAAACGAGACCAAAACGTGTATTTTATGTCATAAAAGTTAGAATTATACGTGGTTTGTGTTTTATTGTGTTTTAGGGCCAAAATATAAAAAAGGAAGAAAATACGGGCTTCCACGGGCTTTTATTGAAGAAAAAGACAAAAGACGAAGTCAAAAGATCAAAAGTGCAAAAAGAACAGAAGTCAAAGGCCTATTCTGAATATTTATAGAAGAAAAAGTCTAAAGACGGAAGTTTAACGAAGTCGAAGAACCAAATCTAATAAAAGAAGAAAATTAGAAGACGAGTTCATTTTATATCGACAAATCCCGAGACAACGTCGAGAAAGACGAAGAAATTAAAAGACGAGAATACAAAGTGAAAGAAGAAAGCAACAACAACCTTTCCCTCCTCCTATAAATACCCTCCTAATCCTTCATTAGGGGGGCGGGGGTTAGTTAGTTTTTCATTATTAGATAGATTAGAGTAGGAGTAGGAGTAGGTGTAATTAATTTCTCTCTCTAGATTTATTTCATGTCCTTAAGCTTTCATCTTTAATCTTGTAATCTTGAATCTTTAATCTTAATCTTAATTTCAAGATTTTTAGATAATTCTCATTCTTTCTTTCTTGATTTAAATCTATTGTTTTGGTTAGATTAATAATATAGTTTGTTTAATCTTTATCCTTATTTGCTTATTGATGTGCTTATTCCATTGTTCTTATTGTTTTTCATGTGTTTTATGTTTTAGCTTATTGTTCTTATAGCTTATTGTGTCTTTGTCTTATTTTTAATTAAGTATTTTTAATAGTTTAATCTTTTAAAAGTTAATTTTTAATCTTTTGCTTATTTAGTGTTTTTTTAAGTTTTAAATTTGTGGCTTATTAGCTTTTTCTTAAAATTAGATTGGTTTAGTTTTTGGTTAAGTGCTTATTTTATTTTTGCTTATTTTTATGTTATTCGGATTACTAAACCCTCATTCCGACTTATAGTTTTGTCTTTATTCCGACTTGAGTGCAAATTCAATATTCAGACTTAGATTCAGTTTAATCTAATTCTGAATTACTTGTAATAGTCATATTCCGAACTACACTTAGAGTTGTATTCCGGATTAGGGATATATCCCACGTATTCCGGATTACGTGTATTAGACCATATTCCAGATTGAGTTTATGTTATGGATTCCGGATTATGCATAGCACATTGATTCCGAATTATGTTGTTTAACTAGGATTCCCAATTAGGCAGTAGGATTTATTCCAAATTGCATGTAAGATTTAGATTCCGAGTTATGTTTTGCTTGTTTTCCAAATTAATCTCAAACTTTATTTTTCCCGTCATTTTCCTAAGTTTTATTTTAATGTGTTTTGTCTTAGTTTAATTTTCATGTTTACTTTTTTTATAAAGTTTTAATTTTTCAAATTTACTTATAATTAAGTTTTAAACTTGCTTTATTTCTTTTATATTTTGTCATTTACTTTTAAAGTTGTAAACTCGCACTTTCAACCATGGTCAATTCGATTAAACGATTTTCACCTTTTATAAAAATCCAGTTATTAAAATGGCGCCGCTGCCGGCTCTTTTCGTGAAGATTAATGGTTTTTTGTGAGAGACGCGTTGGATTTTGGGATCCGTTCACTTTTGAACGTTATTTTTCTTGCAAACTTTTCAATTCAAAAATCCATAAAAATTAAAAATTTCAAAAATCTAAAAACATTTAAAAATCCTAGAAAGTATTTCTTTTCAAAAGTTTTGCACCAAAAATATTCCTCTTACTCCTCTATTGTTTTTAATTCTTAATGGATTCGTTTGCTGAATGTGTAGGGTGTGGAAGACCATCTTCTGGTAGTCAATCCTGTCAATGGTGTTCATGCGAACGGTGCGGAATGGATATCCCTAATTACGAATTTGGACGTTGTCTATCGTGCAATTCGATCAATTCATACTTCAATTCCTCCTTCACATCTAATGACACTATTTCACCCTCTTCAATATATATGGAACCGTATCAGCAAAATGCACCAGGTTTTTCTCAATACCCGTGTTGCCACAATTATGGGGGCCCTCACAATACTTCTTATTGTCAACCGATGAATTATTTTGAACCAAATCCATGCTATATTTCCGGTTTTCATAATTTTGAGCCCCCACAGTACACCCTCGATCATCAACCTTCTTTGAATCCGAATGACGTAACACAAGCACTTCTTTTGAAACTTCATGACGGTGTAATTCGGCTAAAAGAAAAATGGGAGGAGGAAAAGCGACAGCGACACGAGCAAGTATCTAATCTTAGTGATTATACCTCTCTGCCTCCTGTGCGTACCTTTTATTTTTATGATGACGAGGATGATATCTTTGATCTCAACCCATCTTCTGAGATTCCTACTCATACTCTTGATGTCCCAAATACATCTAAGGATTGTGATACATCGAGTGAGATTAGTGAATTTGGTCTCGACAAATTATTTGATGAGGCTTTTGATGAACCAACTTTTGTGGAGCTTACGGACGAGGTCTCTCTTAATGATGATTTTTCTCCATGCTATTAGAATTTAACTTTTGAAATTTCTCAATCTCCTCCGGGAGATGATGGCGATGTTGATTTATTCTCTCCAACTTACGAGAAGTTCACCAATGAACTTGGTCTTTTAGATGAGGTGGAAGACGTTATTCTTCGCGACAAATTATTGAAAGTTCATCTTCTTATAGCTGAAATTGAAGCGTTGAATTCTGCTCCTAATACCGAGTCTTTACCCCGGCTCTTACTCCCGTTAAGAATAATTATACATTTATGAAGGAAATCGACATTCACTCAATACCTCCGGGTATTGATGATGATGACACGGAGGAGGATATTCCTTTTGATACTTCGATGCATGAAGATATTGTCCCAAGTCCCCCTCCCGAGCACCTTTCATCACATCCCTTAGAAACCATGACTGAGGATGAGTGCTTTGACCCGGGAGGTGACATTGAACATTCTATGATTAACACCTTTATGGCTTTGCAGCTTAGTGATACTCATATGTATTTTGGGGATGACATTTTGATTCCTTTACCCACCCCACCTCCCGTGGATGATAACTTCACATACTTTTCGTATGTTGAAAGGACTTTTCTACCCTTCAAGATTTATCCTCCTGCCTCTCATTTATTAAGTTCCTCCGGGACCGAGGACAAGATTTTTGATCCCGGTATTACATTAGAGGCTTCCCCATGGACCATTTAATTCGGGGTCGAGTCAGGCTCGTGACTCGGTTAACAAAAACAAGCGCTTCTCAGGAGGCAACCCGCTAATCTATCCTTCTTTATCTATTTTTATAATAATAAATGTAGGGGGAGCCCTCGTATGTGTTTGTTGTTTTTGTGACAAATCTAACATTTTCAGGTAGTGAAATATTTTCTCGTATAATATTTTGAAACTTATTTTTGTGTTGGTTGACGAACTCACAATTTACGGATTTAAATTTGGGCTTACGTGCATAATTTGGCGTCTTTTACGACTAAACCGGAAACCTTAGGATTACGTATTTACGTTTTTGAACTCCGTTTTTGATGAGATAATTTTTATTGGATTCGTTTTGTGACGGTGATTCATAATTTATAAAAACGTTTTTCGTAAAACGACCCGAGGGCACGCAAATCGAGAAAACTAGAATCGAGAAATACCCGTAAACTAGTGAGATGGGACAAAACACTTTGCCCCATCCCACTAGCTTATATGGGACGGCAAAATGACTCACCACACATAGGTGGCATCAAGCTAACAATAACTTACACAAGTGTAAGCTTGTGCTTACACCTTAAGCTAACTACTTCCACTTCACATCAAAACTAGCAAATGGTTTCATCCTTACCATTTCCTACATGCAATTCACTCTCAAACTCTCTCAACTCACCCCTTTGTGCCGTCCACTATAAGCCTACAAACCCCATCATTGATCTTTTCTAGCTACAAACCACATGTTTACTAGTCCTATTAAGGTGTTTCCTTGAAGCCTTGATCATTTGGTGGCCATATAAACAACTTTGGAGGTGATTTTCTTGTGTCCTAGGGCTGATTTTCCAACATATGATCTTGATATTTGATGGTCTTGGAGATACTTGTTGTGTTCATCAAGTTCTTGCCTTCCTAAAACAAGAAATCCACTTGGATTGGTAAAGAAGATCATCCTCTATATTTTTCTCTTATTATTTTGTAAAGAACAAATGTATTTTCTTTCATTTTGTATATGTATATGATGTATATATGATGATAAAAATGTTGTGTGGGGATCAAGTGTTGATAAACATGCTTAAAAATGATGATAACCATAAGAAATGAAGCTAAAATCATGACTAATTAGTTGGCTGTATAAAAACAGTAGATAACTAAATGATGAACTGATAAAATTGCATGGTTTGATCTATTTACAGTAAGTAGATGATGTTATACACATGTGAGAGTTGGCCATGCAATAGAATCAAAATAATGAGTGAGATATGATCAAAACAAGTTAGGTGGTACAATCTGAATAAGCAGTTTTGTAGGGACTGTTAAGGCAACTTAGACTCAAAATGGGCAGTATCTATAACTAAGTTATATGTAGCACATATTATGAAGAAGTTGTCATCCAAAAATGAGCTTCTAAGTCATTGTAGAACTCTAGATATGGTAAAAATGGTGAATATGAAGTTAAAGATCAGATTTTGGAAATAATGTTTATTATTATTATATAAGCACTCACTTTATAATTTATAAAATGTAATATATAAACCCACTAACTTATAGAACTTATTTATATAAATGTTTAAAAGTTTAATTAAATGGGTAAATTAGATAAATGGTGGTAAAAATAATATTTATAAGTAATAAAAACTATAAACTTGATTTTTACGACTTTTTCGGCTATCGCCGTGAAATTAACGTTTTTCATCAAATAAAACTTAGACGACCAAACCCGTCTAATGTAAAGTTTATAAAAGTTATATACTGATGTATAAGTAACTAAGACAAGTAAAAACCGATAAAACCCGAACTATAAAAATTACGGACATTTACGAGCTAACTAAACCTATTAGACTAATAATTGGACTTAATAAGATAAATACTTGTAAAAAGAATTATTTGGGCTTAACCCATTTGGGCCCAACATGAAAGATATATATACTGATCATATAGGTATAAAATGAGTAAAAACAAGTTAAAGAACTTATAAAAGAATTAATGGACTTAAAATAGGTAAAATCAGTAAAACTAGTGAACTAGTAAGACGTTATCAAGACGTAAACGCTAAAATGAGTAAACAAGGATTTATAAACCCACTTGATCATCATCATATGTACAAAAATCATATATATGTATATTGTTATTTTGATAAAAGTCATTGGACCGAGTCTAAGACCGATTATTATTTATATAGGTTTCCATGACCGAAGCACGCCCGTAGCCGATAATCCGCCTTTCATTAACAATGTGAGTTCATAGCCTCGCACTCTTTTAAATGTTTTATAAAATGATTTGTAAACCCGCGAGGGAGATAACATGCTAGATTTTATAAAAATAGAACACAAGTAGTCCCGATTGTATGCTAAATGATATGGACCCGAATCATGCTATGACCCTATATTCGAGACTAAAAGGATTATTAGTAGTTAGGTTATGTCACTTAAAGTCCCATTAGCATGAATTGTGAACTACCGGGTTTTGGTAGACGCTTATGCATTTGATAGTACTATTTGGGGACGATCACCCCAGTTCGCGCCTTGACGGTTGATCCCCGTCGTACCACATTGATTGGTAAGCGAATTTATGTATGAGAAGATTCCATAGCGTGATTTTTGTGACGACACGCTAACTTAGATGGGCAAATTGTTTGTCGGGTTCGCGGCCCGCTGTTTTCACAGTAAGGTAACAATGTCATGCGGCTAATAATAATCCTACAATATACAACGTATGCTATAAGACATAAATAATAAATGATAACGACGCTATTACGATGAATATATTACCTAACATGGTAATATAGAGACTACGGTCTCATGGACGGTTTCAGATGTATGCTTGATTTATATATTGCCTGACTAGCAATATGTGGACTTACTTCCGATATTATACTTGTGTTCTGATTTTAAATGAATGTAAATGATTGTTTTATATAACGGTTTTCATTAAACTCTATGAATTCACTCGGCATTCGCTGATATGATTTTTACATGTTTTCTATCTCAGGTGCTTGAAGGTAATCCGGATGGAGATCGACTCTGATGGCCCACACTTAATATTAAAAAATTTCATTCGATCTGTGTTTTGTAAACTTAATGACCTGTATAATTTGGGACCTGTTGTACACTTTTGAAACTTTTTATCGAATGAATGTTTGTTAAACCTTGTACAACCATTTTTATGTGTTGTCTATGATTGGAGTTATTGTGCTATCCCGTAACACTCTGAAAGACCCTTCCGCTGTACCGATACGAAAAATGAGAGTGTTACAGTTTGGTACCAGAGCTCTCGTTGTAGAGAACAAAAGATTTTAAAAACCAAGGTTTTGAACAAAACTTTTCAAAATCTTTTGACAATGAACATTTAAGAAAATATTTGAAAAATCTTTTGACTATAACGGTGCCAGAGATCTCCGACGTTACCAACAAGCCCTATTTAGAAGATATATATTTTGATATATATAATTTAATTTATATATATGTATATATCGTGATTTCATTATGTAATTGTTTAACTAGTATGTTATCCTAATACGAGATAAATATATATAAATGCAGATTGTCATGGCTGACCCTAATATTCCTGTAGAAAACCATGCTATTCCCGAACCTAATATAGAAGATGATCCTTATTTAGACTTAGTAGATTTTGATATTTGATGAGGAGGAACCATTTGATGATCTCGAGCCCGAGTTAGGACTAGGAGATCAGATTGCCCCTCAGGTTGACTTAGTAGAGAATGAGATTGAGAATGTGGGTAATGAGAATGTGGATATTGAGAATGTGGGTAATGAGAATGTGGAGATTGAGAATGCTGATATTGAGAACGATGATGAGATTGGGTTAGATAATTTAGATGATGAGATTGACGACGAGGATGTCGAGGAGGATGTAGGTATAGATGTTGAGGTTGATGACGATGAGGAAGCTGAGCTTATTTATCCGTATGATGTTCCAGAGGGCGAGCCTTTGCCCCCACCAGTTTGTTTGTCTGATTCTGAGGATGAGTTACCTAGGGACGAAATGTCTGAATCGTCTGAATCTGATTCTGAATCAGAGGAGGATGAGGATGACGATGCACCTAACGGTACCGATGGTATTGCTACTCGTAGACGTGAGATAGGAGAGTCGTCTAGTACTCGAGAGGCTACTCATATTGATGGTCTTGCACCATGGGCCTTGAGACGTGATCTAGATGCTTCCCGTGTTAAGAGTTGTATGACAGAGGTTGGATTAGGTGTTGTTCAGACTCAGGTTGCTTATTTGGAGTCTAAGACTAAGGTTGGCGAGAAAGAGCGAGAATTGCTTAGTCTGGATTTGAGTGATGTAGAACGTGGGTTGAATGAGGCTTTTAGGAGGTTGTCAGTGTTGGAAAGTGGTGAGTATGCTGCAATGAAGAAAAAGGTGAATACTATGGAGATTCAGTTGAGTGTGGCTCGTGCGATGCGTGAGAAAGCTGAAAAGGAGTTGAATATATCCGTGGGTTGGAATAGTAGATTTTATGCTGACATGGTTGAAAGAGGAGTAATCCGTAAGCGCCCAGCTGAAGATGTGTCTAGTGATCGTCCGGCGAAGATCCAGAAGACGATGGATGATGGACCATCTGGCGGTTCTCAGTAGACCAGTCTGTGTTTAGTAGTGACCTTTATATCTTTTGTGCTTGTAGCTTTGACTGAACCGACTTGTTAGTAGTAGACTTGGCACGAATTTTGAGTGTATATAGTGTTATAACTTTGATATGGATGTACTAAGACAATACTTTTGTTTCAGATCGAATGAAATATGTATCTTGTCTTGAATTCCATATTGTGCCTTATTTGTATCTTGTTTATGAATTCGATCCATATTATATGAATCCTTTGTTGGGTGAATGCTTAATGCTTTGAAATTGTGGAATTATAGAACTATGCCGCCCAAGAAGGCTGTGACTGAGGATGATGTACGTAGGATTATGACGGAGCAAGTTACCGCATCTATGACAGAATTTATGGCAAATGTTAGAAATGAAGCTGGCGGTAGTGGAGCTGGCGGTAGTGGAGCTGGCGGTAGTGGAGCTGGCGGTAGTGGAATTGGCGGTACTAATGTGAATGTGAATGCTAATAATGTGAATGCTAATGCTGGAGGAAATGTAGGAGGACTTGGAACGAATGCACCTGAAGTTGGTGGCTGTACTTATGTGACGTTCATGAAGTGTGAACCTCTACCTTTTAATGGAACTGAAGGTGCTGTAGGACTAAGCCAGTGGATTGAGAAGATTGAATCGGTGTTTAGGATTAGTAAGTGTAAGGAGGAAGATAAGGTGACTTTTGCTATGGCTACTCTTAAAGGTCGTGCGTTGACTTGGTGGAACGGGAGAATTGCTTTCATGGGTCTTGATGCTGCTAATGCTACTCCTTGGGCTGAAATCAAGAAGTGGATGACTTTGGAGTTTTGTCCTCGTAGTGTGATCATTAGGTTAGAACAAGAGTTGATTCATCTGAGAATGAAAGGTGTGGATATTGATAGTTACACGAATCGATTCCATGAGTTGGCCTTGCTATGTCCTCGTTTGGTTGAACCCGAAGAGATCCGAATTGAGCAATATGTGAAAGGGTTGACCAGGAATATCCGGGGGGACGTGACATCATTGAAACCACTGACCATTGATGATGCTGTTCGAATGGCTTACCAACTCATTGGACAGATAATTCAGGATAAGGAAGATGAAGCCCGTGTTGGTGAGAAAAGAAAGGGAGACGGTGATCGTGTAGATAGAGGTGATTATAGGAAGAATTTCAATCGCCGTCAGAACAAGAGAAAGGGGAATGCAAATGCTCTTACCAACAATGCACCGCGCAACGATGATAGATGTCCTAAGTGTGGCAACAAGAGGCATCCTGGCGACTGCTGGAAGTGCCGAAATTGCGGAAAGCTTGGACACAAGGTTGAAAGGTGTAAGAAGGGAACGATTTGCTTCAACTGTAATGAAGAAGGTCATAGGAAATCGGAATGCCCCAAGTTGAAAGCGATTGTACCTGGAAGAAACCCCCAGGGTGGTATCTACCAACTTGGAACAATTGAGGTGAAGAAAGAGGATCCGAATGTCGTTACCGGTACGTTTTTACTCAACAATCATTATGTTGTTGCTTTATTCGATTCGGGTGCCGATAGGAGCTTTGTATCCACTAAATTTAGTGCCCTTATTGATATTGAACCTGTTGAGATAAGTACCAGTTACGAGGTGGAATTGGCTGATGGTAAATTAGTAAAAACTAATAAGCTATTAGAAGGATGCTCTCTAAATCTCTTGAACCATTCCTTTCCGATTGATTTGATGTTGATAGAATTAGGTAGTTTTGATATTATTATTGGTATGGATTGGTTGTCGTTGAATAATGCTACTATTTTATGTGGAGAGAAGAAGGTTAAGATTCCTCTTAGGAATAGGACGTTAGTAATTGATGGTAGTCGAGGTGAATCCCGTTTGAAAATCGTTTCATGTATTAAAGTCCAAAAGTACATCAGGAACGGTTGTGAGTTATTCTTAGCTCAAGTGACCGAGAATGAGTCTAGGGAGAAACGATTGGAAGATGTACCTATTATTTGTGAATTTCCTGAGGTATTTCCTAAAGATTTACCAGGACTTCCACCGATAAGGCAAGTAGAGTTTCGAATCGATTTAATTCCTGGTGCTGCACCGGTGGCACGTGCGCCTTACCGATTAGCCCCTTCTGAATTAAAGGAGTTATCTGAGCAACTTAAGGAGTTGTCTGATAAAGGTTTTATTCGACCGAGCTCGTCGCCTTGGGGAGCTCCAGTCTTGTTCGTTAAGAAGAAGGATGGATCTTTTCGTATGTGCATTGATTATAGGGAACTGAATAAGTTGACAATTAAGAATCGATATCCTTTACCTAGGATTGATGATTTGTTTGATCAACTGCAAGGATCTAGTGTGTATTCTAAGATAGATTTGCGGTCAGGATATCACCAACTTCGCGTCCGTGAAGAAGATATTCCTATAACTGCATTTAGAACTCGTTATGGACACTATGAATTTCAAGTAATGCCATTTGGGTTAACTAACGCACCTGCGGTTTTCATGGATTTAATGAATCGAGTGTACAAGCCCTACTTGGATAAATTTGTGATTGTGTTTATTGACAAAATTCTAATCTATTCTAAGAATGAAGATGAGCATAGAGAACATTTGAGGATTGTTTTGAAGTTGTTGAAGGATGAAAGGTTGTATGCTAAGTTTTCGAAGTGTGATTTCTGGTTGGATTCTTTGCAATTTCTTGGTCATGTGATTAACAGAGATGGAATTCATGTTGATCCTGCAAAGGTTGAAGCTATTAAGAATTGGTCTGCACCGACAACGCCAACGGAAGTGCGACAGTTCTTAGGATTAGCTGGCTATTATAGGCGATTCATTAAAGAATTTTCTTTGATAGCTAAACCCTTGACTAAGCTTACTCAGAAGAATAAACCTTTCGTTTGGGGAAGTGATGAAGATGGAGCATTTCAGACATTCAAGCAAAAATTATGTAGTGCGCCAATCTTATCATTACCCGAAGGGAGTGAAGATTTTGTAGTGTATTGTGATGAATCTCTTAGAGGTTATGGAGCTGTTTTGATGCAGAGAGAGAAAGTGATAGCTTATGCTTCTAGGCAATTAAGGAAGAATGAGGAGAATTATACTACTCATGATCTTGAGTTAGGAGCTGTAGTCTTTGCTCTTAGGTTGTGGAGACATTATCTGTATGGCACCAAGTGTACGGTATTCACCGATCACAAAAGCCTACAGTATATTATCGACCAGAAGGAATTGAACATGAGGCAACGAAGATGGATAGAGTTGTTAAGTGATTATGATTGTGATATAAAATATCACCCAGGAAAAGCCAATGTTGTTGCTGATGCGTTGAGTAGGAAAGATAGAGAGCCTATTAGGGTGCGTTCTCTAGTCTTGACCGTGCACAATAATTTGCCTGAGCAAATTAGAAATGCACAAATAGAAGCTTGTAAGAAGGAGAATTTTGTTAATGAAGGGTTCCGAGGAGAAGGAGATCCTTTAGAGGTTAGAGCTGATGGAGTGAAATGCTTAAGAGGTCGTATGTGGATACCTAAGTTTGGAGGCTTAAGAGATTTGGTTATGTTAGAATCCCATAAATCTAAGTATTCCATTCATCCGGGATCTGATAAGATGTACCATGATTTGAAGAAGTTGTATTGGTGGCCGAATATGAAAGCTGACATAGCTATGTATGTTCTCCAATGCTTGACTTGTGCCAGAGTCAAAGCTGAACATCAAAAGCCATCAGGACTACTTCAACAACCAAAGATTCCTGAATGGAAGTGGGAGCGAATTACGATGGACTTTATCACCAAGCTTCCTAGAACATCATCTGGAAACAATTCGATTTGGGTTATTGTCGATAGACTGACCAAATCAGCACACTTCATTCCGGTTAAGGAGCAGTTCTCACTGGAGAAGCTGACTCGAATATACCTTGATAATGTTGTATGCAAGCATGGATTGCCTGTATCGATCATTTCAGATCGAGATCCTAGATTCGCATCGAATTTTTGGAAATCTCTCCAAAGATCTTTGGGAACGAATCTCGACATGAGCACTGCTTATCACCCCCAGACTGATGGGTAGAGTGAAAGGACGATACAAACACTGGAAGATATGTTGAGAGCTTGTGTGTTAGACTTTGGTAAGAATTGGGATAAACATTTGTCGTTAGCAGAGTTTTCGTATAACAATAGTTACCATTCTAGTATTAAGGCTGCACCGTTTGAAGCTTTATATGGTAGGAAGTGTAGATCTCCTGTATGTTGGAGTGAAGTTGGGGATACCCAGCTCACGGGACCGGAATTGATCCGGGAGACTACGGAGATGATAGTTCAGATTAAGAAGAGGTTGTTGACTGCCCGTAGTAGACAGAAAAGTTACGCGGATATGCGGCGAAAGCCAATGGAGTTTGAAGTGGGTGACCGAGTAATGTTGAAAGTATCGCCATGGAAAGGCGTTATCAGATTTGGAAAGCGAGGAAAATTGAATCCCCGTTATATTGGACCCTTTAAGATTTTATCTAGAGTAGGTCCGGTGGCTTACAAACTAGAGTTACCCCCAGAACTTCATGGTGTTCACAACACATTCCATGTATCTAATCTGAAGAAATGTCTAGCAGTGAGTGATGAGAAAATTCCGTTAGGTAAGGTTCGAATAGATGGGAAGTTGCATTTTATCGAAGAGCCCGTAGAAGTTATGGACCGTGAGGTAAAGCAACTGAAACAAAGTCGGATACCTATTGTCAAGGTCCGATGGAATTCAAAGCATGGACCGGAGTATACTTGGGAACGAGAGGATGAAATGTGGAAGAAATATCCGCACCTCTTCGATTTCAGTAAGAAACGGACATCCAAATGAAATGGATCACGAGGACGTTGATCCCTTTTAGGAGGAAAAGCTGTGACAAATCTAACATTTTCAGGTAGTGAAATATTTTCTCGTATAATATTTTGAAACTTATTTTTGTGTTGGTTGACGAACTCACAATTTACGGATTTAAATTTGGGCTTACGTGCATAATTTGGCGTCTTTTACGACTAAACCGGAAACCTTAGGATTACGTATTTACGTTTTTGAACTCCGTTTTTTATGAGACAATTTTTATTGGATTCGTTTTGTGACGGTGATTCATAATTTGTAAAAACGTTTTTCGTAAAACGACCCGAGGGCACGCAAATCGAGAAAATTAGAATCGAGAAATACCCGTAAACTAGTGAGATGGGACAAAACACTTTGCCCCATCCCACTAGCTTATATGGGACGGCAAAATGA
Source organism: Glebionis coronaria (assembly GCA_025667525.1). Lineage (NCBI taxonomy): Eukaryota > Viridiplantae > Streptophyta > Magnoliopsida > Asterales > Asteraceae > Glebionis > Glebionis coronaria. Next base: position 305,060,379 of record CM046878.1, on the reverse strand, counting down.
CTCACCACACATAGGTGGCATCAAGCTAACAATAACTTACACAAGTGTAAGCTTGTGCTTACACCTTAAGCTAACTACTTCCACTTCACATCAAAACTAGCAAATGGTTTCATCCTTACCATTTCCTACATGCAATTCACTCTCAAACTCTCTCAACTCACCCCTTTGTGTCGTCCACTATAAGCCTACAAACCCCATCATTGATCTTTTCTAGCTACAAACCACATGTTTACTAGTCCTATTAAGGTGTTTCCTTGAAGCCTTGATCATTTGGTGGCCATATAAACAACTTTGGAGGTGATTTGCTTGTGTCCTAGGGCTGATTTTCCAACATATGATCTTGATATTTGATGGTCTTGGAGATACTTGTTGTGTTCATCAAGTTCTAGCCTTCCTAAAACAAGAAATCCACTTGGATTGGTAAAGAAGATCATCCTCTACATTTTTCTCTTATTATTTTGTAAAGAACAAATGTATTTTCTTTCATTTTGTATATGTATACGATGTATATATGATGATAAAAATGTTGTGTGGGGATCAAGTGTTGATAAACATGCTTAAAAATGATGATAACCATAAGAAATGAAGCTAAAATCATGACTAATTAGTTGGCTGTATAAAAACAGTAGATAACTAAATGATGAACTGATAAAATTGCATGGTTTGATCTATTTACGATAAGTAGATGATGTTATACACATGTGAGAGTTGGCCATGCAATGGAATCAAAATAATGAGTGAGATATGATCAAAACAATTTAGGTGGTACAATCTGAATAAGAAGTTTTGTAGGGACTGTTAAGGTACCTTAGACTCAAAATGGGCAGTAGCTATACCAAAGTTATATGTAGCACATTTTATGAAGAAGTTGTCATCCAAAAATGAGCTTCTAAGTCATTGTAGAACTCTAGATATGGTAAAAATGGTGAATATGAAGTTAAAAATCAGATTTTGGAAATAATGTTTATTATTATTATATAAGCACTCACTTTATAATTTATAAAATGTAAAATATAAACCCACTAACTTATAGAACTTATTTATATAAATGTATAAAAGGTTAATTAAATGGGTAAATTAGATAAATGGTGGTAAAAATAATATTTATAAGTAATAAAAACTATAAACTTGATTTTTACGACTTTTTCGGCTATCGCCGTGAAATTAACGTTTTTCATCAAATAAAACTTAGACGACCAAACCCGTCTAATGTAAAGTTTATAAAAGTTATATAATGATGTATAAGTAACTAAGACAAGTAAAAACCGATAAAACCCGAACTATAAAAATTACGGACATTTACGAGCTAACTAAACCTATTAGACTAATAATTGGACTTAATAAGATAAATACTTGTAAAAAGAATTATTTGGGCTTAACCCATTTGGGCCCAACATGAAAGATATATATACTGATCATATAGGTATAAAATGAGTAAAAACAAGTTAAAGAACTTATAAAAGAACTAATGGACTTAAAATAGGTAAAATCAGTAAAACTAGTGAACTAGTAAGACGTTATCAAGACGTAAACGCTAAAATGAGTAAACAAGGATTTATAAACCCACTTGATCATCATCATATGTACAAAAATCATATATATGTATATTGTTATTTTGATAAAAGTCATTGGACTGAGTCTAAGACCGATTATTATTTATATAGGTTTTCGTGACCGAAGCACGCCCGTAGCCGATAATCCGCCTTTCATTAACAACGTGAGTTCATAGCCTCGCACTCTTTTAAATGTTTTATAAAATGATTTGTAAACCCGCGAGGGAGATAACATGCTATATTTTATAAAAATAGAACACAAGTAGTCCCGATTGTATGCTAAATGATATGGACCCGAATGATGCTATGACCCTATATTCGAGACTAAAAGGATTATTAGTAGTTAGGTTATGTCACTTAAAGTCCCATTAGCATGAATTGTGAACTACCGGGTTTTGGTAGACGCTTATGCATTTGATAGTACTATTTGAGGACGATCGCCCCAGTTCGCGCCTTGACGGTTGATCCCCGTCGTACCACATTGATTGGTTAGCGAATTTATGTATGAGAAGATTCCATAGCGTGATTTTTGTGACGACACGCTAACTTAGATGGGCAAATTGTTTGTCGGGTTCGCGGCCCGCTGTTTTCACAGTAAGGTAACAATGTCATGCGGCTAATAATAATCCTACAATATACAACGTATGCTATAAGACATAAATAATAAACGATAACGACGCTATTACGATGAATATATTACCTAACATGGTAATATAGAGACTACGGTCTCATGGACGGTTTCAGATGTATGCTTGATTTATATATTGCCTGACTAGCAATATGTGGACTTACTTCCGATATTATACTTGTGTTCTGATTTTAAATGAATGTAAATGATTGTTTTATATAACGGTTTTCATTAAACTCTATGAATTCACTCGGCATTCGCTGATATGATTTTTGCATGTTTTCTATCTCAGGTGCTTGAAGGTAATCCGGATGGAGATCGACTCTGATGGCCCACACTTAATATTAAAAATGTTCATTTGATCTGTGTTTTGTAAACTTAATGACCTGTATAATTTGGGACCTGTTGTACACTTTTGAAACTTTTTATCGAATGAATGTTTGTTAAACCTTGTACAACCATTTTTATGTGTTGTCTATGATTGGAGTTATTGTGCTATCCCGTAACACTCTGAAAGACCCTTCCGCTGTACTGATACGAAAAATGAGAGTGTTACAGTTTTCTTTCTTATGATGTGCAAGGATTGGAGCTTTCAAAGATCCACTTTTGATGACTTTTGACGACCCGTGATTCCGTGTACCCGTCTTCCCGGTACTATCCTAAACTTTTGATTCACTATTTTAGCATTTATGTTGAAACAAAAATCATTTTAGTTGTCTCTTCCTTAGCAAGATTTAAACAACGCACACAATGTCCTAAGTGTAGGAGAGTTTATTCCCACGTGCTTAAACATTGAGGACAATGTTTATCTTAAGTGTAGGGGGACTTCTATCGAAGTTAAGTGGGCTTTTCCATGAATATGTCCTCATTTTAATCGAAAAATTGATTTTTCGACATTTTTCAAAATTTTTGACCTATTTTGGCCTAGTAGTATTTTCCTTTATTATTATTATTTTCTTTCTTTAATAAAACGATTTTAATGAGTTTAGATGTGTTTGATATATTAGGCCCGTCGTGAATCTTTTGACTCAACCCAAGTTTACTTATTTGAGTTTACTCTAGCCAATATCCTTAACGTGTTTAAATCAAGTTTTGCTAGACTTTTATATAGGGAACTTTAAAACGCGAAAGTCTTAACTTATACGGGTTTAAGAACAAGAACTTTTCGCAAGTTTCTATAATTGATCCTAGAAAGTCGTTTATCAAGGGAACTTTAAAATGCAATCTAAACATGAAAAAGTCTAGGAAGTTGCCAGATCCTATAGATGACTTGAAAACCCAAAACTTTGATTTAACAGGCTAAGTATCCACGAGTCTCATTCCTTGAGATTTTAAATTGTGGAGAACAAGAGATGATAGAGTCAATTATAAGTTTTGTATTCTTTCATGAATTTATGTGAGTTAATTATGAGCTTTTTCTCCCATCGCTTGTTAAATAAATAATTGCAATAAATAAGGTCGTACGATTTGAAAAGTTACTTAGCTTCTAGCACAAGATCGTTTAAAAATTGCTCGGTATTAATTAGAATTCATAGCCAAGGCATAACTTATTGAAGAGGGATGCGAAGATTGGCGAGTCCGAAAAGGCCCTAACAAGGCATGAGGGTTACATTTTGTTGCTAAAGATCCAAAGTGATGTGAAGAATCATTTATCAAAAATCAATATGAAGGATCAAGACGCACGACGAAAAGAAAATAATCCCCTAAAGATCATGGAGAAGTCTATCCGAAAAGACCTTAACAAGGTATGAGGATAAATAGATCCAAGTCCTAAAAAGAGGCGAATCGTTGTATATCAAAATCCCAAATAAAGATTGGAGAAAAATGAAGAAGTCGTGGTCCAAGTATGAAGAATCTCTCAAAAACTTCAAGTGAAGAAATTCCTATTATGAAGAGAAGACCATTATTTCAGAATCATCTCTCAAGATTCGAAGTATGAAGTCAATGCCAAATATCGATCCGAGAAAGGTCTCAAATCGTGAAACGAATTATGCCAAGATATGAACTTTTGGAGGTTTCGAGAAGCAGTTTTAAAAGATTTTATCCTTTAGCTAACTATTGATTAAATTGTCCTACTTTATTTTCGGCCTAAATAAACTATCAAAATAAATCAACAATGCATCCTCATAATCATTCAATATAACAATAAAATATAAGAGATACACCTAGGAATAAGGGAGTCTAAGTGAATAATTGAGCCACATCAGTAAGTGTTAGCTTTACTAACTTATAATAACAATGATCTCGTTTTTAAGCTTGGTATGGGGAACGTGAAACTTGAGGGTGATAAACATTCATGACACCAAAAGCCCTAATGTAAGTCTTATATTTCTTTACTTTTTCCGTCCTTCAAATATTTTGTAATTTTCTATCTTTTTAGCTTCCTTATTGTCTAGTAGTTAATAAAGGCTAAGGTGGGTTAATTATGATGGAAAATGTAAATGGTGCTTTGTGACTAATGCATTGCACGAGGGCATTGCAATGGTCAAGTGTAGGGGATTTAATAAGTGTGAAAATACTTATCCTTTTACCACTTAATTATAATAAAAACGAGACCAAACGTGTATTTTATGACGTAAAAGTCGGAATTATGCGTGGTTTGTGTTTTTATTGTATTTAGGGCCAAAAGATAAAAAAGGAAGAAAACACGGGCTTTCACGGGCTTTTATTGAAGAAAAAGACAAAAGACGAAGTCAAAAGATCAAAAGTTCAAAAAGAACGGAAGTCAAAGGCCTATTCTGAAGATTATCAAAGAAAAAGTCTAAAGACGAAAGTTTAACGAAGTTGAAGAACCAAATCTAATAAAAGAAGAAAATTAGAAGACGAGTTCATTTTATATCGACAAATCCCGACACAACGTCGAGAAAAAAGAAGAAATTAAAAGACGATAATACAAAGTGAAAGAAGAAAGCAACAACAACCTTCCCCTCCTCCTATAAATACCCTCCTAATCCTTCATTAGGGGGGTTAGTTAGTTTTTCATTATTAGATAGATTAGAGTAGGAGTAGGAGTAGGAGTAGGTGTAATTAATTTCTCTCTCTAGATTTATTTCATGTCCTTAAGCTTTCATCTTTAATCTTGTAATCTTGAATCTCTAATCTTAATCTTAATTTCAAGCTTTTTAGATAATTCTCATTCTTCCTTTCTTGATTTAAAAATCTATTGTTTTTGTTTAATTAATCATATATTTTGTTTAATCTTTATGCTTATTTGCTTATTGATGTGCTTATTCCATTGTTCTTATTGTTTTTCATGTGTTTTATGTTTTAGCTTATTGTTCTTATAGCTTATTGTGTGTTTGTCTTATTTTTAACTAAGTATTTTTAATAGTTTAATATTTTAAAAGTTGATTTTTAATATTTTGCTTATTTAGTGTTTTTTTTAAGTTTTAAATTTGTGGCTTATTAGCTTTTTCTTAAAATTAGATTGGTTTAGTTTTTGGTTAAGTGCTTATTTGATTTTAGCTTATTTGGTTTTTGCTTATTTTCATGTTATTCGGATTACTAAACCCTCATTCCGACTTACAGTTTTGTCTTTATTCCGACTTGAGTGCAAATTCAATATTCAGACTTAGGTTCATTTTAATCTAATTCCGAATTACTTGTAATAGCCATATTCCGAACTACACTTAGAGTTGTATTCTGGATTAGGGATATATCACACGTATTCCGGATTACGTGTATTAGACCATATTCCAGATTGAGTCCATGTTATGGATTCTGGATTATGTATAGCTTATTGATTCTGGATTATGTTGTTTAACTAGGATTCCAAATTAGGCAGTGGGGTTTTATTCTGAATTGCATGTAGGATTTAGATTCTGACTTATGTTTTGATTGTTTTCAAAATTAATCTCAAACTTTATTTTTCCCGCCATTTTCTTAAGTTTTATTTTAAAGTGTTTTGTCTTAGTTTAATTTTCAAGTTTACTTTTTTTATAAAGTTTTAATTTTTCAAATTTACTTTTAATTAAGTTTTAAACTTGCTTTATTTATTTTATATTTTGTCATTTACTTTTACAGTTTTAATCTTTATTTTAAAATAGCTCAACGACATTTGCTTTTTACACCAAGAACAACTGAGTCGCACTTTCAACCGTGGTCAATTCGATTAGACGATTTTCACCTTTAATAAAAATTCAGTTATTAACTGCCATGTGTAGAAATTTATAATCTGGGACTAGATATGGTTGGCTGTAGTCCAATCCATACTTGTCAAAATTTTATAAAATGTCATGATATGAGCAAAGGTGAACGTCTACTGTTCAGTTCACAAAACAATATTCGACTAGTAGCATGAAAATTTGACTTGAGCAATGGTGAACATCTATGGGCCGGTTCACTAAGTAACATTCGACTGAAAACATGAATCTGACATGAGTAAGGATGAACGCTTATGGGTCGGTTCACCAATACAAAATCTGAACGGGTAAGGGTGAACGCCTATGGGTCGGTTCACCAAAACGAAAATTCGTTGAAAAACACATGCGACTAAATATGGCCAGTCCTGTACCAACCTTTTACTTAGTCAAAATTTTAGAAAAACTGACTGATGAAATGCATGAGAAACATGAAAGATAACAATACCAAAATATAGGAAGTTCCTAATGACTACCTACTAGTCACAAGTCAAGTTTTAGAGCCTACAGGTCTAACCTTGCTCTCTGAAACCATAATTGTAACACCCCACTTGGATAAGTGGACCTTTACGTGTATTTATGGCGTGTCATCAAAGCATACAAGGTAAATGTCCTAAAACATTAACTGACCACAAAGGAAATACCAGAAGAAAACATCGGTAATCCAAACATAAGCTCAAAACATGAAAAGTAAAATACTGAAAGAAAGGACTGAACAATGTCCAAACAGGCAAGTAAATGTATGAAGTGCATAATGTAAAGAAGTCTGGATAGCTTCCATCCAATGCACGTACTCCAGAATCCTAAGAGCGTCATGGTGTACCTGCCGTTAGAACATGAAGGGAACTACGGCTGAGCATAACGCTCGGTGAACGGATATAGGAGCATGATAAGTAATACTGAAATGAAGCAGATAATAAAATACTAAAACTATAAAGACTGATATATAAAGAGCAACCGAAAACTGTGTATGTATCTGAAATGTCTGATTATAAAAAGTAAAGCTGAATTATTATCTGTTAAATCTGAAAACATGCATTTACTGTATTTTAATTTCCAAGAGCTTATATAGGTCATGTGCTGTAACAACGTCCGTATGAATACATGTAGGGGTGAGCTCGTCATGTTGTATAGGGGTGACCTCTAAATAATGTGTTGGGTAGAGGGATCAACTCTAATGTGAAGGATGTAGAGCACACACCACATTCAGCTGATAAGCTGTAAACTGATAATCTATGATGCATCCATACGCCTCGCTGATAATACTGATAATATGGCCAAGCTGAAATAAATGGGATACTGCGAGAAATCACTCCCCCACAGAGGAGTCATGACCACCGGTGTCTCAATGTCATGGTTACGGTTGCTCCGTAACTAGTACATAACTGGTCATTCTTGTATATAAAGCTCGGGTAAATTCAATTTAGTTATTAAAATGATTACTGATAAACTTATAACGTATACTGGGGAAAACATTTGGCTGCAGACAGGAAATCCTAATCATGCATAAGATAGAAAGTCCTTACTAAAGGACGAAAATCCGTACCTCGTGTCCAGTAATGAAAAAAATGAATGAAAGCTGAAAGATCTACTCCGACTTCACGGTTACTACATAAATAAGGGATGTGAAATGAATTGACTGATATCGGTTTACTGTTACTGATTCTTATCTTTTCTTAGTTTAATTTATTTTATTCTTGTATTACTGTTTATGTATAATCTGATTAATCTGATTGGCTTGTGTATTTCTGATAAACCCGACTGTTCTTAAATATTTACTGAATAGCGTATATCATGTGTTTCTGATTACTGTATATTATACGGTACCCTGATTATGGTATTAGACTGTATTATGGTATTAAAATATTACTATAAGTAGTAACCTGTCATAAATATAAATTTTCTAAAATTAGGAATGTTTTCCCAAATCAGTTTCCTTGAAAGATTAAATCATTAAATAATCACATATTTTTAATCAATTAAAATAATTAACCATCATAAAATTTAATTTACAAGTTAAATTAAATAAACAATACGACTTGGTTAATTTAGTTATAAAAACTTATTTATAACTTTTTTAACCAATTTAATATAACCTCGTTTTTATCATTTTCCGTGACCCCAAAACCCGAGTAAATATTCTTCCGAGACACCCATGTCTCATGTTAATAAAATCGAGCATACCACGACTTTGTCGTGGCTTCCCTTGTTGCTGACGTCACTCAGCAGTAGCTACCGGCCTAGTGCCAGTTGCTACTGCTCTGTATAAGGTTCCCACTGCCCTTACTGTTGCCACTGTTTATCATGTTAAACGTTCCCACTGTTAATGCAGTGGTTCCCACTGCTACTTATTTCTTCCCACTGTTTTAACAAACACCCCTGTTACAAACCCAAACGCCCCCTTACTGCTGTTAACCCCAAACGCCCCCTTGTTGAGTCTTTCTACCCACAGTCTGATTACCAAACGCCCCTTTTAGTATAAGGTACCCCTGTTTGGGGGTTTGTTCGAGGTTGAGTAACAGAAAAGACCACCGAGACCATAAAAGGTCTCGGCTGTGTGCACTCAAAACCCACCGAGAGCTTTTAGCTCTCGGTTTATCATGTATAACACCACCAAAACCCGAATGATTCATGGTTATTACTTTTTTAGATGTTATAGATTCATGTGTTCATGATTTTATTCACAACCTTAAGATTTCGTAAAGAAAACAATGAAGGAGAAAGATTACCTTGATTTAATATGCTATACAGACTATAACACGAATTCAATCAATTTCAAGACCAAAATCGTTCTTCCCTTGTTCTTGGTTTTACATCCGGCGGTATGTTCACACACACAGGGAAAAACCCTATTTTTTGTTTTACTGTTTGTCCAAAAGATGGGGAAAATAAACTCTCGTATATTTCTTTGAAGTGGACTGGGCTCCCAAGCCCAAGTTTTCTATTCTTGCTAAATAAGCCGCAGCCCACACCATAAAACACACTCTTTTAATTTTTGTGTTGCGTTAAATAATCACGTACGTATTCGTGTTTTATTTCTGACCTGTGTTTATTTATTTTCTCGATAAGTAATACATACGCAAAATATGACTAGTTAAAATTAATTATTTTCTAAATAATTAATTTCATGTTTAATTCTTTTCTGGATTAATTAATTTCATGTTTAATTATTTTCAGAATAATTAATTTCATGTGTTTTAAATGAAGCTGAGACTAAGTACAATTTATGTTCGTAGATTTTAAAAGCGGGTTTTACACACTCCCTCATCAACTTTCTTTTGTTAACAAAGATGTAATAAACCTATTCTTACTGGATATATTAATAGTGTTAAATGTTATAATGATACCAGAGATATACACAACCTGTGTAATTGTTATGTATTTGACAATACTAACCTTCCTTCGACTGTCTCTGTTCTATATGACTAACATATTCTTCCACCATGGGTCTCTTCCCTTTATCATTCTTGCCTTTTTCATGACAATATAGACTTAAAAGAGCACAAAACTGGCCTCTAATAGGTGCCTTCATAGCCGCCTCAACTGCAAACGTTACACCATTATTAAAAAAACAATAAATCAATATGCTTATGGACTAAAATAATGAAACTAGCCATAATTAGTGTTCATATGTTAAAACCCTAACCTTATTTTGCTTTTTTTTTTGTTTCTCAAACTCTTTCTTCATAAGATCATGCATGATAACATTGGCAATTGGATAAGAAGCAGTCCAGTTGCCTCCATACTTATTAAAGACATAATAATCATATTTTCATCTATGACAACTTTTGTGAAATCAATATCAAACCAGTCTTCTGACATTATGCCCGATTTAGCAATGTTATAATTGTTGTTAGGCTTCGCGGGTGGGTGGGTTGGAGGATTCATGATAAAACCGCAACTGTGTGTGTGTAAGCGTAATGGATGGGGTGAGTGGGAGCAAGTTGTTAGAGTTATAGGTATGTTTGTTTAACTTTATATGTTTGGGCGTATGAGCTTATTTAGATCAGGTCAATAGGGTAAAAACAAAAATTATTCATGTTGACTCAAATTCGGGTAAAACGATACCCTGTCGACTCCTATTATGTGAAACGATGCCCTGTCGACTCATATCATGTGAAACGATACCCTATCGATTAATATCATTTGAAATGATACAATATTGACTCATATGGTATACAACGATACCCGATCGATGCATATCATGTGAAACGATACCCTATCGACTCGTATCATCTGAAATGATACCATATCGACTCATATGGTATACAACGATACCCGATCGACTCATATCATGTGAAACGATGCCCTATCGACTCGTATCATTTGAAATGATAACCTATCGACTCATATGGTATACAACGATACCCGATCGACTCATATCATGTGAAACGATACCCTATCGACTCGTATCATTTGAAATGATAACCTATAGACTCATATGATATACAACGATACCCGATTGACTCATATCATGTCAAACGATACCCTATTGACACGTATCATTTGAAATGATAACGTATCGACTCATATGGTACACAACGATACCCGATCGACTCGTATTATGTGAAACGATACCCTATCGACTCGTATCATTTGAAATTATAACCTATCGACTCATATGGTTTACAACGATACCCGATCGACTCATATCATGTGAAACGATACCCTATCGACTTATATCATTTGAAATGATAACCTATCGACTCATATGGTATAAGACGATACCCGATCGACTCATATAATATGACACGATACCCTATCGACTCGTATCATTTGAAATGATAACATATCGACTCATATGCTATACAACAATACACGATCGACTCATGTCATGTGAAAAGATACCATATCAACTCGTATCATTTGAAATGATAACCTATTGACTCATATGGTATACAACGATACCCGATCGACTCATATCATGTAAAACGATACCCTATCGACTCGTATTATTTGAAATGATAACCTATCAAATCATATGGTATACAACGATACCCGATCGACTCATATAATGTGAAACGATACCTTATCGACTCATATCATGTGAAACGATGCCCTATCTAATCATATGGTATACACACGATACCCAATCGACCCATATCATGTGAAACAATTCCTTATCGACTCATATCATATGAAATGATACCCTAACGACTCATATGGTATACAACATTAGCCGATCGACTCATATGATGTGAAACGATACCCTATCGACTCGTATCATTTGAAATGATACCATATCGACTCATATGGTATACAACGATACCCGATCAACTCATATCATGTGAAACGATACCATATCAACTCGTATCATTTGAAATGATAACCTATCGACTCATATGGTATACAACGATACCCGATCGACTCATATTATGTGAAATGATACCTTATCGACTCATATCATGTGAAACGATGCCCTATCGACTCATATGGTATACAATGATACCCGATCAACTCATATCATGTGAAACGATGCCCTATCGACTCATATGGTATACAACGATACCTAATCAACTTATATCATGTGAAACGATTCCTTATCTACTCATATCATGTGAAACGATACCTATCGACTCATATGGTATACAACGATACCCGATCGACTCATATCATGTGAAACGATACCCTATCGACTCGTATCATTTGAAATGATACCATATCGACTCATATGGTATAAAACGATACCCCATTGACTTATATCATGTGAAACGATACCCTATCGACTCGTATCATTTGAAATGAGAACCTATCGACTCATATCGTATACAACGATACCCGATCGACTCATATCATGTGAAACGATACCCTATCGACTCGTATCATGTGAAACGATGCCCTATCGACTATTATCATTTGAAACGATACCCTGTCGACTCATATCATTTGAAATGATACCATATCGACTCATATGGTATACAACAATACCCGATCAACTCATATCATGTGAAATGATACCCTATCGTCTCGTATCATTTGAAACGATGATACTACTAATATGGTATACAACAATACCCTAATGATGTTTTCATTTTCGAATGATGTTAACGATGATACTACTAACTTAAGTTCCAACCACGATATATTATTTGTTGAATAATCTTATTTAATAAACCTAAATAAATTTAATAAAACGTTCCGATATCAAACATGATTATAACACCCCGTCTATAAATTATGTAGTTAATTTATGTTTGAAGGTAATGTTTTAATTAAAAATTTATCAATATAAACTTTAGATTAAAGATTTTCATTTACTTAGTATTAATTATAAAATTTAATTAATATAAGTTTTATATAAATTAAAAACTTTGGTTAAATAAATAAACTTACAAAAAAACCTTATGGCTAACAAATAATTGTGTGATACTAATAACCGATTTTTTTGGATTAATCGGCCCCAAATCACACATATTGCCCCAGAGTGTTCCAAGAAGCGATTAAACCGCCACCACCACCACCACCGCATACCATTATCATTAATAAAACCAATCACGATGCATGGCGAAGAAGGTAACTTTAACAATCATTATTATGCATTTTAAATATTATGATGAATCTCAGTATTTGTAAGTTTGTTATAGGTGTTAATGCAATGATGCCTAAAAACGTTACTTGCATTTTTCGGTCTTGCTTTGTTTTGATTACGACAATATGTAAAAACAAGCATTTACGAAAACAACGAAAAACGAATTTTTGAGTTCAAGTATTTTTCATTTCAACCATTATCACTTAAGGTATGAAAAAACAAGTACTTATCCTAATTAAGTGATGAAGTTTTTAATCTTTTCTTAAAACTCACTTTTTATTAAGTGTGACAAAGTTCTTTTATTAAACTTTCTTTTTAAGAAAATGTTTTATTAAATTAATTATTTGAAAATTTGAAATTTGAAAATGGCATATTTTATCTTGGTTTGGAATATCCTTTCAGGATATTTTATCCCTAAATTCGAACCAATCTACTAAAATACAAAAAGGAGCGGACTCTATGCAGGAGGTTCCTTAGCACCTATAGCGGTTCCTTATCGATATGGAATCGCGGGCTCTAATAAGGAACCGCGTGCAGATATAGCCGTTGGATGTTTGTCTTATAAATAGTGGACCATTCTCAGACTTTCAAACCACCTCTTTTGCACATACATTTCCAGATTCTTTAATACTCCTTAAATCACTCAAATCCTTGATCATTTGTTTGATTACTACTTGTTTAGAAGTGAATCTTTCTCCTCTCATATTTTCCTCTCAAAGTGCAAAGAGAAGAACACTATCATTCTTGAAGTGTTGTGTCTACCTCAAAGATCCATTGAAGATCCAAACTTATTCATTCATTGTTGTGTCATTGTTGTGAAGATCCAAGTAGTTGTGTCTATTTAGAAGTTGTGTATGTATTAAGGTTAATACTTAGTCCTTAAAGTATATTGGTATAGATTGGTCCTAGCTAAGATTAGGGCTCGACTTTTAGCTTAGAGTCGGAAATTGGTTAAGCGACGTTGTGTACAGTTTCTCCACCTTAAGGAGCTTGTTGATTAGTGAACTCTTGAGTAAGGTGTACTCGAGGAGTGGAGTAGGAACGAGGAGTGAGCTTCGTTGCCGAACCACTATAAATCCTTGGTGTTTGGTTTGATATTTCCTTCCCTTATCTCTTTACATTCATTATTCTTTATACTTGTGATTATTAGTTTAGTTGCACTATACCTTGTTCATATTGTGTATAAGAAGGTTTAACATTAATACTCAAGCTTAAGTTTTTGAAAAAGGATTTTTATAAATCAATTTTTAACAACTAATTTTAAGAAACTATTCAACCCCCCCCCCCCCCCCCCCCTTTCTAGTTTCTACAATTGGTATCAGAGCGTGATTGCTCAAGACTTTTTAAAATATATTTTATTTTAAAACTTGAATCGATTTATGGATTCCAACAAGTATCTAGAAGGGCAATCCATGAAAAGACCACCTCTTTTTGAAACCGATAATTTTATTTATTGGAAAAATAGGTTTGAGACTTATGTGAAATCAAAATATTTAGATCTTTGGCATGTTATTACCAATGGTGATTTTTTACCATTCCAATATAATGAAGTTTCTAAAAGTAAAGAGATATTCACTTTTGACAAAGCTAATGATGATACTAAAAGAAAACTTGCTAAATAATGAGGCTAAAATGGTGATTTATAATGCTTTACCAAAGAAAGAGTACGAAAGTATTCTTATGTGTGAAACCGCTAAAGACATCTGGAACACTCTTTTAGTAACCCACCAAGGTAATATCCAAGTCAAAGAAAGTAAAATGGATCTTCTTGTTCAACAATATGAACAATTTGTCATCTTAGAAGATGAAACTATTGATAGAGCATTTGCTAGATTCAACACTATTATTACTAGTCTAAAAACACTCGGTGAAGGTTTTTCTAGCAAGAACAATGTTAGGAAGTTTCTTAGGGAATTGCATCCCAAATGGAGAGCTAAAGTCACGACGATTAAAGAATCAAAGGATCTCGCCAAATTATCACTCGATGAACTCATTGGTAACTTGAAGGTTCATGAGATGATAATTTTAAAGGACTCGAAAATGGTGAAAACTAAGAGTGAAAGAAAGTCTCTTGCAATCAAAGCCAAGAAGGCACAAGGTGATCATGAAAGCTCCTCGGATAGTGATGATGAGGAATATGCCTTGGCGGTTAGAGACTTTAAGAAGTTCTTCAAAAGACGAGGTCAATACGTGAGGCACCAAACAACGACAAGAAATCCTTCTCCAAAAACCGATTTGCTAAAGATGATAAAGGTTATAGGAAATGTTTTAGATGTGGTGATCTGAATCATTTCATCGGTGATTGTCCTAAGCCTTCACGCGACAAAAACCACACGGAGTTTGTTGGAGGTTCATGGAGCCATAGCGGTGAAGATGTTGATGACAATCCCAAAGATGAGAAATGTCTTATGGCTCACACTTCTAAAGAGGTACATTCCGAAACCGAATATTATAGCAATGATAGTTCTTCTCTAGATGTTAATGAATTAGAAGGTCAATACAATAATTTACATAAACTTAGCATTAAATTCATCGAAAAGAACAAAGTGCTAAAATCAACTAGAACTAAGCTTGAAAATGAGATTAGTGAGCTAAAAGAGAGATTAGCTAAGCTTGAGAAAATTAAAGAGGTTGATTTAGGTTGTCTAAATTCTGAAAACCTTAGACAAGAGAATGAAGATCTCAAGAGTACCTCCATTAAATTGGAAAAGTTCATGAAAGGTACTAGTGCTCTTGATGATATGTTGAACAAACAAATTCATTCTAAGGAAAGACTTGGGTTGGGATATGACACTAATGAAGCATCAACTAGTGAACCAAAACAAGTTAGATTTTCGAAAAAACGTACCACTGTACACGGTTCTCCAGTGTACTGCGCGGTTCCTTATGACTATGGAACCGCGGGTGGAGCTAAAGAACCGCGGACAGAGGATGATTTTTGTGAAAATCTTGAACTTTCTGAAAAGTCTATTTTAGGTGAAGGGCCAAAACATCTTCTTGTTAACAAGGATAAAATACCTATCCTTGATAAAAATATTCTTGGTTAATTTTATAAGCCTTTAAGTAAACCGTTAATGGGAACTAGAAACTTTTCTAGACAAACATATATTCCTCCAAGAGTACGAAAAGAGTCCAAACCTAGAAGTATAACACCTACACTACAAAGAGATGATCAAGCTAAGTCACGACCTAGAAGTAAAACTCCAACACCTAGGAGGAATAACAATAATTCTAGATCAAGGTCAAACACACCTAGGAGAAACTATGGACAACAAAATGGCCATATTAATTGGAATAATTTTCAACAAGAATACTTTTCCCCATGGGGAATGTCTCCTTCATTCATGCATCCCAATCAAATGCAAGGGATGTTTGGAACTAACAATTTTGGACCCATGAGATATTGGGGACCAAATGTTTGATCTTGTGTGTTGTTACCTAGATATGCTTGGGAATCGATCTAGAGCCCGGCGAGTGGATTAAGGATAGTGGTTGTTCTAAACACATGACAGGTAATCGAAGTTTATTCTCACACTACAAAGCATATGATGGAGGTAACTTTACATTCACTAGTAATCGACGTGGTAATATCATTGGCAAAGGTACGGTCTCTCTTGACTCTATGACTATAGAAAAAGTAGAGCACGTAGATAAATTAGGTTTTAACCTTCTAAGTATAGGTCAAATTTGTGACAATAAGTGTAAGGTCATCTTTTCGGACTATGATAGTGAAATCGTAAAAGATGGAAAGGTCATTGGAAAAGGTGTTAGAAAGCATGGGCTTTATGTCATGAAGGTCAATAGGAAGTCAAAGAACAACTTATGTCTAGCGACTTTAGATGATAATTTCACTCTTTGGCATAGGAGATTAGGTCACGCTAATAGGCGTTTAATTCAATATTTAGTCTCTAAGGAGTTGGTAAGACATATCCCCAAGATGAAGTTTAATAGTCACTTTTGTGATGCTTGCAAAATTGGGAAGCAAGTTCACTCAAGTCACAAACCCAAGAATTTGGTTTCGACCTCTCTGTGTTTAGAGCTCCTACATATGGATCTCTTTGGACCTTCCGGCATACGGAGTTATGGAGGTAACCTTTATACCCTAGTTATAGTGGATGACTATTCTAGATTCACTTGGACTAGATTTTTGGCATCTAAGAATGAAGCTTTTTATCACTTCGAAACCTTTAGTCGAAGAATTAAAAATCAACTAAGATGTTCAATCGTCTCTATTAGGACGGATCATGGTAGGGAATTTAATAATGAAGTGCAATTCGGTGCCTTTTGTGAAGCTCATGGTATTACCCATAACTTCTCGGCTCCTCGCACTCCACAATCAAATGGGGTAGTCTAAAGGAAGAATAGGACCATCCAAGAGATGAGTAGGACGATGTTAAATGAGCAATCTTTGCATCAAAAGTTTTGGTGCAATGCCGTGGACACATCAACCTACATTCTTAACCTAATTCTTATTTGACCTTTTCTAGGAATGACCCCCTATGAGATTCTTAAAGGTAAGAAGCCCTCATTGGAATACTTTAGGGTGTTTGGAAGCAAGTGCTTCATTCTCAACACCAAAGATTACCTTGCAAAGTTCGACCCAAAGTCTTACGAAGGTATCTTTTTAGGTTATTCTAAAACTAACAAAGCCTACATAGTCCTCGATAGAACCTCGGGTGTAATTGAAGAATCACTTAATGTGACATTTGATGAAACCCCTCCTACATCTAAGACACCACCTTTGGTAGATGATGACTTAGATGAAATAGACATAGTTAATGCTAAAGATGTTAGAAACATAGGAATTGAAGACCTTAGTGTTGAAAAGGGAGTAAACATTAAGGAGTCTAAGGATCATGCTCTTGATAACGTCATAGGCGAATTAAATCAAAGGACCCTAAGATCTCAAGTCCAAAATCAAAGTAACTTCTTTTGTTTTGTCTCCTTGATTGAACCAAAGAATGTTAAAGAAGCTTTGATGGATGAGAGTTGGGTCATCTCTATGCAAGAAGAATTGAATCAATTCATTGCTAATGATGTTTGGGAACTTGTTTCTCCACCTAGAAGTTCGACCATCATAGGAACCAAATGGGTATATAGGAATAAGTTAGACGAGAATGGTGTTGTGTCTCGTAACAAGGCTAGACTTGTATCTCAAGGCTATAATCAACAAGAAGGTATTGATTATGACGAGACATACACACCCGTAGCTAGATTATAATCAATTAGAATCCTTTTAGCTTACGCTTGTGCTTTATACTTTAAGCTTCAACAAATGGATGTAAAGAGTGCATTTCTTAACGGTTTGATCAATGAGGAGTTATATGTGGCTCAACCTCCCGACTTCATTGATTTTGAGAAACCAGATCATGTTTACAAGCTTAAGAAAGCTCTTTATGGTCTTAAACAAGCACCCAAAGCTTGGTATGATAGACTTAAAGCGTTTCTTGTAAAACATGAGTATACCATGGGGATGGTAGACAATACGCTCTTTACAAAGAAGAAAGGTTCTGACCTCATTATCATACAAATATATGTTGATGACATTATATTTGGTTCAACTTGTCAATCATTGTGTGATGACTTTGCCAAAATCATGCATGACGAGTTTGAAATGAGTATGATGGGAGAACTTAACTTCTTTTTAGGACTCCAAATTAAACAAATGGATGATGGTATTTTCTTTAATCAATCCAAGTATGTTAAATAAATGCTAAAGAAATTTGGATTAGAAGACTCTAGACCAATGAAGACCCCTATGGCCTCGGATACTAAACTCACCGTAGATGATGATTGTGAGTCGGTAGACAACACCAAATATAAAGGTATGATTGGTAGTTTGTTATACCTAACGGCAAGTCGACTGGATATCATGTTTAGTGTTCGCCTTTGTGCTCGCTTTCAAGAGGCTCCCAAAACCTCTCACCTTGAAGCGGTTAAGCGTATCTTTCGATACATTAAGGGCACTATGAATTTAGGATTATGGTATCCTAAAGGGACCGGGGTAGAAACGATCATCTACGCAGACTCGGATCATGCGAGAGACTATGTGGACCGGAAAAGCACTAGTGGAGTTTGTACCTTCATGGGTTGTTGTTTAACTTCTTGGTTCTCCAAGAAACAAACCGCTCTTGCTATATCCACCACGGAAGCCGAGTATGTGAGTGCCGGTAAAGCTTGTCAACAAGCTCTATGGATGAAGCAAGCGCTTGTTGATTACGGGATTTCTCTTGATGATGTTCCTATCATGTGCGACAATAAGGGTGCAATAGACCTTAGCAAAAATCCCGTGCAACACTCGCGAACTAACCACATAGAGATTCACCGCCATTTTCTTAGGGATAATGTTCAAAAGGGGAACATTTCGAGAAGGTACCCTCGGTATAAAAATTAGCCGACATCTTCACTAAGCCACTTAAGAGGGAACCTTTTAATTACTTGCGTCTAGGTCTAGGTTTAATGGAACACATTCCTTAATTGCGCATCTTAATCACGTCTTTTTCTCTTTTGAAATCTTTTCTTTCTTTGAGTCTTTGTATATCACAAAATTCTTGTTGAAATTCTTCTCTTCCCTTTTTCAAAATTCTCAAAATTCTTTCGAAAAGTGTCGAAAAATATTTTTGCATTGTTAATTCAATCTAAAAACGTTTTTCATAGCTTCTTTCTATTCATAATGAGCTTACATAATTCATATGTATGGGTCTCTCAGATATAGCAAGAACAAAAGGAAATTATGGAGGATCATTGTCTCATGACTTTGTGTCTAGTTCTACACACCTCCTACATCGATTTTATTAAAAATCTATGTATTTTGGGTCAAAACCTTGTTTGGTGAGCTCTTGCGTGTTTTCTTTGTCTATCTTTGCTTCTTAGCATATATCCATGATTAGTTAGACTTGAAAAATAGGATTTTCTGAATTGGAAAATCCTCCCTGATCACCAAATTTAACCCACTGTGGGCGGTTCTTTATTGATACCGCGGTTCCTCGGTGATAAGGAACCGCGCCCAGTACTTTCTTTTTCGGGTATTCCTGAAACTCCAAATTTGTTCCAACACTTTTTGGAATCTTTATTTCAACCCTTTGACCACCCCCAAATTATCTTGGGCTTTCTCTATTTAACCTTAGGTATTTTGCATCCTTTCTCAAATCAAATGTCTTATTCCCCTAATGAAAGCTTTGATTCTCCTCCATTATCTCCAATTGATTTCAATCCCAATTCACCAAAGAACACTCAAAATCACATCTCTTCTCCTTCTAAGAATGTTGATTGTGGAACTTCTTATCTTCCACCACTAGCCTTTAGTGTGCTACCTCGTTCACATGATAATGTCATGCATCATGGAACATATTGTCATTGTTGTCAATATCAACATCTTGCTATGGCTCATATCTATGAAGAGTTGAATTACATCAAGAGTCTTTTAGTAAAACCTCCTCTTCACTATAACTATGAGATCTATACCAAGCCACCACCACCTCCTTCCGCCACTACCTTGTCTTTTATCTAAGCATTGGTTGCTTATCTTCAAGACATCTAGTTTAAGCAAATCTTAGGGTTCTAGTTTAACTATGATAAGATTTATGCTTTTCTTTTGGCTTATTTTATTTCTCATGCATCTTTGTATGTTTTATTTCCTTGTATCTTTTATCATGTTTTCTTTTAACATGACTTATCTTGGATCTTTGTCTCTTCGAGTTTTTTTTGTGACCTCTGCTATATATATTGTTGGGTGTCTCTTCTCTACTACTAACCCTTCTATGTAGCTTATCACCTTATATCGATTCCTTGGTGCCCCCAAGCAAGGGGGAGTAAGCACCAAGGGGAGCATTTGCAAAGTCCGGTTCATTTCTTCTTCAAAGACTTTTGCAACCTTTTTGCTTCGACAAAGGGGGAGAAATGATAAACTCGTCTTCGAAAATCTTTTTTTATCAGATGATTGAGTTTATGTATTGTCGGAATCAAAAAGGGGGAGATTGTTAATGCAGTGATGCCTAAAAACGTTACTTGCATTTTTCGGTCTCGCTTTGTTTTGATTACGACAATATGTAAAAACAAGCATTTACGAAAACAACGAAAAAAGAATTCTTGAATTCAAGTATTTTTCATTTCAACCATTATCACTTAAGGTATGAACAAACAAGTACTTATCCTAATTAAGTGATCAAGGATTTAATCTTTTCTTAAAACTCACTTTTTATTAAGTGTGACAAAGTTTTTTTATTAAACTTTCTTTCTAAGAAAATGTGTTATTAAATTAATTATTTAAAAATTTGAAATTTGATGGCATATTCTATCTTGGTTTGGAATATCCTTTCAGGATATTTTAAAAAAATTTTGAGCCAAAAATCAGTTTTGGAGCCAAATTCCAAAAAATGAAATATTTTGTTTCTCTAAAAAAATATTTGGAGGCAAAATTTCATCCAATATATTTAAAATCTTCTAATTAAATCAATATCTTGACAGTTTCCATAGTTTACAGTGTTTTCTCCTAAAAATAAGGTTTAATCCATTAAACAAAAATCAACTCTTTTATCACATTTACTTCTACCATTTAGACTTTCTTTCTTTTACACATTACCTGCTAACAAATCATGGCAATTCCATCAGATCTTATTGATCATTCAGTGAAAAATGGAGATGATTATGATGTTCATTTGGATGATTCTGTCTTTTCAGATCATGAGAATGACGATTATATATCAGAGATGTATTCTGACAGTGAAGATGAAGGCATAAACAACGATACTAAGCCGAAATATCCTACAAGGGGCATAACCAGGCTACATAAGTTTCACAAGCGATTTACAAAACCAGGTGCAACAAAGATCACTATATCATTTTATGCATTAACTAGACTAACAGGGT
Source organism: Glebionis coronaria (assembly GCA_025667525.1). NCBI lineage: Eukaryota > Viridiplantae > Streptophyta > Magnoliopsida > Asterales > Asteraceae > Glebionis > Glebionis coronaria. The sequence goes on along the minus strand of CM046878.1, from coordinate 305,038,662 downwards.
CAAGCAAGTCAATATTTTCAAGTTTTCTGGGAGACCTGGTGCGTGAGCACATAGGTTTGAAGGTTATGTCCTGGAGGTTGGTCTCTAAAGAATCCATAGACATATTATGGGAAGAAATCACGATACATATATATATATATATATATATATATATATATATATATATATATATATATATATATATATATATATATATATATATATATATATATATATATATATATATATATATATATATATATATATATATATATATATATATATATATATATATATATACTATTTTATAAACCAACACTTTATAAGTTTATATATGCACTTACATTATGTACAACTAATTAATAACATTATGTTAATATTGACAGCAATTTTTTGTTGTCGAACCGACAGTCAGAAAACTTGTTATGACTCGTCTTGGTCGACTTCTTAGGAATTTCAGGATGAAACTAAGACAGACATACATATTCCCCAATTAAGATAATCCTTAAAAAGTGTAAGATCTTCTGCTTGAATATAGTGCAATTGTTAATGTAGAAGAATGGGTAGCATTTGTAACGCACACTAAGAGTGACACATACAAGGTTTTAATTACGCAACTATATATGAGTCATTTTGTGTTTCCATTACTTCATATAAACGACTTATTATTTTATGTTTGTAGGCGTCAACAGCGAGAGGTAAATTGGCGCATTCAAAAAATGTTTATGGCCGCACAATGGGTAGAGGTGGATATATACATATAAAAGTGAAAATGGTAAGATTACATAATGTTTGGCTTACAAAAGGATGCACGATTATGATATATGAATCTTTTTACATATGTATGCATTTCATGTGTATTAGGTCCAAAAGAATGAAATTTCAGCGGATGTAGAACCACCACGAGGTATACTGTGGTTCAAAGGTAGGTAAAAAGAAGGAGTAATTACAGATCCTGATATACTATCATTGGTAAACAAACTTGTAAGTATGACTGCAAATTCTATATTATTATACTATCACTAGGAAATAAATTCCTATGCTAACCTATTTCCCATATGTTTTGTGCAGGAAGAAGCACATGTAAATATCGAGAAATGTATTTATTAATTTATATTACAGTTCACTCCAATGGGAAATACTATAGATGCCGGAACTTCCGATATGGAGGCAACGCATACAAGTGTTGTACGTGATAAGTATGCGGGAATTAAGAAAAAATCTAAAAGGGTAGAAAGTTCAGATAAGGTAATGGAAACAATGGTAACTTATAAAAACATCACCCTTTTATTTATGAATTTTAGAAACATGACTTATGTACCGTGTTTCATATGTACACAGTTAAGTGTTGTTGTACGTGATAAGGATGCGGGAATTCTGAAAAAGTCTAATGGGTTTGTAAGTTCAGATAAGGTAATTGAAACAATGGTAACTTATAAAAACATCACCCTTTGATTTTGAATTTTAGATACATGACTTATGTACCGTGTTTTATATGTACACAGTCAAGTGTTGTTGTACGTGATAAGGATGCGGGAATTCAGAAGAAGTCTAATGGGCTTGTAAGTTCACAAAAGGTAATGGAAACAAGGGTAACTAATAAAAACATCACACATTGATTTTTGAATATTAGATACATGACTTATGTACCGTGTTTTATATGTACACATTCAAGTGTTGTTGTACGTGATAAGAATGCGGGAATTCAAAAGAAGTCTAATTGGCTTGTAAGTTTACAGAAGGTAATGGAAACAATGGTAACTAATAAAAACATCACACGTTGATTTTTCAATATTAGATACATGACTTATGTACCATGGTTTACATGTACATAGTCAAGTGAGTCAAGTGTTGTTGTACGTGATAAGGATGCGGGAATTCAGAATAAGTCTAGTGATATTATAATTTCGGATAAGGTATGGGAAACAACGGTAACTAACCAAAACCACACTATTTGATTATGAATTTTAGATACATCACTTTTATGTACCTTGATTAATATATACATACAGGAACCTGTTAAAAATGTCGCATCTAAGAAAACTCTTGTAACACGACGAAGGAAACTCGCAGATTCCCAGTCGCAACAAAGTGTGTCTCCAACTCAAGAAGAAATAACAGTATGTATTTCAACATGTCTCTAGTTATTTTTTCGTGTAAATAGTTTCTGATATATATGCTAACATTATGTTATCAGCATATTAAGTGTAGAATGTGGCACTTATTCAAATCACAAATGATTGTTGTGGTATCGTATACAAGTCTAACCAAAAACAAATGCTACATAATATACCACTTCCAAATGATTCCTACAAAGTGTTAGTTGATAAATCATTAGTGGATGCAGCCGCCATACCCAACGTAGGAAACAATGGTATAAAAACCGTTTTGGATTGTGTAGGTGGGTTTTATGCATGGCCAATCAAAAAAGTAATTCTTGAAGAAAAGGTACATAGAATTATTTTTTTCAACGTTACATATATATATAGCATATCTTCATATTTACCTATGTTTGATACAAGTTTCTTTTGTTTACTACAGGATACTACACCACCAAGTATGATACAAACCATTTCCAAGAACAGTGGAGCTCGAAAAATAGGAACAAAGCGCAAAACTTGTATCCCTCCTAATTCCATGCAGCAGCAAGCTAGGACGTCGAAGACTCAAAAGGTTTTAGATTATAACTGATGAGCAATTTCTTATGTACGACATTACAATTCTCTACTCGGTTCAGTTGTATAATATTTGAGTTTTAATCAATATGAAAATCTGTTTTGTTTTTAATTCTGTTTTTATTTATATATATAAATTAATAATGTCACAAATCATTGATTTGTTGTGTGTGACTTAAAGATAAAGTCACATGATATGGTTACACTTATCAACACTTTCGGTGACTCTTAGATTATTTCTATGGGTGGCTATAAATTATAAAATGCCACATAAATGTAAAATGCATGTGACCATTGAAGCACTTTGTGTGACTGAACATTACAAAAAGTCACATAGTATAAACTTCATGTGGCTGTTGAATAATAATGGTCACACAAAACACACATTTGAATGAACTAGACAGGTATGCTTTCATACTTATTAACACTATTAGCACTTTATGATTCATTGTATGTGACTAACTAAACCCAAACTGAATGTTATATGTAACTAAATATTAAAAAATATCATATAATAGTAAACTTCATGTGGCTGTTGGATAACAATAGTCACACAAAATACATATTTGAATGAAATAGACAAGCATGTTGTCACACTTATTAACACTATTAGCCACTTTATGATTCATTGTATGTGAATAACTAAACCCAAAGCCAATGCTAAATGTGACTAAACATTACAAAACGTCACATAATCATAAACTTTATGTGGCTGTTGGATAACAATGGTCACACAAAATACATATTTGATTGAAGTAAACAAGCATACTGTCACACTTATTAACACTATTAGCCACTTTATGATTCATTGTATGTGACTAACTAAACCCAAAGCCATGTTGATCCCAAACTTACATCGATTTAGCTTGTGTAAACAAGGTTAGATCAAGTTATACACGTAGAGAAACTTTGTTTATGTATAAAGTAATTTAAGTGTTATGCGAAATTAACACTTAAACAAGAACACACAAAGGATGTAAAACAAACTTTCACTTGATTGATTGAATCGAAATTGCTTACAATGAAAGTGTTTAACGTATATAAAACTTATATGAAACTTAACCTAAAGGTCTTCTTTTATAGACATAAGAAGTCTTGTACAAGAGTCTACGTATCAGCTATTCTAGGTAAAGATAATTATAGAAAATACATTATTGATCCTATCTTTACTAGAAACAAACTAGAAACAAAATACGCGTAGACCATATCTTTCTATCAGTGCTTGTCTTCAACCTATCAACGCTTGACTTCTTCTTGTCAACGCTTGATCTGTCAGCGCTTGTTCTCTTCTTATCAACACTTGTTTTCTTCTTGTCAGCGTTCAAGTGGACTGGCTACATTTTATTCCCAACAATCCTCCCCTAAACTTGATGGCTACTCTAGTAATCAAGTTTCTGAATAAAAATTAAGAACTAGGAGGAATCTTACAAATCTTATTATTGGTAATAAACATGCCTAATCAAATCTTTGGCCACGTCACTTGAATAGTCAATCTCCAGCTGTGTTGTCTTCATCTTGTCAAAAACTTCTTTGGACATGGGATACTGAGCATCTACAAGAAGATACTCAGCAAACTTTATAGAGCTCAAATAATACACACCAGCAGTTGAATACAAACGTCATTGAAGACCACTGATATCATCCTCAAGATCCTTCCAAACAGGATCTTCTTCTTCTGGTGCACACATTCTCTTGAATGTTGACCAAAGTTTTTTTCCATTGACTGAAGTAGGAGCTTCAGCCTCATACTTGGCTATCAACAACCTCCAAAGGTCTGCCAAGTCTTCTCTATGCATACTTGCAAAGAGAGACATAAGAGTAGTAAAAGTGTGTACCTCTTTACCATATCTGTCAATCTTCCAAAACCCACTTGCATCTTCTTCATAGCTAATGATAGGGTTTCTGGCATCAAGAGGTAACACTTGTACCATATCTGAAGCTTCCATGGGTGAGAGCTTGATGCTCCTTCTAAGAACAGCTTCACTGGGAACCACTTTATTTAGATCTTTAGGAAACTCAAGTGGGACTCCCTTCTTCAAAGGCCTTGGAACAATCAATGCCTTCTGAATGTCCATCTCTTCTGCAAGTTCTTCTTTCCTTTCATCTGAAAGAAGTCTAAGAGTGTTCATTTCCTACACTCTTGCCCAAATGGGATAAGCCTTGTACTCCAATTCTTGAAAAGATAATCCCTGCAATTTCTTGAAGGTCCATCCAGTTCCATGACATCTGAGTAGCATCTAATAAAGCTCTCTTCTATCCCTCTTCAGCAGTGAGAAAACATTGCTAGCCTTGTGTTTCAGAATTACCTTGCAGTTTCTTTGAACTCTTAGAAGAATCTCCAATCCCCAAATCTGGTCTGAAATTGTCAAATCTGGATCCTCCATAATCCTATTCTCCCAAGCATGGTACATCTGAACTACTTCTGGCATATCAAATTCTACTTGCAACTTTAACTCTCTAAGCTTCTCTCTTGCCAAATCATCACCATATTCAAGTCTTTCTGGTTGTTCAACTATCATCACACTTGAATCTGAACTTTCTTCATCACTTCCTTCTTGTTCCTCTGAAGTGACAACAAATGGTGATTCACCAACCTTCTTCATCTCTTGTTCCACAAGTTGTGCAGCCAACCTTGAATCAAATGCTACTTGTGCTGCATCTTTTGGAACTTCTACTTATACCATAATTCCTTTACCCTTATCTAATGGATCAATGATGGGTAAGGATGATGGTAATACCTGTGAAGATACTTCTTTGATGATGGCTGATGACTGGAATACATCAACCATATATGCAGGTCTGTCAACGCTCAAATTCCTAGTGTCAACGCCCAAATTACTCTTGTCAGCGCTTGGTGTGTCAGCGTTCAAATTTTGCTTGTCAACGCCCAACTTACTTGTCTCAGCGTCTCTAGTGAACTGCTCCATCATAGCTGTAAAAGACAAGTTCAAATTTGTAGGAGTAATCAGAGACGTATCAAAACCTGATTGCTTCTTCAATTCAGTGAGGGCTTCAGCAACACCCAATGATTCTCCATCATATGAGCCTTTTCCACTCAAGTCAAATGGCTCTGTAGCAGCTTCATGTGAGCCTTTATCACTCAAATTACCATTAACAGGCTCTATAGCTGCTTCCTCCCCTTTGTAAGAATCCTCCTCTGATAAAAGGACTCTTGTCTGCCTTCTCCTAGACTCAGCAGTTTCCAAATGAACAATCCTCTCCCTCAATTGCTTGAGTTCAAGGCCTTGTGTACTGACTGTTTGTACCAAGTCTGCATTTTGCTTTTGCAAGCTAATGCAGACAGCCGTCAATTCTATCAATATGTATGGTTCCAATCTGCCCTCCTCTAGAATGGGTATTTGACCTCCCAAAGTAGAGTCATGGGGCATGGATTAGGTCTTAAAGATGTTAGGACTGTATTGGCCTGCATCTAAGCCAGAACCAATAGTCCCAGCCTCATCCATAGCACCAACCACACTTGTGGTGGTGGTTCTCTCAGCTACATGGCTAGGACCACTATTTGAGAACACTCCAGTAGTCCTTGGGCGTTTTTGCAACCTATACTCAGGTGGGGTAGAAGATGATGTGGATTGGGTGGTTGTTTGAAGGTCAAGGGGTGTTTGGGTCTGTGAAGGAAAGGTGTCAACGTTTGGATTACTTGTGTCAACGCCAACATTTAACGTGTCAGCGTTGAAAGGTTCTTGGTCAATTTCCATGTGTTGAGGTGAAGGCAAAGGTTCTGGTATGGGTTCAAGTTGTGGTTGTGGGTCTGGTTAGGGTTGTGCTGCTACAATAACAGCAAGAATAGCTTGGGTAAGGGGTAATTCACGGTGAGGGGGTGAATTCATCTTGGTAAAAATAGCTTTCTTTTGCACAGGGATCTCATAAAAATCATCATGATCCCTTGTGTAGTAGTTTTGCACATCAAAAACCATTTGTAAAAATCTGGGATAAGCCAAAGTCATCTTATTCCCTTTGTTTTTACTCATGCTATCAAAAATCAGTTTTGAAAAATTAAACTTGTGCCCATTTGCAATGCACACAATTGCACTAGCAATTGATCTAATAATTTCATTGTGTGCAGTACATTTGGGACTCAAACATTGTAGGATGACATGTATGAGGTACTTCCAGGCTGGGGGAAACTCTTGTTTATGATATTTGTTTAAAGTGCCCTCATCAGGGAAAGGATACCCCAAAGCCCGAAGTCCTTGTTCTATTTCATTAATGGGGAGGGTGGTTATACCATCTGCATCATCAAGATGCAAAGCCTGGCGAACCAAGGCTTCAGTAACCACCCAAGTACGCCCATGAACAATAGCTGATAATGTAGTCACATTATTAATTGTTGAGGAACTGACAGTGTTCCAAAACTGCTTAATATGAGTGACAGGGATGAGAGGAGCATGAGAAAGAGCATACCTAATAATTGATGCATTCAAATATGCCACCATTTGGGTGTATTGTGGAAACAGAGTATCATCAGCGTCCAAATAAGCAATCATGTTGTGTTGACTCCTGAATCCCAATACCAAGTCACTTGGTTTAAACTTTGGTGCCATTGTTGAAGAAAGCTATTTGTGAATTATTGAGAAAGATGAATTATATGAGAAAATTGTTAGACAATAATATAAGATACACTGTTTAAAAATAGGAGCCAAATATATAGGAGAGATAGGCACATGTGATTGGTCAAAAATAAGGCAAGAAATTTTCAAAATATAATGATGAAAATCTTGAAAAGAAAATAATTTATCTTGTGCATTAATTAAAAGTTATCTGCTCCCAAAATTACGGCCCCAAAAGTCGTCAAAAATAACAACTGGGTAGGCCCCAATGAGTGTCAACGATAAAAAATAACCCATTAACGCCCAACGGCTATATTCTTGTCAACGTTTGCCAAAGCCATGTCAGCGTCTAAATTGGTCATAACAACGCTTGGAAAAATATTTGTCAGCGTCCAAAAATAAAAGTAATAAAAATGAAAAAGGACCGTAACAAAGTAATTTATCCTAGTGAAGATAACCTATAAATTGATAATAATCATAGGGCGGCAAGCACGGTCCAGTTATGCACACTTGCTTATGCAAGATAGACATAACAGTCCTCTAGTGTCCCTTGCTAACCAAAACTCTTAACAATTAAGTTACCTCATAAAATTCCTTGTAACTCCCAGGTAAACCTATTGTAAATCATTCCCAAGTCTCCCAACAGACCACATCCAATTCTAGGCCAAAAATGTCTTGGCAGCATGCATAGTATATCAACTTTGCATGCTACAGTGCCTCATGATTTAGTAAACTAACTCATACTCACCTGTGGACACAATCTAGAATTGTGATAAGAGTATTATAAGAAGACCTAGAGTCCTAAAGGTTCCTAAAACCTCCCCTTAAACTGTGATACATATGTTGCCCAAAAACATGCATGAAAAAAAAAATTATGTCAAGATAGGAATATAAATATTCCAACCATCATCCATAAATGAAAACATGCTCAAATGATTCTCAAAGGATCCATAAGCAACTCTGTATCCAATTGTACAATGCTATCAACGCCTGCACACTTAGATCAAAAACCACAAAACTAACATGTTGCTGACAACGTCACGATAACACTTATCAGCTTTAAGATAACCTTTGTCAGCGTTAGACAAATATAGTGGAAAATCTAACTTTTCAAAAAGACCAATAACAATGCATTATCCTGTACATACTTTTACAATAAGATCCCAAAACACATATTAAGTGAGATTGATCATTCCAATACTTGTTACCAAGTATTGAAACCTTCCAGTATCAAAATGTTTAGTTAATAAATCAGACATATTTTCTTCTGTGTCAACCCTATCTAGTTGTATTAAACCCTTTTCAAAACAATCTCTTATAAAATGATGTCTAATTTCTATGTGTTTTGTTTTAGAATGATGTACAGGATTTTTAATAATGCATAAAGTACTGTTATTGTCTACAAAAATCTTGGTATGCATGAAACTATACCCATAATCCAATAGCTGATTCTAAATCCATAAGACTTGTCCACAACAAGCAGCTGCTGCAACATACTCTGCTTCAGTTGTATAATTGGCCACCACTGTTAGTTTCTTGCATTGCCAAGATATCAACCTACTCCCAAGAAACTGACATCCACCAGTTGTGGATTTTCTATCAATTTTATCACCACCATAGTCACTGTCTGAATATGCAATAAGCTCCAATGGTGAATCTTTTGGATACAATAATCCCAGATATGGATAACATCTAAGGTACCTAAAGATTCTCTTGACAGCATGAAGGTGACACTCTTTGGGAGTCACTTGATGGCGTACACATGCACACACAGCAAACATAATGTCAGGTCTTGAGGATGTGAGATACATTAATGAACCAATCATTGATCTATAATGCCTGACATCCACATCTTTTCCATCGCCAACTTTTCCCCAAGGGTGTTCTCTATCCATAGGAGTACTGGCCCTCGTTTCATGTGGAGAAAAGCCAAACTTCTTCAAGATTTATGCTACATATTTATCCTGAGAGATGAAGATACCATCTTCTTTCTGCTGAACTTGTAACCCTAGAAAGAAGTTCATCTCCCCCATTGCACTCATCTTGAATTTGTCTGTCATAAGCTTGGAAAAGTCTTCACTCATCTTTGGATTGGTAGAGCCAAAGATGATATCATCCACATAAACCTGAACAAGTAAGACATCCTTACCAGTCTTCTTTGTAAATAAGGACCGGTCTATGGTGCCCCTTTTGAATCCATTTTCCACCAGATAGGTGGACAATGTGCCATACCATGCTCTTGGGGCTTGATGAAGTCCATACATAGCTTTCTTGACTCTATACACCTTGTCTGGATGCTCTGGATCTTCAAAAACAGGAGGCTGCATAACATACACCTCCTCAACAATTATGCCATATAGGAAAGCACTCTTCACATCCATTTGATAGACAGTGAAGCCCATGCAGGAAGCATAGGCTAGAAATATCCTTATAGCCTCAATCCTTGCAACTGGTGAAAAGACCTCCTCATAGTCTATCCCTTCCTCTTGTGTATATCCTTGAGCCACTAAACGTGCCTTGTTTCTGACTACAATTCCTCTTTCATCTTTCTTGTTTCTAAGAACCCATCTTGTCCCAATATGTCTTACATATCTAGGACAATCAACCAGCTCCCAAACATCCTGAATAGCAAATTGGTGAAGCTCATCCTACATTGCTTCCACCCAACTTGGTTCTTTGAGAGAATCAAAAATCTTCTTGGGTTCCTGTTGTGACAGAAAACAGGCAAACAAACATGCTTGAACAAGAGGGGTATCAACCTTCTTGTGTATATTGGCAATAAATCCTCCAAGATTCTGATGAGATCTTCTAGTCTGAACAGGAGACATGACATCTCCAATAATTTAAGAAGAGGGGTGATTCTTCATTGTAGAAGTAAGAACTCCTCCCTCAAAAAGTCTGTTGTCTTCAATCTCATCATCCAAGTTACCAATATCTTCTTCAGACTCTCTTCCATCAATATCTGAATGAACCTCTCCATTTCTATTTGAAGGTTCACCTTGTTCAAAATTGGAAGAGAAAATATGCTCAAAAGAGTTGTCAACGCCTGAACCAAGGTTGTCAGCGTTTGATCCATCAACGCCTGAAATGGTGTTGTCAACGTTTGATCCATCAACGCCTGAATTTGTCCTGTCAGCGCCAGATTTTCCTTTGTCAGCGCCTGAAGGACCATGCATGTTGTTAACTGGTGATACTTGGGGACCACCATTTTCCTTTCCAGCAGCAGCAGTAGCAGCAAAAGCATTTGTCCATATGGTAATTGTGACATACTCAAGTATGGAAGATGACTTGTCTGCTTGTGATCCAACCTCTTCATTAACCTGTGTACCTAAAACATTAACAACTAGTTCTTCCATAACATTTGAAGTTACCTTCATAATGTCTGGATTAGTAACAGGCATATAATTCAAAGTCCTAGATAGAGGTTCCAAGTCAAACAACCAATATGGACGACTTTCAGGATCACTAGGTTTACTCTCTAAAAACCTAACATGTACTTTTTCAAGTATACGTTTTTCCTTCTTAAGGTAAACCCTATATCCTTTGCTCTACACTGAATAACCCATGAAGTAGCCTTCATCACCTTTAGCACTAAATTTACCTAAGGCATCACTAGTATCTAGTAAAACTAAATGACAACCAAAAGGTTTAAGAAAACCAATATTAGGTTTCCTTCCCCAAAGTAACTCATAAGGTGTTTTGTTATGTATCTTGTTGACCAATGCTCTATTCTGAACATAACAAGTTGTATTCACAGCCTCAGCCCAAAAATTTATGGGAAAGTGAGCATCAGCCAACATAGTCCTGGCTGCTTCAATTAGAGTTCTATTTTTTCTCTCAGCAACCCCATTTTGTTGTGGGGTTCTGGCAATACTAAACTGTCTAGTACTCCCTTTCTTGGCACAAAAATCATCCAACAGTTTATTTCTAAACTCACCACCATTATCACTTCTAAGCATTTTAACTTCATTAACAGTCTTTTTCTCAATTTGGTTAATAAAGTTAATTAAAGTATCAGTAGTGTCACTTTTCATGGCTAAAAAGAAAGTCCAAGTAAACCTAGAAAAGTCATCTGTGATGGCAAAGCAGTATGATTTACCATTCAAGCTTTCTATATTAGTTGGACCAAACAGGTCTGTTGGAAATATGTTTTTCGTATTAAGAAGGATCGGTCACTCCAAAAATAGTCCATGTAATAGCTCGTAATTTAGTTATTTATCTTTATTAAACAAACAAGGCCAAGCCTAGCCTACAACATGTGTAGGCCGGCCCAAATGTAAGCCCAAGCCCATCTTATGGGCTTGGTATATAAAGCCTCTCCTTAGATGGAGAGGGTGTCTGGTTCTTCATTTTACACATAGTTGAAAAGTGTTTTTCTTTCACTTTCTCTCTCTAAGTGTGTGTGTTCTCACCATCTCTCTATCTCTTCTACAGGAGTAAGAACCACTACTAATGTAACACCCCCACAAATGCTATGCGCAGCGGAACTACAACATTGGGTGCTACACAGTATTCATTGCACACAAGATATATCAAACGACGCTAAAAAGACGTCAACTTAAAACTTGAAATTAAAAATTGTTAGATGATACATGTCTACGGTTTTTCCAACCCCACTGGGTACAACAGAGTTTAGCGTTTTCGGTCCCCATGAATCTCAACCCAAGAATTTCAGTTTACAATAACATCACATTAATATTTAAAATTTGTTTAAGTAGAAAAAGGAGGAAAAACAAGCGGACTCCAAGCCATACACACAACATCCATCCCATGCATGCTCCATTCTACACTTCAGCGGTTACCTGAAACACATGCCAAAATTTGGTCAACGAAAACGTTGAGTGGAATTCATAGGTTTTACAATTCATTTGAACGTATATGAAATAAAAACCATTCGTGATCATTTATAGACTTGTCGATCAAACAATCTATATTCAGGATACTGACAATTGTGTTTAAGCTCATGACACTAATCCGTTAACTCAATCACCCGCGTAATAATTACCGGCGTGATTCAGATGAAACCAGTGCCCCTTCTAAAGGCATCAGTTGCAATTATACCTTATCTCTCATACAAAATAATCTACCGCAGAACTTACTCAACGTACAGCTTCTCGGCTAGCATTGGGTCGTTAGCCCCGTAGTACTACAAATTGCATAAGCGGCTATTTCCCCCTACTCGAGGGCAGGACAATAGTTAATAGTTCATGAATTTAGGGTCTTTGGCAACTTGGTACTCAACACAATTTCTAAGGCAACTTTCGGGTCTAACAATCATTCATGATATACGTTCCTTTTAAAAACTAGCATGCATTTCCCTCGCGGGTAAAACAATTTGAAATAAATATAAGCGAGGCTATAAATTCACACCTTATATATTAAGTAGTCGGTAGTTCGAGAGATGATCACTGACGACGATACGGATGCCCGGGTAAATCAACACCTATCAACAAATAACGCGAAATGAGTAATCTCATTTTAAATACCTTACGGTACTGTATAAAATACATAGGTACTAGTCACTTAGGACAATTATAACTCACGCCAAAAACAAAACAACAAGCATTACTCATTTTATACCATTCGCTCTTATTACTTACGTTATCCATGTTTACTCATTTTCGTCGGTACTCACCGAAAGTACGGGCTGTTTTACTCTACTTAACCATTCTTATAAAATTTGACAAAATTCTCAAAAATCCTATAAGACCTGTAGATAACACATTTTTAATCCCAATAAAAGTTTTTACTTCTACGACCCGTTACTCGACGCTTTTCCAAAAACTACATTTTCCGGGCTGAAATTGTACTTCGACCAACTTTGACCTCTTTGACCTATATGAAATGCACCTTTGACTTCTTTGACTCCTAAGTCAACTTATAGACTCAATTACACAGGTTTGTGACCAAATTTTTGACCCTTGACCATTTACCAATTCATACTTGTGGTCCTCGGGATTTGACTAAAACTATTCATAAATTCGGATTATGAAAGTCCTCGTCTCCCGGTACTCGATCTTTAAAACGTCATAACTTTTAGCTCGTTTTGAGTCACGGGCTCTACCTTATACCAAATTAAAGACAAAAAGACCCTCTACAACTACATTTAGTTTTCAAGACCTGTAGGAAAATTCATTTTTATGAAATGACCTCAAAGTTTCTGCCTAAATTTGACCATACCAAAAACATGCTTACACTCGATTTCAAACCTTCTAACCACCACTAGGCAACATCCTAAGCTTTCCTAAACATATCCAAACACAAAATTTCAGTCCTACCCCTATTGATCAACCAATCTCATAATCTAAAATTGAAGAAATCAAACATGCAATCACTTAAACCTATTTAAATCATTACTAAACACATAACCAAACACAAGAATAACACTCAAAATCATCAACCACCATGGCTCCCCAAACACCCCTTGTGCCGTGGGGTTTGGGTGCCCCAATCACCACAACCAAATGAATTTTGGTGGGTTTTATTGGTGATTATGCTTCTATTACCCATGAATTTAACATGCATTACAACAATTAGCCTCAAAAACGAATTTGGATCATCTTGAAAATTTTTGGAAAATTTTTGTTAGTGCATGTGTAATCAAATCACGGATTAACACTCACCAAGGGATTCTAAGATGTGGTCTTAAGTTAGTTTTTGTGAAAACTCAAGAAAAAAATGGTGGATGGTGGTTCTTTGGGTTTGGCCGTCGGCCTAAGGCAAGAGAGAGAGAGTGTTTGATCTTGTTTTTGTGAAATGTGTTTGTGTGTTTGTGTTTGTGCCATTTTGTGGTATTGGGAGGGACCATAGTGTAAATAAAGGTTTCTTTTGGCCTTAAGTTAAAAACGTCCTCAAAACTTTGCGGTTTCGACTCACTAGTCAATTTTGAAAATTTTACGGGAGTCAGAAATCGTCCCGAACACTCCAAAATATTTTTGGGATACTTTAAATGTACTCGGAAGGCTATAAAACTCACCCGACTCAACTTAACACGAACCGTAAATAAAATTCTCGAAAAATTACATTATCGATAAATCGTCAATAATTATAGAAATTTGGGCATCCCTCGGTATCGTAGTCGTTATCGGTTTTTCTTAAATCGTCAATCGTTAAATTACGACCGTAAACGTCGGTTTCAACTTAACCCGTCAAATAATTCCACGATAAAAATTCTTAAAAATTTCAAAAATATACGAAAAATAGGATTAAATAAATAATGTTGGGCTCGGGATATCACATCCACAAGTGAGCCACAACCTAAGAGAGATGCTCATACTGAACAGCTCTTGAGACAACAACTTAGCATCATACGGCACTTTCACTGGTGTTACATCCTTCCCCCCTTAAGGGAGCGACGTCCCGGCGCTCTCCGGTTCTTATACTCGCATTTTGTACTACTAGGAAGATAAAGGTACTTCTTCCTAAAGAGGTCTTCATGTTCTGTTCTGGACTTCGGTTCACGTCTGGTGTTCCATCATACCTTCACCATGAGTATTATACCTTGCTTCAATCTCTTAACATCTCGAACCTTGATCTCCACTTCAATTTCTCAAACCCTTCCTTCGGTTATTGACACGTCTCTTCTCACAGCTTCTCGCGGTCAACAAGTGATTCTCAATCTACACCATCTCCTCCGGAGTCTCTCAAATCATTTCAGGTCCATTCAACTGACTTTTTCCTACTTCATTTCATCCAACTCGCGGTCTATATTTTCATCAACATAATTCTTCAAATGTCGCAGCTTCCAAGCTAACATGGTAAATGTCGTCGTACAAAGGTACTACCATCGGCAATGGTCGATCTCAATAACTACCAAAATCAATCACACACGCTCGGAGCACGTCTTCCAACGTTCGAATCAGCCTTTCACTTGGTTCGTTGTCTCATACAAACAATTATTCATAAATGAAGATCGCACGGGTCACACATAACCCCATCGAAAAACGTTCAAAATATAAAAGACGTAGTAATTTATACTAGTCGTACAAAATCACCTTATCGCAATATTACATACATACAACCCTAGTTCGTCAAAAACGAATTCATTGATACGGAAATCATCCGACGCATACATAACTCTCTCGAAAACGTCACAATCCAACCAAATACAAAATCCATTATGAAACACATACCACCAAATTACAACATGTCTGCAACATGTTTGCAACATAGCCAAACCATGCCAAACCAATCGGTTCAATCAGTTAACCCACGCTTGCTAATCAGCCAAGCCAAGATAAAACAAGAATATTGACATAATTCTCGGATGAGTCCAGTCAAAAGAAAATTGCAAGTTAAAGAAGGTTCAAGAGCTTGCTAGCTATGGGTGCATATCCAAAAAGAAATAAAATACTTACATGTGTCATCGTGGGGTGCTCACACACGGATCCATACCCAAAAGATACTACAAGAACACCATCTTACTTCCGTTCCAAACGTGGTCAAAATCTTAATAAATATCATCGTTCACATTAAAAAAAAAAATACATTACATGGCACGTGTACTCCATGATCGGACTTCATTGGACAATGTCGTCTCAAGTTCTCACAACTTACGATCACTCGACCAGATTACTTACCACACAAATACATAAAAGGCAAGGGTTTACCACAAAAACATCAACTAGGGATATCTATCGTTTAACCATCGATAATCAAGGATGGTTGAGTCAAGCAAAGAGGATTCCTCACTTAAATAAACGAAAACGACAATGGAATTGTCTTCCAATTACTGATGCACAGTTTGTAAACTTCAACAATTTATCGCGTGTCATAAAACATATCAAAAGAACAAGAGAGAAAATATATAAGGTACGATACATTTGATGTAGGAGAAGTCTTCGTTATTTCCCTTAGAGTTATTCGAACTCTGATTTCCTCTACTTCGGCATTTTTCCATCTTTATTAAAAACTCTCCTCCCGGTGACGATACGAGCCCCTTTGGTATTACATCAACGCCCTAGCGATTCCGATGAAATTCGCACGTTACACACAACTCATAAAAACATTTTCCAAAATTACTCGGTCGCAGTGACTTACTAAGTCAACGCCAAACAGAAAAAAAAAGATTTCAACGAACACAAGAAAATTCAAAAATTCTCTTTAAGAATCAAAGAAATTACGATTACTTGCATAAGGATCCACCATTTTTAAAAACGTTCTCTTCCAAACATTTCTCAAAAACACTACCGGTTTTTAAAGACGACCAATTTATTTGAAACTACATCGCCCTTCCAAAACTATGCATAACTAGCTAGATCATGCATACTTGAGGATCAAGCAACAACAACCAACAAAACAGGACTCTTCCCGAATTATGCCTAGTTAGCTAAGCTGTGCATAATTGAGGATCGAGTGACAACACAAAAACATTATTATTACATACCAAACACGACTATGGAAGTTTTCGACCTAATCTTCAAAATAATTAAACCATTTGAAATGAAATTTGAAATGGGAAAATATTGTTACCATCGTTTTAAGAAATACATCCAACATTTTTCGTTCACTTTGGAAACATACCTTTTGCTTTGCCTTTTTATGAGAAAATAAATAATTAAATAAATAAATCGACACCATTTGCATTTAGTTCACCAAAACATTTGACACACTCATACCCATTTTCACAATAGACTATTCACAAAATAACGGTAAGGTGGTTCATGATTAAAGATCATTGCAAGCACAACAAGTAATAAAATTAAGATCAATGAGATCGAACGAGGTAAACGAGCAATATATTTGCCAACGGAAATTAACTACATTAGAAATGAAAATACTTCAAATGTATGACAAAAGTCTCAGGATAATAACAGCGATCTACGAATACATGGAGTGAAAGTTGAATATCAACACAAGCGTCAAAAATAAAAATAAAATTAAAACAACGATCATAATTCCCATCGTCTCGAGTTGCACACACATTCCACGAAGTGTATACGGGAAGAGAAGAATAATCACTTGGTTAAATAGAAACAATTTCACCAGAAGGATCGAGTTCTTTCACCTCTACAATTTGGTAAAGCGGCTACGCCTCCTTGCTTTTGTTAAATATAAATAAACAACCACTCTAATGAAGATTTATAGCATCATTCAAGTAAATACATAATTTTTGGTTCCATTAACCGAGAGAAGAAAGTTACGGCGTCCATGATCATGACAAAATACACCGGGTGACATACCCTCATCATCAAGTACTAGCGATGTAGCGACACAAAAAAAATAAATATAATAATAATGGTTTCATACCATAGACAATATTAAAATGAACAATCACATGACGGCTCATGTTTAGATACAGACTCACAAAATCAAAGAAGGGATATCGGACGATCGAACCATCGTGACTCAAAACATTATATATACATCTTTATTAAATAATATACAAGTAGGCGTGTGTTGTGTAATCCAGTTGCGTATAATAATTAGTGTTACCTTATACATTGTAAAACCGAACATTTACACATTTTTAATTTGTGTTACACCATTAAAGAATTTATACCTTTCATTTTCCAATCTTTACAACGCTTTCATTTCTGGAAAAATTTCAATCTCTCGGAAATTATTAACATTAGTAGATGCGGTGACTCGGTTATCATAATTGACAAATCATTAGGTTTGAAAATCTCCATACTTGTGTCAAAACCTCATTAATGTTCATATCTTAAGTACCAAAAACATACGTAGTAAGAATTTTCCAAGTTTTACGTTTTTATTATTACGACTTATATTATCACATATACACACATATCCAACACGACTCAACCTAGTCCCATTAACTCTTAAAAATTCAACCTTTGACTTTTATTACGCACATGTTTTCCCCAAAACTGTTTTGTTAAATCATATTCGCGTAATTCGACTCAAATGATAAAGAGGTTTCACGTGGTATTATCTCGGATACTTACTGATTTTAGTCGAGACTTAAATCTCAATAATAATAATATAATAAACAATCAAAATGCTTATCTCAATAATTTTAAAATAAAATTTAACTTTTAATCCTTAGCCCATTGTCAAATGATTTTAAAATTAACACATCTCGTCGCGGAATAAAACAAAAGATTTTTCAAACGATTTTAAACAAGCCTCATCAAATTACACATATTGATTCTCTATAACGACAATTAAACAAACAAATGATTTCCAATGACGTTCCATCAATGTTTAAAATTTTATTTCAAGCATTATAATTTCATACTTAAAGTGTATATTCCGATTTTATCCCAGTTTATTTACTACGACGAGTGACGAGTTCTAGTTTACACCAATGCATACGTATACATAACCTTATGTTTAAAATAAACCAATTTTTACAAAGTTTCTACCTCCAAAATATATGACCAATTTTTCTACTCTATATCACAAATTATGCCAAAAGTTGCTACATTGACCAGAAAATTAATTCATACTAAATCCGAAGCTACATATACTCACTAGTCATCTCGCAAATTTTATTATAACTCCTTTCTCGAACTAATTTAAACAAATTCTTAACAAGTCCATCACAATCTTTTAGTATCAAATTTTAATATATGAAAACAAGGATTTTACGAGTAATAATAATTACTTATTACGATTTACCAACCAAGGTTGAAGGAAAATAATTTCACAATGTCCATTTATTCTCTACACGAATTTTACTTGTTACAAAACACATCATACGTCATTTTTATCCGAAAGTTTCATTCACCAAATATTAAATATATAAAACACTTTATGTTTAAATCATTCAATCAACAAAGTTCGGATGCTTACTTAACTTGCACAAATGCCGGACCTCGTCATGTAAAATATTAACTTCAAAATAATGAATCAAAACAAAATGAAATAAATGGAACGAGAATACGTATGTCAACTAAATGTTGCTATCGGCCTCGGATGAGTCTCAAAATCGTACTCCACAAAATTAACACAAAAACCAACCAAATTCCAAATTATCGCGCTTGATCACAACGCCAGTCTATTTTAAAACACATCTTTAAAATTCAAGTAGAATAGTAAACATCGATTTAATGGCAACATGCCTCAACCACGTTTCATAATATACACACATGATTCGCCGCCCCAATGTACGCATCGTCGATTATACTTCGTCTATGTTATAGTTACGTGAACTAACATATCAAACCCATTAGGAATAAAGGAAATAAGGTAATACATAAGTAAATTACGTTTCAAAAGAAAATGTCCAAAATGACACATCACGGTGCGATAACGACAATCGAGATCGACCTAGTCGATATAAAATATGTTACGAAGCATCATTTACGTATCTAGAGTATCAAACGAGGTTCACACTCGGTTATCCGAACAATAAATTAATTATCAAGATTGATAATTTGCGGTAAGGCCGAATTCTCAGCAAAACCGCATTATAACATGTACGATAATCACTCAAGGACCATTGCTTCACGTGCAATGCCTTTAAATACCATAGTATATACATACTTATACATACAACCATTCCTACATACACGTAGGATTACAACGCGGTGTTGCCATGTAATGCAATGTAGCTCGTTATGCCAATTACATGCAACATATAAGATAATCTTACAAGAATTCGCAAATTACGATGATAAGTACTCAACGTACAAAACAATATATCTCAATATATATATATCTCAAAGTATTTACTTACTAAATACTTAGGGAATTCATATCAATTTCTAGGGATACATCTAAAATATAAAGCAATGCTAAAGAATTCTTACCGGAGCCATGCAGGATAGTTGTGTGCTTGGACAATTTCTTACGACACCAAAAGTTATAGTTTAGGATTTTTCAAAATGACCTAGTTCTCTATAACTCATGGCTCTGATACCAATCTGTAACACCCCCACAAATGCTATGCGCAGCGGAACTACAACATTGGGTGCTACACAGTATTCATTGCACACAAGATATATCAAACGACGCTAAAAAGACGTCAACTTAAAACTTGAAATTAAAAATTGTTAGATGATACATGTCCACGGTTTTTCCAACCCCACTGGGTACAACAGAGTTTAGCGTTTTCGGTCCCCATGAATCTCAACCCAAGAATTTCAGTTTACAATAACATCACATTAATATTTAAAATTTGTTTAAGTAGAAAAAGGAGGAAAAACAAGCGGACTCCAAGCCATACACACAACATCCATCCCATGCATGCTCCATTCTACACTTCAGCGGTTACCTGAAACACATGCCAAAATTTGGTCAACGAAAACGTTGAGTGGAATTCATAGGTTTTACAATTCATTTGAACGTATATGAAATAAAAACCATTCGTGATCATTTATAGACTTGTCGATCAAACAATCTATATTCAGGATACTGACAATTGTGTTTAAGCTCATGACACTAATCCGTTAACTCAATCACCCGCGTAATAATTACCGGCGTGATTCAGATGAAACCAGTGCCCCTTCTAAAGGCATCAGTTGCAATTATACCTTATCTCTCATACAAAATAATCTACCGCAGAACTTACTCAACGTACAGCTTCTCGGCTAGCATTGGTTCGTTAGCCCCGTAGTACTACAAATTGCATAAGCGGCTATTTCCCCCTACTCGAGGGCAGGACAATAGTTAATAGTTCATGAATTTAGGGTCTTTGGCAACTTGGTACTCAACACAATTTCTAAGGCAACTTTCGGGTCTAACAATCATTCATGATATACGTTCCTTTTAAAAACTAGCATGCATTTCCCTCGCGGGTAAAACAATTTGAAATAAATATAAGCGAGGCTATAAATTCACACCTTATATATTAAGTAGTCGGTAGTTCGAGAGATGATCACTGACGACGATACGGATGCCCGGGTAAATCAACACCTATCAACAAATAACGCGAAATGAGTAATCTCATTTTAAATACCTTACGGTACTGTATAAAATACATAGGTACTAGTCACTTAGGACAATTATAACTCACGCCAAAAACAAAACAACAAGCATTACTCATTTTATACCATTCGCTCTTATTACTTACGTTATCCATTTTTACTCATTTTCGTCGGTACTCACCGAAAGTACGGACTGTTTTACTCTACTTAACCATTCTTATAAAATTTGACAAAATTCTCAAAAATCCTATAAGACCTGTAGATAACACATTTTTAATCCCAATAAAAGTTTTTACTTCTACGACCCGTTACTCGACGCTTTTCCAAAAACTACATTTTCCGGGCTGAAATTGTACTTCGACCAACTTTGACCTCTTTGACCTATATGAAATGCACCTTTGACTTCTTTGACTCCTAAGTCAACTTATAGACTCAATTACACAGGTTTGTGACCAAATTTTTGACCCTTGACCATTTACCAATTCATACTTGTGGTCCTCGGGATTTGACTAAAACTATTCATAAATTCGGATTATGAAAGTCCTCGTCTCCCGGTACTCGATCTTTAAAACGTCATAACTTTTAGCTCGTTTTGAGTCACGGGCTCTACCTTATACCAAATTAAAGACAAAAAGACCCTCTACAACTACATTTAGTTTTCAAGACCTGTAGGAAAATTCATTTTTATGAAATGACCTCAAAGTTTCTGCCTAAATTTGACCATACCAAAAACATGCTTACACTAGATTTCAAACCTTCTAACCACCACTAGGCAACATCCTAAGCTTCCCTAAACATATCCAAACACAAAATTTCAGTCCTACCCCTATTGATCAACCAATCTCATAATCTAAAATTGAAGAAATCAAACATGCAATCACTTAAACCTATTTAAATCATTACTAAACACATAACCAAACACAAGAATAACACTCAAAATCATCAACCACCATGGCTCCCCAAACACCCCTTGTGCCGTGGGGTTTGGGTGCCCCAATCACCACAACCAAATGAATTTTGGTGGGTTTTATTGGTGATTATGCTTCCATTACCCATGAATTTAACATGCATTACAACAATTAGCCTCAAAAACGAATTTGGATCATCTTGAAAATTTTTGGAAAATTTTTGTTAGTGCATGTGTAATCAAATCACGGATTAACACTCACCAAGGGATTCTAAGATGTGGTCTTAAGTTAGTTTTTGTGAAAACTCAAGAAAAAAATGGTGGATGGTGGTTCTTTGGGTTTGGCCGTCGGCCTAAGGCAAGAGAGAGAGAGTGTTTGATCTTGTTTTTGTGAAATGTGTTTGTGTGTTTGTGTTTGTGCCATTTTGTGGTATTGGGAGGGACCATAGTGTAAATAAAGGTTTCTTTTGGCCTTA
Organism: Glebionis coronaria; assembly: GCA_025667525.1. NCBI lineage: Eukaryota > Viridiplantae > Streptophyta > Magnoliopsida > Asterales > Asteraceae > Glebionis > Glebionis coronaria. The sequence goes on along the minus strand of CM046878.1, from coordinate 305,016,225 downwards.
AGTTAAAAACGTCCTCAAAACTTTGCGGTTTCGACTCACTAGTCAATTTTGAAAATTTTACGGGAGTCGGAAATCGTCCCGAACACTCCAAAATATTTTTGGGATACTTTAAATGTACTCGGAAGGCTATAAAACTCACCCGACTCAACTTAACACGAACCGTAAATAAAATTCTCGAAAAATTACATTATCGATAAATCGTCAATAATTATAGAAATTTGGGCATCCCTCGGTATCGTAGTCGTTATCGGTTTTTCTTAAATCGTCAATCGTTAAATTACAACCGTAAACGTCGGTTTCAACTTAACCCGTCAAATAATTCCACGATAAAAATTCTTAAAAATTTCAAAAATATACGAAAAATAGGATTAAATAAATAATATTGGGCTCGGGATATCACATCCACAAGTGAGCCACAACCTAAGAGAGATGCTCATACTGAACAGCTCTTGAGACAACAACTTAGCATCATACGGCACTTTCACTGGTGTTACAACTAAGGCTCAAAGATCTAAGCTTAAAAGAAACAAGAAGAATGATAGGATCTTGCCCCCATCTAGTAGTCAAGTGAAGAAGAAAGTAGAAGCCCATCCTAGGAATGTTATTTCTGTTTTGAATAAAAAGAATCATGTAGCTAAACCTAAAGGCTCTGCGGTTATGTAGCGTTCTAAGACTACTGTGAATTCTAATTTGAAATGTTGGAATTGAAATGAATGTATGTTTTCTAGTCGTCATGATTCTTTCCTTATTGACCATGTGAATGAGATGTATGCCCGGAAAAATAGATTAGAATGGAAACCGATTGGGAAAGTGTTAACCCAAGTTGGTTGGATGTGGCGTCCCACTTGTAGAACTTTTACTATAGTAGGAAATATGTGCCCTTTAACTAGGATCACTCCCACTGAAGTGAAGAAAGAGTGCCCTTTAACTAGGAGTACCAAGGCTACCAAAACACAAGCGTGTCCTTTAACTAGGAACACTTACACTACTGTAGGAACCTAGTGCCCTTTAAATAGGTCTACTCCCACTGTAGTGCCCGCGAATAATCCAAAACCTAAGAAAGTTGGAACAGTAAAACCTGTTAGTGCTAAGACTCACATTAGAAAACGCAGGAAATCTAAGGGTCACAAAAATGTTAGCAATTCTGATAATATTTTATCTGTATCTGCTAACACTCCAGAACCAATAGTTTCCAATGCATTGTCTACTGTTGTTGTTGAAAACAGGTGGTCCAAATTGTTCTCTGGTATTTGGGCTCTGGTTGCTCCAAGCATATGACCGGAGATCGCTTTCAGCTCAGAAATTTCGTCAGCAAGTTTCTTGGTACGGTTCGATTTGGAAATGATCATATTGCACAGATAATGGGTTATGGTGAATATCATATTGGGAATGTTATCATTTCAAGAGTGTATTACGTGGAAGGTCTCGGTCACAACTTATTTTCTGTGGGACAATTTTGTGATGCAAACCTAGAAGTTTCTTTTCGAGAGCATACCTGCTTCATTCGTAATTTGGAAGGGGTTGATTTATTGAAAGGTACTCGAGGGAATAATTTGTATACTTTGTCTCTACAAGACATGATGACCGATTCTCCCGTATGTCTTCTCTCCAAAGCATCAAAGACTAAGTCATGGTTATGGCATCGACGGTTATCTCATCTTAACTTTGATGCTATTAATCATTTGGCGAAAAACGAACTTGTTCGTGGTCTTCCTAAACTTTCATTTCACAAGGATCATTTGTGTTCCGCGTGTACAATGGGGAAAAGCACTAAGAAGTCATACAAACCCAAGACTGAAGACACCAACCAAGAGAAACTTTATCTGTTGTATATGGATCTTTGTGGGCCAATGCGTGTTGAAAGTCTTAGTGGTAAAAAGTACATCCTCGTCATTGTCGATGATTACTCTCGGTTTACATGGGTGAAATTTCTTATAGCAAAACATGAGGCACCTAAATTCATCATCGGATTTCTCAAGATGATTCAAGTGTGTCTCAACACTACTGTCCGACGCATTCGTACAGATAATGGAACCGAATTTGTGAATCAAATCTTGCGTGATTATTATGAAGAAGTTGGCATATTTCATGAAATATCCGTTGCACGCACTCCACAACAAAACGGTGTCGTTGAAAGGCGAAATCGCACACTTATGGAAGCTGATCGAACGATGTTAATTTACGCAAAGGCTCCATTGTTTTTATGGGCAGAAGCAGTATCTACAGCAGTGTACACCCAAAACCGGTCACTAATTCTTAAACGCCATGGTAAAACACCTTATGAGCTTCTCCATGGAAAAGTACCATATTTATCATATCCTCATGTATTTGGTTCTCTTTGCTATCCAAATAATGATGGTGACAATTTGGGAAAACTTCAACCAAAGGCTGATCTTGTTATTTTCATTGGTTACGCACCCGCAAAGAAGGCATACCGAATCTACAACCGTAACTCTCGCAAGATCTTCGAAACTATGAATATTGATTTTGATAAGCTGACAGCAATGGCTTCTGAGCAAAGCAGCTCTGAACCCGCACTTCATGAAATGGGACCCAGTAACATTAGCTCTGGTCTTGTCCCAAACAACCCTACTTCATCATCATTTACACCACCTTCTAGGACTGAATGGGATACGTTGTTTTAACCGTTCTTTGATGAATTCTTTACTCCTCCAAGTATTGTTGCTCCAGAACCTGAGGTAATAGCTCTGGTAACCGAAGTTGTCGCTCCAGCAACCGAAGCTCAATCAGACACATTTGTACCTACAATTGGTCAAGCTATACCTTCAACGAGTAATTCTCAACCAACATATGTTTCAACTACCCATGTCATGCCTATTGATGATGAAGAGGATGATGATGATCACGATTTGGAATTCGCTCAAATGCGTGAACTTCCATTATTTGGTGTACCAATTCCCGACCCTAATCAAGTCGGGTCGTCCACCTCAGAGGAAGCTCCTTCTACAGTTTACTCCAATCCACGGATTCGTGAACATGACAACAAGTGGACAAAGGATCATCCTATAGATTCTATTATTGGTGACCCCAATCGACCGGTATCCACACGAAGTCAGTTACAAGAAAGTGCAATGTTTTGTCATTTTGATGCTTTTCTCATTGAAGTTGAACCTAAGACATGGCAACAAGCTTTTACTCAATCCTGTTGGATAGAAGCTATGCAGGAAGAACTTAACGAGTTTATACGTCTTGAATTATGGGAACTTGTCCCATGCCCGGATCAAGTGCAGTTACTCACTTTGAAATGGGTTTACAAGGTGAAACTTGATGAGTTAGGCGGAATATTGAAGAACAAAGCTCGTCTAGTAGCTCGTGGATACAAGCAGTTATTGGGCATCGACATTATGGAATCCTTTGCGCCTGTTGCCCGTTTGGAAGCTATTAGACTATTCCTCGCTTATGCAGCCCACATGAATATGATCGTCTATCAGATGGATGTGAAGACGGCATTTCTCAATGGTGAAATCAAGGAAGAGGTCTATGTTCAACAGCCGGATGGTTTTGTGAATCCTAATTATCCTAATCATGTGTACAAGCTTAAGAAGGCTCTCTATGGGTTGAAGCAAGCTCCACGAGCATGGTATGATCTTTTATCACAATTCCTCATTACGCAAGGCTTCGCTAAAGGCAAGGTGGATCCCACGCTGTTCATTCAAAAACGAGGTAAAGATATGATTATGGTACAAATATATGTTGATGATATTATATTTGCATCCTCGACCCAAACATTATCCGACGAGTTTGGGACACTCATGTCTTCCAAGTTTAAGATGTCAATGATGGGAAAGGTATCATTCTTCTTAGGTCTTCAGATATCTTAGAGTCCCAGAGGCATCTTTATCAATCAATCCAAACATGCCCTTGAATCGCTTAAGAAGTATAAGATGGAATCTTGCGACCCCGTGGATACTCCAATGGTGGAACGAACAAAGCTTGATGCAAATCCACATGGAGTTGCCGTTGATCCGACACTTTATCGTGGAATGATCGGTACTCTTCTGTACATCACAGCCAGTCGACCTGATCTTCAGTTTGCTATATGCATGTGTGCTCGGTATCAAATTAGGCCTACTGAGTTACACTTGGCCTCTGTGAAACGGATCTTTCGATATCTTAAAGGAACCATTAATCGGGGACCTTGGTATTCGAAGGACTCTTTGATTGCACTAATGGCATATGCAGATGCGGATCACGCGGGTTGTCAAGTACAAGGCGTAGCACGAGTGGAACTTTGCAACTACTAGGAGATCGACTAATCAGTTGGGCATCGAAAAGGCAGGAAAAAGGCTGCAATTTCAAGTACGGAAGCAGAATACATAGCTATGTCCGGTTGCTGTGCTCAAAATCTTTGGATGAGATCGTAATTAACCGACTATGGTCTAGGGTTCAACAAAATTCCGATGTACTGTGACAACAAGAGTGCAATCGAGCTTTACTTTGTCCGGTCTGAGTATCAATTGGCGGATATTTTCACGAAGGCTTTAGATCGCGCTCGAATTGAATTTTTGGCCGACAAGCTAGGAATGAGAACCTTCTCGCCTGAGACTCTAAAGGAATTGGTAGATGAAGCGAAAGAATAGTGGTGTTAAAACTATTCTCTGTATCCTTGGTGATCATTTGTATATATTGTTTATATTTTTATCCACAAATGCAAAATACAAAAATATAAAACCATATAAAAACCATAAAAATTGAAAAATTCATGAAAATCCAAAAATTTTTTTACTTTATTTTTCAAAGGCATGTCTTTTGGTACGATAATATTTACGGCCTTAGAAATGTTGATTAATATCGACACGGCGCCATAATAGAGTTCGTACAAAAGTTGTAAATATTTCATAAAACATGCCTATATGGCTTGTAGTTATTTCTGACTGCAACCCGGTTTTCACATCAAAGTCAAGTATTTCTTATGAAAGCTTTGGCTCACAACGGGAATTAATTTTCTCGGGCAAGGTTTACTTTAAAACCTTGTAAGGGATCAAGTTTACTTTATAACTTGGTCTAACACAAATCTATGTACGTTTCAGTGCATTTATTTGTTAAAACAAGAGAAGTCTTGTTTTTATGAAGCTATCATCTCTACAACCATAGCAATCTACAATTGGTATCTACATACTCGACGATGCGACTAGTCAACCGACGACTACAGCTCTTTCAATAGAACACGGGTCAACCATTGGGGGGGGGGCAACTGTCAAGCATTCAGAATCTTCGATGCCGAACGTGCCTAGATCACAAGTTGGTGTCAAGACAATAATACCAATCGTATGTGGTGCAAGAGATGACTTCAGACGTGACGAGGCGACCAACATATGCTGACAAGAACCATTTGATCTTATCATATGATGTTCTCATCTATCAGGTCCAACCTTGTCAATTCTTTTTTAATATGGTGAATATGTGATCATGTTACAAATCGGTATCATATCTCATATATTTGGTATCATGAAGATAAAACGGACTTGCATTTTTCTTCCCAAAACCTTTCTTAAAACTTTATTAAATCAATTGATATTAAAAACATCGATTGGGTTAATATTTTTAATATGGGGGAGAAAATGTGATTTAATATGGGATATTATCACAAATGGTTTGACTTAATGTGCTGGCTCATCCTGACATATGCGAAATGTTTTCGAATATCGTGGCATATGTTAAGGGGGAGCAAAGTGGATTTGCTATATCAAAATGGATTTTCATGGTGACATATACTTACCCAAAACCTATTTATTTCACGACGATGAAGATTGTGGTGACATAAGGATGGTAGGATAGTTTAAATCCTATGATTCTTCTAGAACCGGAGGAATCTTCCCAAGGACATTCCCTAGCTAGAAATAGTAGTCCTTAGGAAAGTTAGAGAAAGATTGTGAACGTAGCTGAATGCCGACCAAGTACTTAAGTTAGCACTGGAACAATCACAACAAGGTGCTAGTTATGACGTATTGGTAAGCATTGAAGGGGTTGAAGAATGAAAAATTATTGTAAAGATAAAGGGTGTAAAGAAAGAAGCCTTCCTTACAACTTTAGGCAGAAACCAGGTCAACACATATGCTATTGAGATCATTTTTAATGATTCTTGATACTGAAGATAGACATCATGGACCCAGTGATGCAATGCATAACCCATCCCAGCTAACTCAGATATCTCTTAAAAGATATTTTTTTTTAATCACACGGAGACAACACATCATCTATTGATTTATTCACTCCGAATAAATTGGTATTGAAAAGGTGGCACTCCTCTCCAGCCTCCGATCACTAAAATCCAAAATGCACGATCGAGTCTAGAGCCATTTGAGATCATCAAATATCTCATTATGACATACTTTCATATTTCCTTGCTTCTTCACACACTGTGAAAAGTAAGAAAGATTTTAAGAGTCCTACGCAAAATCTTCATGATCTTGCCTGAACATCCGAGTAATACGAAAGTATTTACAATGAAGATGGAAATCCTTCTTGGGCGAATATCAAAAAGCTCATGGTAGGTGACTTGTGCGATTCTTTATGAATCAAGCTTGTGATAACTGGAAAGCAATAGTGGTTTAATTCTTAACTGAATTTAAACTCGTTCCAGGCCTCTACGCAATATCTTAGTGATATTGCTAGAACACTCAGAGTGAAATCTTAGTGTACACAGTGATGAGTGGAAATCCTTCTAGTGTTAACCTCAAACAGAACTTGGTAGGTAACTTGCAAGATTCTATACAAATCAAGCTCGTGACAACTGGAAAGCAACGATGGTGCGGTTCTTAATTGAATCAAACTTGTTCCAGGAATCAGAATTGACGGCTTCAATCATGCGGATAATTTTATCCAAATGATTCACTCTTTACGTTCGTAGTCAGCTTTGGACGGTCGAGTAAAGAGAACGGGTTTACCTGTGAAATATTGTCAAAGAGACTTTTAATTAAATCTACCTGCCACAAGTACGATATTTTATATCGTCCAACGGTCTTCACCGACCGGAGGTAAAATGCTACCGAATTAGAATGAAATGTTCAAAGCCATTTCATTCATGTCTACTTATGTTGCGGCATTTGAAGACGACGGCGTTGCGGAATCCAAGAAGAAGTCATCCCCGCATGCTTATACTTTATGCACTTAATACCTCATCTAATTCAAGAAAGCCTGAAAGTTAAGTCTTCCGCTGTATCGAACTCTGAAGCTTTCAAGAATTACGAAGGTATAAGTATGTGGGACATGGTTTCACGAAGAGGCGAAGATCACAAGTGATGGATGCACGAGATCAAGGCAAGCGATTAATGCTCAAGATTGATATCAAAGATCACATCAGCATGTTCACCAGAAAAGAAAAAGAAAAGAAAGACGAAGACTACGAGCTCAAGACAAGCATAGTATGCTAGGTTTATTTTAGTAACTTGGGTAATGCCCTTGTTTGGAGTGACCTCCCTTAGGGGGAGATTGTTGGAAATACGTTTTTCATATTAAGAAGGATCGGTCACTCCAACAATAGTCCATGTAATAGCTCGTAGTTTAGTTATTTATCTTTATTAAACAAACAAGGCCAAGCTTAGCCTACAACATGTGTAGGCCGTCCCAAATGTAAGCCCAAGCCCATCTTATGGGCTTGGTATATAAACCCTCTCCTTAGATGGAGAGGGTGTGTGGTTCTTCATTTTACACATAGTTGAAAAGTGTTTTTCTTTCACTTTCTCTCTCTAAGTGTGTGTTCTCACCATCTCTCTATCTCTTTCTCTCTCTAAAACATAAGCAAGATTTACATATCATACAAGTTCCACATGCAGCAAGTGAAGTGGTTTAGAACTAGAGTGCACTTGTTTAGATTTAAATGAGACCTTGTGCTGTTTGCCTTTAAGGCATGAAACACAAGACTGGTCTTTGTGGAAAGCCTTTTCAGGGAAACCATCAACCAAGCCAAGTCTCACAAGTCTGTTTATATTTTTTAAGTTAATGTGCCCTAGTCTCTTGTGCCATAGATTACTCTCATCAACTGAAGCTTTAGCATAAAAACATGACATGTTTTTATTCATCCTAATTCCATTAAGATTCACATTATAAATGTCCTTATGCCTAGGTGTTCTATAGTCAATAAATTTCTCATCTAGCATTTTAAAATCCTTGCTCAACACCAAGCATTCAGTATCAGTGAAAAGAACCTTATTTTTGTTATCACAAACTTGTGATACACTAAAAAGATTATAATCAAGTTCTTTTACCAGAAACACGTTTTCAAAACGTAAGTTGTTGGTGAGTAGAGTTCCTTTGCCTGTGATAGTTCCATATCCGCCTCCAAAGTAAACTTTATCACCATCCTTAATGGGAGTGAAGTTTGTAAGATAATCTTCCTTCCTAGTCATGTGCCTCGAGCATCCACTATCCCAATAGCCATAATCATTCACCTGTTTTTTAATGCCCTGCATATAAAGAAAACAAATTAGTTTTCTTTGGGAACCCAAGCCTGAGCAGACTTGGATTCATCTGGTTGTTCAACAAGAACATACTTAGTTCTCATAACAACCTCTTGTTCATCCCTTTTTGGATGAAACACCCAGTTAACCCCAATTGGTTTTGTGATGACCTTTGAAATATAGTTAAATTTGTTACAGGTCATAGAAATCCCATTAGAATTAGGGTTTTGATCTTGCTTAGGTCTCCATGTCAAGCTAGAAGAAGCTCTAGACCCCTTTCCCTGTGGTTGCAAATATTTACCATTATTTGGTCTGGCAACGTTTCTGTCAGCGTTTGATTTGGTCTTGTCAACGCTGAAATTACCCTTATCAGCGTTGAACCTAGGGTTTGCTACAGGAACCCATTGCCTATTAGACCATGTATTGGTCTTCTGAAAAGGTCTTTGTCCATGAGTGTTAGACCCTTTAGTAAAGAATGGGGCTGGTCTAACAACTTGTGGACTTTGCTCCACAAACGTTTTAGGTCTGACAGTGTTTGACCTTTTGTCAGTGTTGACTTTGGAAGCGTTGACACACTTATAGGCTAAATGTGAAAAGCTACCACAAGTATAACAGGCTTTTCTAGACACAACTCTAGGTCTAGAAGAAAAGAAACTTGTTCCATTACAAGGTTTCCACAATTGGTATCACTAACTTGGCTTTTTGATGACCTATTATTTCTATACATTTCTGCATACTTAATGCTAGGTTTTCTAATAGCATTTGAACCAAGGTCAACAGTCTTGCCAGTGATTGGGTTTGTTACTTTGATAGGGGTAGACTCATTTGGGTTATCACAAAGCATGCCACCCTTGACAAACAAGGTAGGGTTGGCTTTCTTCCATTCATCCAAATCAGTCAACTTTTGCCTATACTCTTCAACTAGGGTAAGGACTCTTGGTGGAGGAATAAATTCCTCTTCTTGGAGTTCTGGTAAACCAGTCCAAGATAAGTCCTTTCTGTGGACACCATAGAAGTCCCCGGCTGGTGGTGGAACACCAGAATACTCTTTCATCCCAATCCCAGTCATGTCCCTAGAATCCCTTTGTTTACTAACACATTCTCCTAGGGTTTGTGAGGCCTTATCAAATCTCTGAATTTTAAGGTCTACATTATCTTTATTCTTGATAGCCTCATCTAACTTAACCTGTAGTTCAGCATTGACCCTCTCCATGATGTTTCTAATATCGTTACTAGCATTTAAATCATTTTTTAAGATATTTAATTTATCTTTTAGGCCAAACTCCATTTTCTTATACTCAGCTACAGTCTTTTCAGTTTGAGTAAGAGCAAGTTGATAGTTAGACAACTTGCATCTCTTAGTACTCACATCTCCTAACAATCTTAAAACCTCTTGGTTAAGTCTTTCAGTATTTAAACGACAACCCTTACTACAAAAAGCATCATCATATACCTCATTGTCTGATGAAGATGAGGAGTGTTCCATGAGAGTATATTGAGCATGCTCTTCTTCTTCTATCTAAGCAACCAAAGTTTTATCCTCTTCCTCATCCTTAGCCAAATAGCTCCAGTCCCATCCAATACCATCAATTTCTTGTACTGCCACCATGGCCTTAGGATCATGAGCCTTAACAATTTGGCTTGAGGGTTTTCCAGCATCAGATCTCCTTGGAGATCTGCATTCTCTCATAAAGTGCCCCATACGATGACAATTGTAACACTCAACCTTGGATTTATGAAATCCAGCAGTGTCCTTAGCATTAAAAGTCATCTTCTTCTTGAATCTTCTATTTCATTTGTTTGCTCTTATACTTGTAAGAGCCATGTTCCACTTTATATCCATCTCCTCCAAATGCTCATCACTTATTTGCTCACGGTCCTCATATGTAATCACTGAACCATTGGGCAATGAAGCAATGTATGCACACACAGTATCCAGATCCATACCAGCAGGTTTAACTCTTGGTGAGTCAATTTTGTTTGTGTCAGCGTCTGAATGTGAGGCATTGACAGGATATGACCCAGCGTTGACACATGTTGATCCAGTAACTAGATGCATGTATGAATCCTTCTGATCAAATTGACCTTCACTATGAGAGAAGAAGGCTATGTTACTATTTGTAGACTTACTTCCATGCTCCAAAAGAGTTTCATTCTCCAACAGCCTCAGTTTGTTGTAAACATCATCAAAGGTAGAACTTTTGTGAGTGTTGTTGGCAATTATAGATCTTGCCTCAATCTTCCAGGCATCACCAAGGCTTTTAAGAAAAGTGGCAATAATGTCAACATCACCATTTACTGTCCCCATGAAGGACATCTTTCTTGTAATGTCAAGAAGTCTGCTTCTCACACTACTTAGCTTCTCATTAGGTTGAGCCTTAAAAACAGCATACTCATGTAAGAGTTGCTTCTTTTTCTCTTCCACAGTATCAGCATTACCACCATAGGTAACTTCAAGGGCTGCCCAAAGGTCTTTTGAGACTCATAACCTCTGTATTTGTGCTGATTTTCTTGTCCCAACGAGAGTTTCAGAATGCTTAGGGTTTTCATATCAACCCTTCTCTTTGCTATGTCCTCAACAGACACAACTCTACCATCTTTAGGTTTTTCTTTCTTATCTGCTTCAGAGCATCCTTGAACAGCTGATCTAGTACCAATGGCATCTGCAATCTTTTGATATTTATTGAATGTGTTTCCATATTCAATAATCTCCCAGAGAGTGTAATCATGGATTTGCAGATATTGCTCAAAGTTGAACATCCACAGCTCAAAGTTGTCTGCATCTAGCATGGGAATCTTGATGTTGTGGTTTGAGGAGGATGAGGTTACTTCTGGAGTAGACATGATGTTTTTAGGGTTTTGTGAAAATTAGGTTTTGGTGATTTAGGGTTCTTGTGTTCTTTTAGATCAAAAGTTTCTCAACAAGCTCTGATACCACTTGTTGAACCCAAACTTAGATCGATTTAGCTTGTGTAAACGAGATTAGATCAAGTTATACACGTAGAGAAACTTTGTTTATGTATAAAGTAATTTAAGTGTTATTCGGAATTAACACTTAAACAAGAACACCCAAAGGATGTAAAACAAACTTTCACTTGATTGATTGAATCGAACTTGCTTACAATGAAAGTGTTTAACGTATATAAAACTTATATGAAACATAACCTAAAGGTCTTCTTTTATAGACATAAGAAGCCTTGTACAAGAGTCTACGTATCAGTTATTCTAGGTAAAGATAATTATAGAAAATGCATTATTGATCCTATCCTTACTAGAAACAAACTAAAAACAAAATACGCGTAGACCATATCTTTCTATCAGTGCTTGTCTTCAACCTATCAACGCTTGACTTCTTCTTGTTAACGCTTGATCTGTTAGAGCTTGTTCTCTTCTTATCAACACTTGTTTTCTTCTTGTCAGCGTTCAAGTGGACTGGCTACATTTTATTCCCAACAAGCCAATGGTATATGTGACTAAACATTAAAAAAAGTCACATAATCATAAACTTTATGTGGCTATTTGATATCAATAGTCATACAAAAACACTTTTGATTGAACTAGACAAGCATATGGCCACACATTTTAACACTATTAGCCTCTTTAAGATTCATTGTAGGTGACAAAATTCCCCCAAAATACAAGCTATATGTGGCTAAACATAACAAATTGTGACATAATCTTAAACTTCATGGGGCTATTGGATAATAATAGTCACACAAAATACACATTCATTTGACTTTCAAAAACATATAACAAACTTTAAGCCACTTGTGTGACTAAACATTACACAACATCACACAATCATAAACTTCATGTGGCTGTTGGATAACAATTGTCACATAAAACACACATTCACTTGATTTTAACAAGCATGTGGTGAATTTTATTAGCACTTTAAGCCACTTTTGATTAAGTTCTTTGTGACAAACTCCAAAAGAAAGATATAATGTAGGTGACTAAATAATCTGAAATGCCACATTTTTATATACTTGTGTGGTCAAAAGACATGGAATAGTCACATAAAATAAATATTTACTAGAATAACTCATTTAACATGTCACATATATCATCTATTTATGTAACATAAGTAAAAACAATAGTTACTCTTAAAAAATATTCCTGTGACTATAAAGTATTTACGGTCACACATACTGATTAATCCAACAAATTTCTAATCAGGGTATATTGCATACACCTCATAGCATGTTAATTTAGCATAATTGTATATTTATTTGTCGTTATACATGTACTTTTAGTGTTCTTTGTGATTATGTAGGTTACGCGCGAAATGGAATAAAATGGACACTTTATTATTTTTTTGGAGAAAAGATATTGAGAGCGCCGATAAATGAAGAGAAAAATGAAGAAAAACATTTGAGCGCGTCGTAATATTTTTTTAGTAGTCTTTTATTCATTCGGGCTCCGTTTTTAGGCGATTCGAAAAGCTACGAAATGAGAAAAATGAGAGTTACACGGTCGTGAGATTAAAGACAGAAAAATCCTTCGGCATGCGCTAGTTTTGTGACTTTTAGCTTTTGAGGTGCTTAATTAAATAAGAGAATCTTCAATATATTATATGGAATGGTCAAAACCTATATACACACAATTAATGGGGAATATATAAACAATTGAAGTGGTGCTTGTTTTTGGGGATTCATTCGAGAGAAAAAAAATCATCTACAACCACCAGTTTTGGGATCAATTGGAAGGAAGAAAAAAACATTATGGGGACACACTAGCCATAAAAAAGAGAATAAGAAAAAAAGGATTCACAGCCTTTTATATTAGAGGATTTACACAATCAATTTGAGCAAAAGGACAATTATTCGTCCTTTGTGGCTTTTGATTCAACAATTAATAAGGGATGAACAATATAGAGTGGGTCAAGTGCACCATGATGTCCGGCTAATTTTTTTTGTAATTCCTTCCGGTAACTTTATTAATGGTTTGATCATTACTTTTGGATTATCATATTTTTATTACATTGATTTATGATTTATTTATAAACTATTTTGATTGACTTAATATTATGTTTAATTATTTGTGCAAGACAATTTATTGTTAGTTAACTATTCATACTTATTCTATTTAGTTAAAGAAAAAGATGATCACATAATCAACATAAGTTGTACCTAATAAAGAAAAAGATGGCTGGATTAATATAAGATTTATTATCGCGAGTCATTGATAAACATAATAAGTTCCAACATTAATTCATTCATATTAATTCAGATAATCTTTTTAAACGAACTAAAAAGTTTTGATAATCTATAAGTGTGGTCAACCATAAATATTGGGAGCTAGAAGGGAATGCATTTTTCTTTTATTTTTTACATCTTCGTTTATTATATTTTTCTAGCTTTATTATTAGCTTAATAAGTATTTTAATTTTTAATTAGCATTTTTATTATTAAGAGTATTTTAATGAATTAGATTTTAAAACCAAAACATTTATTTACCAATGATCACCCGAAAACTTAAATTAAAACCACATATTCCTCATGGATTCGATACCCGCTACCCTATCTAGTATAAGGTAATAAGGTTTATTTTTTATCGGTACTTCGACGTTGATCAATTTCTACCAAATTTGTCACACATAACTGGCTTCTGGTCATTCGTTTTTACGAAAAAGGCCACCAATTCACAGCGACACCATAGAAACCCTATGGTGGCGCGACTTTTAGTCACAAACTCCCCAAAAAAACGTGTGTGGCGAAAGGCATATAGTCACGCATTTCAAGTGTGACATACAACATTTTTGTACTAGTGATAACATACAAGTCAGCATATCACATAATAACACATTTATGTCCACGTATTTCAAAAAATCAAAACATTTTAAATAACATTACAAGTGTCATCTCCATCCCATACTAGAAAAAACATTTAAATCTTAGTTAAAATGGGACTATGAACTCACCTAATAAAGCTCCTCTAAGTGCCCGCACACTAGCAAAATCTAACATAACAATACATACAATCAAGATATGAACCAATAAACTAAATAGGTCATCAACCTATGATGGATGTCTAACACTTTCCTACATTTTAACCTCAATTAATATAACATAAGTATCCCATTACATCCATCTATAAGTGATGTGTCGTGGAATGTATATTAATTAGATACGTTATAGGGTAAACTTAAAAAATTATCTTTAGGAAAAAGTAACAGACTGAACTCACCAAAGACGGATTTAATTAAACACGTTGATGAACCAAGTTCGTTGTACACGAAGATCGAGTGAATTTGAGACGTTTTGCTTCGATTTGGACAATTGATTCAAATGGGTTTTCGTTTTTTTTAAACTAAAAATTAATCCTACAATTTTAAATCCTAGAGTGCATGAATCGTAACCCAAAATTAAATCTGTAAGACAATTATTTAAACTATGTAACACTAACTATTTAAATTTAATCTATTTAATTAAAAAAACACTTTTACACTATTTAAAATAAAATTATTTAAACAAAATTAAAAACTAATTTAAATTCCAAAATTCTAAACAAAATCCATTTTTAAAACTAATTTTCTTTAATACTAAATTACTTAAAATCTAATTTATTTAAAAACTAATTTTAAAAACAATTTAAATTTCTAAAATTAAGAAAATATATTTTTATTTGTTTTTATTTATTTCTTTGAAAACTTTATAAAAAAATTTTAAAAAAATTATTTTAAAGTAAATAAAACTAAAAGTAAGTATTTAAATTCAGCCAAAGCTGACAGCCACTATCTTATGATAATATTAAATACTAAAACATATTTAACTAAAATAGTTAGCTGGATGAGATGTTAAACACGTATGGTTGTTACCCTTGAGGTCAAGGGGTCGAATCTCATTGGAGACAATTTTTGGAGATTTAATTTTTGACAAAAAAAACTAAAAACCAAGTCACAGGGGTGACTTCTTGTGGTTAATATTTTTTTCACAATGAGATACAAATGAACAATCACAGGAGTGACTGTAATGAAAAATTGCTTGGACTGATAAAATCAGTTATAGACTTAACAGACCAATTGAGTCTGTTACTTATGAAACTCAGCAGAACAACAAATTCAGCAAAACTAAATAAGAAACAATGCACAAACTTATAACAGTTCAATAAAACCTACAAACTCAAATATAAAGCAGACTAACAAGTTCACAATCCAACAGCTAACACTTATGAAAATGAAAGCAGATCCTAAACAACAAACAAACCTAGGTCAAACAGATATATCTAAATCATATGCTAAAACGAGTCAAATTCAACATCAGTTGTACAAATGTGGTGGAAATATAGATAAACTCACAGACCTAGCAGACTAAAACAGAAATCAGATCTATATCAGCTGAGAACTTGCAAGTAAATCAGAATAAAAAAAACTATGTAGCCACAATATCACATGTCACGTTTACAGCAATCAAAGTACATGGTATAAATATGCAACTTTTAAAAGAAAAACTTGATCAATGGCCAACTTAAACAACATCAACCATAACAGTTACTTGCATCATCTAATCAACTACTCATAACAAAAGCTAAGATCATTCATACCCTAACAAGCATAAAACAGTAACAAACATAATCGAAGCATTTATTTAAGAAGTACAATTTTCAGATTCAAAAACAACAAACAAGTCAGATTAAATCTTCAACAACGCAGATAACAAAAACAGATTCAATACCCCTTAATCAAATCCATAAAACCCTAATTCATCTATCGTAAACTTCATATAAGCCAATTAACAGATTCATTCAAAGACATGTAAATAACATAAAATAAAAAGGGATTAAAACCTTTTGAAGAGACCTTTGTGGAGTAGATAAGCGCTGAGCTGTCTAAATGAACCAATTAAACACCACCATTCGCCATTAATCACCCCGTCAACACCATTCGAACTAGTATTTTTAAACTTCCCAGTGGGGGAAAGTTTTTTCAACTCTTACCTTCTTTGTTTAACTCAAGTTATTGATTAACTTGATTAAACAAATTTTATAGTTATTATTTCAAAACAGCTTAGAAGAATAAATTGCAATAATCATAAATTTTACAAAATAGTAAGACACAAAATTAAAGTCGAAATAAACTTTTTATTAATTATAAAGAGAGATTACAAAACTAGGAAAAGAAATATTACAATAACCCTAAAATTATTTAAACATAATAACGATGAAAATAAAAATTGGATCATCAAAATTACAGATTATGGGGGGGTTTTTATAGCCAACCCCCAAGGCCCTTGGTGTTAAGTTGTTGAAGAGCATCTTCAACCTCAACCTTCAATTTCTTCTCTTTCTTCTTTCTTTTTGATCTAACGATGGAAAAGCAATCTCATCTCCCTCGGATCGCCAACGTGGCAGGATGTTGTGCTAGTTGTGCTTTCTCCAAGCTGAGGTGTCATTCCCTTATTGGTGGATTGGTGAGGTGTGATGTGTTTTGGCCAATCAAGTGCAAGGAATGGACCACGTCACCAATAATAGCTCCATCTTTGAGCTCCGGTATTCATGGGAATTAATTAGATATGCGTGTATACTCACGCGCTTTGATCACAAAAGCCCCAAAATGATTAGGGTTTGTGAATAGGAGTTTTTATAGGTGAGGGTGAAAGAGAATCGTGAGTAACTTTGTTTTTATCGAAATCATTGTGTGGTGTGAGTGTGTTTATTTTGTTGACCTAATAGTGAAAAGTGAAATCATTTACTTAAATAAACTTTGTAACTGTTTCGAGTTGTGAATACCCTAACGGGCTTTTGGTCCATGTAGATCTTCCACATCTAGTAACTTAACGAAATAAATTGGGCTTTTCTTTGGGCTTTGACAGCTTGGACCCAATTGTAAAAAACTTGCCAACCGTGTATTCCTTGTTTTTGGGCCTTGTATGGGCTTATATTCCCAAAAGTGAATAAAATTAACTTCCTTATTGGGCTTTTGGGACCATTAATCCGAATGTGGGACCCACAAGGCCCAAATGTCTTCACAAAGATTAAATTCGCTAAAAACGAGCTTGACTTTGGCTTTGTCGATCTTTTCTTCAAACTCGTTCCGATTTTGCCGGTTTTCGCGAACTTCGGTACCTACACACATTAAACAACAAAACAAGCATATACATGGCCATTGTATACATTTAATGCATTTATTCATTGTTTTATGATATAACTGATATGAGTAAAATCACTCATATCAAACTCCCCCTTGCTAAGCGATTGCCGTGTCCTCACGCAATGATAAAATGAAACACTAACTACACTTTTATTCAACTTTTGACACTTTGTTTTGTAAAGACATAATGTATTGCTTTCATTATTTGAAAAATAAATTTTAGGTTCATAAAACTCAAATAGATTCATCGTCTTCGACTTTTCACTTTTTCATGCCAAGCGTAAAAACAAGATCATTGTCAATCATAAGCCCCAAAATTAAAACAACTCATATAAGTAATATGTGTTAAACTCAATCTCCTATTATTCCTAATTGTGTCTCTATATTTTATTTGTCGTTCACCCAAAGGCTCATTTGACTTATTTGATATTTATTATTCCAAAAATGAAGGCAAGAACGGTGTAAACTCAACACTGAAAACCTAACCTCGAGTTCAAAAACCGTTGTCACTAAAGAAAGCCCACATCAAGGATAACTTAACACGATTTGAGGGATAAATCCCCGGACACAAAAATTTGGCTAATAGGACTACTTAAAAGCAACAATAAAACCTCCAAAGTCAGTTATGACCTTATTAATAGAGTTAGCAACAACTACATCATATCACCTTATGGCTCTTTAAGATGTAATTGTGCTCCTTATTTAAAATCCACACCCGAAGGATCCTTGGACAAAAATAAGGGAATTGACATTCACCATCCCACCTTATGGCTCATGATGATGAAGCAATTTTTATTAAACACGTCCCCTTGCCATACACCCTAAGGCTTTAATGACAAAGTTAGTGCTACATGACTCCCACCCTAAGGCTCATACAAAACATGTTTTTATTTATTCTCTTTATTATTATGATATGTATAGTAAGCCAAATTTCCAAAATCCCGTGATCAAAAGTTCATGACGCTGACACCCTTAATGTGTTCTCACTTTAATTACAAAGGAAGAAAAAGAAGGAGTTACGAGTTAAGAGATCAAGCCTAAACCGCTAAAAACTTCATTTATTAAGCCATTATTATTCAAGTGTGGAAAATAAATACGAGGAGATTGAATCAAACACAAAAATACTTACACAAAGAAGAGTTAACCTTAGAAACTTATGATTAAACTATATCATCTCTTGTTCTCCGTATTGTAAAATTTCAAAAATCTAAGAATAATGGATACTTAGCCTATTGAATCAAAGTTTTGGGTTTTCAAGTCATCTATAGGATCTTGCATCTTCTTATACTTTTTCAAGTTTTAGAATTTGCGTTTTAAAGTTCCCTTGATAAACGACTTTCTAGGATCAGTTATAGGAACTTGCGAAAAGTTCTCGTTCTTAAACCCGTATGAGTTAAGACTTTCGCGTTTTAAAGTTCCCTATATAAAAGCCTAGCAAAACTTGATTCAAACACGTTAAGAAAAAGCTAAGGCAAAAACCGAGTTGAGTCAAAAACTAGTTTTATTTTCACTAACGGAAAGACTACATTTGTGTCAAAAGCACTTATTTTCTTTATTAAAACTTAAAATAACACTAAAAAATTAAAATTTTTATGAAAAACGAGAAAAACGATCACGTTTGGGGACACGACAAAAGACATTACAAGCGATTATATCGATTGACTCCCCCATGCTAAAACCAAACATTGTCCTCAATGTTTCTTAGCTCAAGAGTAACACCCCCTTGCTAAAACACGAAGAGTCTAATGCAAAATCTTACCATGGAAAGAGCACGCAAATTTATAAGCCGTTTATTAATTATGCCTCAAGATAAAACGTTAGTCGATAAAAATCAAAGGATAGAGAGTGTGCCGCTATTGGCAATCAAAGATGGAAGATCAAGTGGACCGGCAAAAACCGAACACGAGAGTCTTCAGTGATTAGGGTCATACCTAAGATTCAAAACACAACAAAACACGAGCACGAGCTTGAAAGATCAACCCTTATTAGTGTTAGAAAATAGACAAAAGATAGAATGTATGGGACTCCCCCACAAGGCACTTCATTTTTGTTAACCGAGTCATGAGCTCGACTCGATCCCCGCATTCATTGGTCCTTAGGGAAAATGGTGAAAACTGGCATAATGGAATAAAATCCATAATAAAGCACGATGTCGGGGTCAAAGATTACATCCTCGTTGTCAGATGACAAACGAACGGATAAGAATCCAATACAAATCTCTAAAAAGAGATGGTGGTCACAAATCATGATATGGATAAAACATTCTCCCGAGATAAACTCGCACCAAGATGATTGAAAAGTCTTTCAATTATTGCATCGGTGAAAGGCCGAGATTTCCCTAAATCAACGATTCCGGGATCGAATAACTCGTCCTCGGGATATAAAGGAATAGTCAACACGGTGTCGTCCCCCATGCTAAACCAAAATCATATAAAGTACATGGTAATGGTGTGGTAAAAGTCTCAATCATATTGGAATCAACATTATTAGCTTTAAGGACCATTTCACCCTTAGGAATGTGATCAATCGGGTCATGGTACTCAATATGAGACACATGAAAAACCCGCACATTAAGGTCAAAGTGGGTGGGAGGAGGACTTGGGACGAAATCATCATCAAGTAAATTCTCTAAAAAGATAGCATCCCCCTCCGGGTCAATTTCATCAATACCCGCTGGTATCGAATCATTAGAAGCAAGAAACATGTCAATCTCCTCCATAAGCGGATCATTATCCTCAACGAGAATAGGAGATGGAGAGAAAGACTTGGCATTTGGCTTAGAATTCAAAGTCTCGATCTTAGAAATGAGAAGATAGACGTTTGATAATTTCTCACGAAGAATCACGTCTTCCACATCTAAATGAGTAAGTTCATCGGAGAACTTCTCAAGGATCAGAATAGTCAAATCAACCTCATTTCCCGGTGGAAATGGGTCTAAAGGACCATGTTCAAAAGTGAACTTCTCATAAATCGGATCACTATCATCCTCATTTCCCGATGGAAATGGGTGAAGAAAAGTAGGTTCATCGTGAAACCCCTCAAAATCCGAATCTTGAATGTCATCTTTATAAGAAAGTTCATCGGAGAACTCCTCATTAGAAAATTCACTAGAAGTCGAATCATTCTCAAAATCTTCATTTTCATCACAATTTTCATCATTAGAATTAGTGAAAATCTCAAAGTAAATGGAAGAAGTAGAGTCATCACAAGGTGGCAAATCACACGTTTTATTGGAAATACCATCGAACTCTCTTGGGTTTTGGACAAGGATCTCAACACTAGACTTTATTACTTCGTCCGATTACGTTTCTGGAATAGTGGTAAAATGCTCGTCCCCTTTGCTTAGAGAATTGTCGGGTTCCACGATGGAAGAATCATGAATTGGAGTGGTGATGTCATGAGATGGAGTGAGATCAAAAATATCCTCATTATCTAGAATGGGTGAATTCTCATGCTCCATAGCCGGCAAGACATGAAAAGGAAGTACAATTGCACTAGACGAAGGATGAAGAGCAATGAGATATCTCAAAGAAATAATACTATCCTCTTCATCGTCAATAAGAAGAGAACACTCGAGTTCACGAGTGGCAAGATATTTAGCTTCCTCTTGAGCTTGTTCTTTCTTTCGAATTTCAATGCTTAATCCATTATAATCTTGTGAAAGTTGTCTAATCTTATTCTCACAATCTCGTTTAAGTCCTTCATCAATTATTTCTCTATGATACCTTCGACTTCCCAAATCATTAGTAATATCCTTAATTTCTTTATTAATTTGTCTCTTTTCAAGCAACATATCTTCAATGCTCTTTTCAACAATTTCAACATTTGTTTGATACATTACTTGTTGGAACAATGTTTCAAGTCGTTTAAAATTTTCACTCTCGAGAGAAAAGGGCTCATAAAAATTTTTATCCTTTGGTTGACAATTAAAGCTCTCGTGAGGACCTCCACAACACTCACAACAAAGATATTGTTGTGAAAAACTCGGTAAATCTTGTGGATAACAATTATCATTAAAGTTTTTATCGTAGCTCGGTTCTTGCTCGTAATTAAGCGAGAATCGATGCGAACAATTAATTCCAAAGTGAGAATTATTTCCACAAAACTCACACGAGGGTGTCTCGTATGTGGGTTGTGGAGGTGGATTGAAATTGAGAGGATTATTTGAAAAGTTCGTTTTTCCACATGAAGTAATTTTATTACAAAAAGGACAAAATCCAACTCGTAAATCGTGACATAAATCATTTCCACGACGCTCAAAAGACCATATAACGGTTCTCCACACCCTACACAATTGACGAAGGAATTCATGGAAGAATTAAAAATTAGAGGGTGAGGAGAAAAAGAATTAAACATGATAGAAGAATAAGAAGATTATTTTTGGTATTTTTCATAAATCAATCAAAGATTGACAAAAACAAGGAATAATGATAATTACTATGGAAGTAAATTACCCTTGGTCAACTTTGAAACGATAGGTGAAAACCTAAACTTATCGAGGTTCAATAAGTAAACTACAAAAATAAGATATAATACTACATGAGTTGGCAAACTAATAATCGGTCGTCCCTCTCAATATACGCACAAGCAAGCGGGGAAACGAGGTGGCACAAAGCACTTAAAAACCTTTTTTCTTAGACGGCCTTTTATAGCTCGCGCCTTATACCCATCTTATAGTTTGTATAAATCGAGTTCAAACTTTTTATTAGTATTTATCTATTTTGCCTTTTTTTCGTTTTGGATTCGAATACAATAGCTAGGTGATGAAATCCCAACTAAGGTCTTATTTGGAAGTAGGTAATTTTATTGTTCTACGTAATACAATATAGTAAACACAAAAAACACAAAAAACGATACATACTATAATAACAGAAAAATAACAAAATTTCCGAGGACGGAAAGGGTCTTCAAATCAATGATCAACAAATCTCAACAAGAAGAATCGTACACAAGATCCCCGGCAGCGGCGCCAAAACTTTTTGATGTGTCGTGGAATGTATATTAATTAGATACGTTATAGGGTAAACTTAGAGAATTTCCTTTAGAAAAAAGTAATAGACTAAATTCACCAAAGACGGATTTAATTAAACACGTTGATGAACCAAGTTCGTTGTACATGAAGATCGAGTGAATTTGAGACGTTTTGCTTCGATTTGGACAATTGATTCAAATGGGTTTTCGGTTTTTTAAACTAAAAATTAATCCTACAATTTTAAATCCTAGAGTGCATGAATCGTAACCCAAAACTAAATCTATAAGACAATTATTTAAACTATGTAACATTAACTATTTAAAATTAATCTGTTTAATTAAAAAACACTTTTACACTATTGAAAATAAAATTATTTAAACAAATTTAAAAACTAATTTAAATTCCAAAATTCTAAACAAAATCTATTTTTAAAACTAATTTTCTTTAATACTAAATTAATTAAAATCTAATTTATTTAAAAACTAATTTTAAAAACAATTTAAATTTCTAAAAGTAAGAAAATATATTTTTATTTGTTTTTATTTATTTATTTGAAAACTTTATAAAAGAAAATTTAAAAAAATGATTTTAAAGTAAATAAAACTAAAAGTAAGTATTTAAATTCAACCAAAGCTGACAGCCACTATCTTATGATAATATTAAATACAAAAACAGATTATTAACTAAAATAGTTAGCTGGATGAGATGGTAAACACGTATGACTGTTACCCTTGAGGTCAAGGGGTCGAATCTCATTGGAGACAATTTTTGGAGATTTAATTTTTGACAAAAAAAACTAAAGACCAAGTCACAGGGGTGACTTCTTGTGGTTAATATTTTTTCACAATGAGATACAAAAGAACAATCACAGGAGTGACTGTAATGAAAAATAGCTTGGACTAATAAAATCAGTTATAGACTTAACAGACCAATTGAGTCTGTTACTTATGAAACTCAGCAGAACAACAAATTCAGCAAAACTAAGTAAGAAACAATGCACAAACTTATAACAGTTTAATAAAACCTACAAACTCAAACATAAAGCAGACTAACAAGTTCACAATCCAACAGCTAACACTTATGAAAATGAAAGCAGATCCTAAACAACAAACAAACCTAGGTCAAACAGATATATCTAAATCATATGCTAAAACGAGTCAAATTCAACATCAGTTGTACAAATGTGGTGGAAATATAGATAAACTCACAGACCTAGCAGACTAAAACATAAATTAGATCTATATCATCTGAGAACTTGCAAGTAAATCAGAATAAAAAAAAACTATGTAGCCACAATATCACAGGTCACGTTTACAACAATCAAAGTACATGGTATAACAATGCAACTTTTAAAAGAAAAACTTGATCAATGGCCAACTTAAACAACATCAACCATAACAGTTACTTGCATCATCAAATCAATTACTCATACCAAAAGCTAAGATCATTCATACCCTAACAAGCATAAAACAGTAACAAACATAATCGAAGCATCTATTTAAGCAGTACAATTTTCAGATTCGAAAACAATAAACAAGTCAAATTAAATCTTCAAATATTCAACACAGATAACAAAAACAGATTCAATACCCCTTAATCAAATCCATAAAACCCTAATTCATCTATCATAAACTTCATTTAAGACAATTAACAGATTCATTCAAAGACATGTAAATAACATAAAAGAAAAAGGGATTAAAACCTTTTAAGAGACCTTTGTGGAGTAGATCAGCACTGAGCTGTCTAAATGAACCGATTAAACACCACCATTCGCCATTAATCACCCAGTCAACACCATTCGAACTAGTATTTTTAAACTTCCCAGTGGGGGAAAGTTTTTCCAACTCTTACCTTCTTTGTTTAACTCAAGTTATTGATTAACTTGATTAAACAAATTTTATAGTTATTATTTCAAAACAGTTTATAAGAATAAATTGCAATAATCATAAATTTTACAAAACAGTGAGACACAAAATTAAAGTCGAAATAAACTTTTTATTAATTATAAAGAGAGATTACAAAACTAGGAAAAGAAATTTACAATAACCCTAAAACTATTTAAACATAATAACGATGAAAATAGAAATTGAATCATCAAAATTACAGATTATGGTGGGTTTTTATAGCCAACCCCCAAGGCCCTTGGTGGTAAGTTGTTGAAGAGCATCTTCAACCTCAGCCTTCGATTTCTTCTCTTTCTTCTTTCTTTTTGATCTAACGGTGGAAAAGCAATCTCATCTCCCTCAGATCACCAACGTGGCTGGATGTTGTGCTAGTTGTGCTTTCTCCAAGCTGAGGTGTCATTCCCTTATTGGTGGATTGGTGAGGTGTGATGTGTTTTGGCTAATCAAGTGTAAGGAATGGACCACGTCACCAATAATAGCTCCATCTTTGAGCTCCGGTATTCATGGGAATTAATTAGATATGCGTGTATACTCACGCGCTTTGATCACAAAAGCCCCAAAATGATTAGGGTTTCTGAATATGAGTGTTTATAGGTGAGGGTGAAAGAGAATGGTGAGTAACTTTGTTTTTATCTAAATAATTGTGTGGTGTGAGTGTGTTTATTTTGTTGACCTAACAGTGAAAAGTGAAATCGTTCACTTAAATAAACTTTGTAACCGTTTCGAGTTGTGAATACCCTAATGGGCTTTTGGTCCATGTAAATCTTCCACATCTAGTAACTTAACGAAATGAATTGGGCCTTTGTTTGGGCATTGACAGCTTGGACCCAATTGTAAAAAACTTGCCAACCGTGTATTCCTTGTTTTTGGGCCTTGTATGGGCTTATATTCCCAAAAGTGAATAAAATTAACTTCCTTATTGGTATTTTGGGCCCATTAATCCGAATGTGGGACCCACAAGGCCCAAATGTCTACATAAAGATTAAATTCTCTAAAAACGAGCTTGACTTTGGCTTTGTCGATCTTTTCTTCAAACTCGTGTCGATTTTGCCGGTTTTCGCGAACTTCGGTACCTACACACATTAAACAACAAAACAAGCATATACATGACCATTTTATACATTTAATGCATTTATTCATTGTTTTATGATATAATTGATATGAGTAAAATCACTCATATCAATAAGCCCCTTAACCTTGTTAAGTTCATAACCTATCCCGTTATCATTTTACCCAAGACATTCCCGTTTTTCATACCCCAAACTATGGGTCGAATGCCCCCTTAAGCAAAATAACATTATCTATAAAAGACACCATATGCCCATACATGTGTTAGATAACTCTTACAATTTGCTCGAACCTTAAAGCTACTGTTAAGGCCCCGATATATATATATATATATATATATATATATATATATATATATATATATATATATATATATATATATATATATATATATATATATATATATATATATATATATATATATATATATATATATATATATATATATATATATATATATATATATATATATATATATATCAGACACTCTTATATAGGAAGGATGGATAAAGAGTGATCTTACTTCAAAAATCTAAAAAAATGACATGTGTAATATAAATTTAATCAACGGCTGATAACGATAGGAAAACCCAAAAAAGGCCCGTCCTTTTTATAAAAAAATTTCACAGAAATCAAAACCAAAACATATTTCATTTAACCCAGTGACCAAAATCTTCATTTTGGAAACCACGAAACCGAGTGTTCAACCAAAACATATTTCATTTAACCCAGTGACCAAAATCTTCATTTTTGAAACCATGAAACCGAGTGTTCCACTGAAGTAAATTTTTTTCCAAAAAATAGCCTAAAAATTAAACCCTAAAAATTAAATTGAAATCGATTCTCCTAAATCCCAAATCCCAAATCCCATCAATATCACAATCGGATTACACAATTGTTGTGGCAGCTGTTTGGGGGCGTTTCCATAATTCAAGTATCAATCATCTGAATATTATTATTCACCATCCCCACACCACCGTTTGGTGGTCCATTTTGGAACCCGTTAGCTTTCTGATGCAAACTAGACCTAATCCCCA
Source organism: Glebionis coronaria (assembly GCA_025667525.1). Lineage (NCBI taxonomy): Eukaryota > Viridiplantae > Streptophyta > Magnoliopsida > Asterales > Asteraceae > Glebionis > Glebionis coronaria. The sequence goes on along the minus strand of CM046878.1, from coordinate 304,989,733 downwards.
TGGCTTCAACTACAATCAGGTATGTCGAATATTCAGTTCCACTTTAAGTGACTCTATACATTGGATTCCTTAATTGTTTTTTTCTTTTTGGTTCATTTTTTTCCACTTTAAATTATTATTATTATTCACAAAAAATAATTGGCTCTCATCTTTCTATTAATTGGTTTATGTAAAGGCACTGTAAGAAGATGCACATAACCTGTTTGCTGAAATGACACACTGAATTCTAGCTTTTTAAGTCCAAAATAATTGAGGGGGTGTCTGTTTCGGCTTATGAAACATAAGCCGAAATGGATGTGTGGATTATCTTATTTTTTTTTGGACCTTATGGGTTTCTCAAAAACATAACAAGGTCATTGCTTATAAGGTTAAGTTGATAGGCTATATTATATATTTAAGCTAATTGCCTCGAGGTACAAATATTAGTACATATTTAGATCCAGGGTGATTGTTTTGTTAGTGATTATATTTGAACCACAACATTAACTGTTTCAGTACGGGAGACATTCACTCACAAGCTACTATGTAGTAGTCGTTTTTAACACAAAAATTCAGTTGTAGGCGAGCTTTAATTAGAAGAATACCAGTTCACTTCCATACTATTGAACGATATGTTTGGATACTGTTCTGCATTTTTTAGCCCTAAGTCCACATACATCTTGGTGCTATCTTTTTTGAAGACATACAGAATCTTCACTTCATGGCCTTGGAGATACCCTTGTGGACCCAGACACATTTGTTCTTAGGTTTCCTACATCAAGAAGTTGGCTCAGCGTCATATATATGTTGGTAACGATTTTTCTATAAAATTTAGGCTGCTCTCTTTTGACTTCTTTTAGGGGTAAGTAATAGTCCTCTATTTTAGGTCCTACTATATGAATTCATTTTGGATAAGTTACCGTCCTTCTTATAAGCCAGTTCACCAACAAACGCCACTTCTACACATGTCCCCATGCTTTATAGATTTTAAGTGATCTCCTAACATGTTAAATAATCAGCAATAAGTACTTAATAAAGCAATTGAGGAGGTTTAATCTGTTTGAAAATGCTTCATATTACTTTCACATGTTTAATCCCATTGACATGTTTCCTTTTCAGCAAAACTCTGCATGAACACGATTGCTTTTTCAAATGTCAGTTTTGGTGAAGTTAAAGGCCATGTAGTAGAACAATAGACGTTTTGAACTATGATGATTTGTATATAAGCATGTAAAGATGGAAAAAATAGTCACTTCTGGTCCATGATTATTGGCGGTTAGACGTGAGCATAAAAGAAAGTAAGATCGAGTGAATTCACTTATTTTATTGGCGGTTACACGCTTCAAATCAATGAATCCTCTTACCTCGGTGCAAAACTGATCCTGAACGCTAACCAGTACCTACAGGTATCTTTGTCAGCATGTTTTGTCCTTGATTTTTTTTATCTTTCGCTATGAAATTTGTTATGTATACTATTATATGACGATCATAGAGAAATTTAAGGGGTATTTGGGATGTGATTTCAATGATGATTACGTGTTAGCAGAACTATGTTATCAGAAATCAAGTCTTCACCTGTTTCTATAAAATTGTGTTTTGTCTTAGATAACGCAAATCCTCACCTTTTTATCAAATGATTTGCTAAAATATGACTGTTTAGATTTGCACTTGCAGTAATCAGACATTCTACCTAAGAACACAATCCCAAATAACATAGAAATAAATCTAGATATTGGTTTGGATTAGTGTTGATCTAATCAATGTGTTTAGCAACTAAAGATGGTTAATTTTGAGCATTTTGTATGGGGCAGTCTGATTCTGATTAATAATAAGTGTATATAATATCTCGATGTACACTGGCGAACGCAACCATCTAAGTAAAGAAGATTGGAACTGAACCTATGGAGGTCTTAAACAAATCCAAATATTTGTTTTAGACATGCTACCAATTTTGGAAGGCTTATTTAATAATGAAAATAAAGACTAGAGAGCTATTATGCTCAAAAGTTCTGTACTTTTTTCTTACTATATAAATTTAAATTGAAAGTTTCCTTATTATATAATGAGAGTTATTAGTAGTGGTCATCAACCTCATATTTCAACAAATTTACATGATATTTACTTTACACCAATTGTACACATCTATTGTTGTTTAACATGACCACTTTATTTTTATATTCTTTTTTATTCTTTCTACTTGAGAAAAGATTAGGTTCGAGGTCAAACCTCATCTTTTGGTGTTGTTGCTTACAGAATTTAGAGCGTGCCTTGGCATCATACCTTTTTTACCTTTTATATTATCGGTTGCTATTTAGTAGGTGTTTTTCATTGTGTTTTAGCAATCTCTTAGGACGAAGATTTTTTTTATATATAGTGGGTGTTTGGAGCTGTATTTACGAGGACAAAAACATGTAGTTTTGTTCGGTAATGAAGTTTGTAGTTAAGTTGACATGCCTATATTTGAAAATATTTCCAGATAAAACTGAAAATTGGTCTATATACACATATTTGGTTGATATTTTTATGTTACAACTTATAAGAGATATTAAAGCAACGAAATGTGTTTTTTATTCTTTTTCAGGCCAATGGGAAAAGGAGGCAAAATGACTAATATTTAGATACAACAGACTGTTTTGAGGTACAAATGGCTTCTAATGGTTGATATTATGGACATGAGGTGAATGTGTATCATCAAGGGTTGATACATCAAAGGGATTGCTATATAAATTTGGAACAATTTCGAACTATATATATGAAAAGCCTGCAAGTAGAAAGTTTTGTCATTTTACCATATTGTATAGATTTTAATAAAGCTAAGGTTCAATAATACGTTTCAGCATGTTTGCATAAAAAATTACACAGTATCTGAGAACTTGCATAAATAACATGTGTATTTCTTTAACTTGGTTTTATGACTTGATAATTTCAAGTCCTTCATCGATAATTCTTGCAAAGGTGTGTTTAGAGCAAATTGGTGGAACAAAAATCTCCCTCAAACAACTATTTTCTTAAAGTTAGTGTAGATAGACGAACTCGAGCAAAACATGCTTAAGAAACTTATGAATGCGCCGATGTCAAACATTAAATATTTCAGTTAGACGTATACCTATGGTGCATATAATATTTTTTCCGCGAAGCGCGAGTAAAAACATTATTGCTTATTTGATTAGACACATGCGGAATACTGGTAATTTGTACCTTCATTTTAGGAGAGGTACATTCGGGACTTAGAAAAATTTAAATGTTGGAATAATTAATCGAGTATATCATTCCACTAAGCTAAGTTCTACGGAATAATATTTAAATACGACCATTTTGCTTCTTTTTTCTTTAGTTTTTTTTGCCTTTAAAACTCCGTTACTAACTTGCACTTATCAACGAGATTATTTTAATGGTTTCACATAAAAGGGAGAATTTCATATATGTCCTTCTTTTGACACAAAATTTCATATATATCCAACCTCACTTAAAAATTTCATATATATCCCTTCTTTTGATACAAAATTTCATATATAACCAACCTCACTTAAAAATTTCATATATATTCAATTTTAAACATAGAATTTCATATATGTCCAATTTTTTACTTGAAATTTCATATATATCCAAATACTTAATTTATATATACTTAAAAACATAAAACACATATTGAATATTATTTAAATCTAAAATACCTATTATACATTTATTTCTTTTTCTTATACTTACGTATATATTCATATATTTTTATATAAACAATGTCTCAAATTATTATATGCACACACATTGATGCAGAACATATTTTATCAAAGTATTTAAGAATAAAAAAGAAAGTAGTGTTACAACTTGATAAGAATACTGATTGTTGCTTTATTATCTTATTGCAAGGTTAGTTAGATTTATTTTTTATGGAATTTTTATGATTTGTCATTGTTTTGGTGATTAGATGTGCATATTATTAGGTAGGAAAACATAGATATAATGGTTATTTTAGGTTTAAATGATAATTAATATGTATTTTGAGTTTTTAGTTATATATAAATTAGGTATTTGGACATATATGAAATTTCAAGTTTTAAATCGGATATATATGAAATTTTTAAGTAAAATTGGATATATATGAAATTTTGCAATAAAGGGAGGGATATATATGAAATTTTTAAGTAAGGTTGGATATATATAAAATTTAGTATCAAAAGAGGGATATATATGAAATTTTCCCCACATAAAAACTTGCTTTTGGTTTTAAAGAACAAAAAATAAATACAATATGTTATAAAAACTTACAATAAACTATTATATGTTTTATTACTTATTCAATCAATGTATTTAATGTTATTTGAAATTTTATTTATTAATTTATGACATTATTTGCGACAAACGTTGATTATATATTATATATGTGAATTTATTTACCTTTTAATCTTATTCAAAATTTTTACTTAAAGCTAGCCCGTCCATTGGACGGGTCTTGAGGCTAGTATATATATATATGTATATATATATATATATATATATATATATATATATATATATATATATATATATATATATATATATATATATATATATATATATATATATATATATATATATATATATATATATATATATATATATATATATATATATATATATATATATGTATATATATATATATATCGGGGCCTTAACAGTAGCTTTACTGTTCGGGCAAATTGTAAGAGTTATCTAACACATGTATGGGCATATGGTGTCTTTTACAGATAATGTTATTTTTCTTAAGGGGGGATTCGACCCATAGTTTGGGGTATGAAAAACAGGAATGTTTTGGGTAAAATGATAACGGGATAGGTTATGAACTTAACAAGGTTAAGGGGCTTATTGATATGAGTGATTTTACTCATATTAATTATATCATAAAACAATGAATAAATGCATTAAATGTATAAAATGGCCATGTATATGCTTGTTTTGTTGTTTAATGTGTGTAGGTACCGAAGTTCGCGAAAACCAGCAAAATCGGCACGAGTTTGAAGAAACGATCGACAAAGCCAAAGTCAAGCTCGTTTTTACAAACTTTTAAATTGCAATCCAAGTACCCCTGAAAAGGTATTTGAGTTACCTTTTGAATGCAAGAAACAAGAACTAAATTGGAGGTAGGGAAGTGGGTAAAAAACAGGTTACCATAGTCGGATGTTAAAACAGTTTTTGGATGAGCCGGTTTACAATTAATGTTTCGAGTTGGTTAGGGTACTTAGGGTTATAGGTGGACCTTCAAACGAACATGAGACTTAGTTTATATGATATAGAAATGATATGAAGAAGGTCTAAGTAAATGGAATAGGTTAAGACCCTCTGATCATAACAAACTTTTCATATGTTCAAAATCAGTAAATTTTGGATAGGTAAAGTATATATATATATATATATATATATATATATATATATATATATATATATATATATATATATATATATATATATATATATATATATATATATATATATATATATATATATATATATATATATATGTAACAAACTTATTCATAACGTTAACATATGCAAATTTAATTAACTCATAATATTCTTAAATAAATAAAAAAAATTTAACTACGATATTTTTGTTCATTCTATGCTATATTATTAAAATATGAGTTAACTGCTTTTTTGATCCTCATGGTTTGGTGCGTTTTTCACTTTTGGTCCAAAAACTCAAATAGTTTTGATTTTGACCAAAAACTAAACTATTTATCTACTTTTGGTCCAAATTCACGTTGACCGCTAGATTGATCAGTTAAATGATATAAAATGACTAAAGTACCCTTATCTTGATGTCGTTAAATTACTAGAATACCCTCTCTTTTGTTTTTTCCTTTTTCTTATAATAATAATTATTATTAGTAGTATTATTTATAACTGTATACAAATGTTCATTCCATATTATTTGTGATCAAGATCCACCATCGATTGAGAACCTCCACCATTTTCGACCAGATCCTCTCTCTACCATTTTCGACCAGATCGGCCATCGAGACCCTCCACCACGAAGACCCTCCTTCCATCTCCATCAAGACAAACTTGAATTTTTTTACACATACAATGATCTCAGATTTATTTTTGTTTTTGAGGGATACAATCACTAGTCAATACCATTAAAGATCTTCAAACAAGAAAAATAAATTCATCATAGATCAACGAAAGGGTAAACCCATATGTTTTATATAAGAAATTTAAGATAGATGTATGTTATCATACTTCTTTAATTCGATTTAATACGAACTTCCCGAAACCATATCTCAAATCTTGATGAAGAACATCCATTCTTGTGCCTTTAAAAAATGACGAAGAACAATACCACTAATGATCTTCGATTCGTATTGAAAGAATATGGGTTAATGGTTTTGTAATGTAATTAAAGAAACTAATAGATAAAGGGTCTGTGAATGGATCGTTTGTATTCTTGCAAGTTGATTGATTGAAGTTTGATTTGTTGGTATATCTTGATTTCGAACCAAATGATTTAACCCATATTGGTGTATAGTTTTAGAAATTTGATAAGATAGAGCCATAGAGGAGTGAAATGTGGGTTTGGATCTGCTTTTGGGATAAATGAGCAATGAAAATAGTGAAGGCTTTGTAGAAAATAGTGGTTATACATTATAAAAAAGAAAAATAGTGAGTTTACATTTAATGGAAACAAAGAATGTTATTTTTTAAATTTATTATACTAAAAAGACGAAAATACCCTCATATTTACCAGTCAAACGAGTCAAACTAACAGAGTTAACGGAATTGGACCAAAAGTGAAGAAAAGGTTTACTTTTTTGGTCAAAATCGAAACTATTTGAATTTTTGGACCAAAAATGAAAACAAGACCAAACCACGAGGACCAAAAATGCAGTTAACTCTTAAAATATTAATCTCATAACTAACACTACATATATTAAACTTCTAATACAAACACACATACCTTCATTTTCATTAAAAATATATATTTAAAGCTAGCCCGTCCATCAGACGGGTCAAGAGGCTAGTATATATATATATATATATATATATATATATATATATATATATATATATATATATATATATATATATATATATATATATATATATATATATATATATATATATATATATATATATATATATATATATATATATATATATATATATATATATATATATATATATGACCTATTTTAGTCATATCAATTATATCTTAAAACAATGAAATAATGCTATTAATGGATCAAAAATGCCTTGTATATGTTGTTTGTTGTTTTGATGTGTGTAGGTACCAAGATCGTGAAAACCGACAAAAACCGACACGAGATTGATGAAAAAGATCGACAAAGCCAAGAACAAGCTCGATTCTAGTGGAGTTAATCTTTTTGAGTATATTGGGCCTTGTGGGTACAACAATTGGATAAACGGGCCCAAAAGCCCATTTGAGGAATTTTACTTTTCACATTTGTGGAATAAGCCCAAATCAAAACCTTGTACAATAATTGGGTCCAAATTCACTTAAAGTCCAAATAATGGGAAGTTTAAAGAAACGAATGGAGTTCTCTTTGGGCTTCAAGCCCAAATTGCTCATGGATGGTTAGATTTAGAACATGAAATGGGCCTTAGGATTTGGTATTTTGAGAGTTATTTACTCACTTTTCATCAAACGTGTATATACACGTTAATTCCCACAAATACAACCTTCTCACTTCCATTCACGTTTATCACCACACAAATAAAATCAATCCTCTCAACCACTCACTTTTATTTACACGTTTTTTTCCATAAAATAACACATTTGATAAAAACAAGGTTTCCCCACTCTTCTCTTTCACCCACACAAACCAGACGCAATTAACACTATTCATCCGAAACCCTAGCAATTAAATCACTTGAAATAAATTGGGGCTTTTGGTTTACTCGTGTGATTCACACGAGTGGTAATTAATTCCCTGTGAATTCGGAACTAGAAGATGGAAGGAATCGGTGACGTGTTCCCTTTTCATTGGTTGAAACAGCTCACTCCCCTTAATCTACCAATAATCAGCCTCCACTTCAGCAAGAAACTAACACACCTTGTGCCACGGTGGCAATCCGTGTGCACAAGGGTGTATCTCAACCGTAGGATTAAAGAGTGAGAAAGAAGAGAAGAAAAGATGCCAAATAGACGGTGAAGATGATGATTTCGGCCTCAACAAACTCTACCTACAAGTCTTCAGTTAGGCTATAAATACCCTAGGAAATAATCATTTATCTATCCCTTTTTTCTTTTTGTAACATTATAATGGTAGTTTAAGATTAGGACTTGTAATTTTAGTTTAGCAAAATTTGTATTGTTATCTTGGTTTAATAAAATTCATCTTTTAAGTTCTACTTATTTTACTCTCGTGTCTCATTTTAATTTACTGAAATATTTACAAGTTTAACTATTGAGCTATATATTATAATTGTTGTGATGTTTAAGTAAGCTGAATATGATAGCTTATTTGGATATTCAAAGAAGGATGAGGGATTTAAAAACATTTACCCTACTGGTATATGTCAAATAAAAATTACTGTTGGTTCAATTTATGTTAATGAATTGAGAATCATTGGTGGTTTGAGGCGTAATGGTATCGATTTATTCTAAGTTCGCTCAGCGCGCGACTTCTGCTCAACGGATTTCGTCAAATGATGGTTAAGCTCTTTTGTTCATTTTTCTGAAATAATTAGTATAATATGATTGTTGATCTGAGTTCATTGATTATTCTGTGTTTTGTTGATGTTTAATATGAATTGATTGTGTTTGATGATTGGTAAAGATTGATAATACTGTTTTAGTTTACTGAAATTAACATGATATCTATATTACCTGAATCGATTCTACTTGCTGAGTATACTAGTTGCTAGGATGTTTTTATGTCACTTGCTCTTAATGTTTTTTATATGCTAAATTAGTTTGATAATGTAATAGATGAATATGTAACAGATCTGTTATATTTTTGTCTTAGTTTTTGAACACAAATTTTCTTTCACTGGATTTGTTTAAGAGTTGCGAGTATTTGCTTATTTAGATATAGGCTGTTAGGAATTGAGTTACTGATTTCTTTTAAGTCTCTTGCTGTTATGATTATGTCTTATACATTTTAATTTGGCTAAAAATAACTAAGAGAGTGTTTTCTTTTAGTTAGATATAGGTTTTGTTTTTTGAGATTCCTAAACTAGAGCTGTGGTTTTGGATGAATTTGTGTGGGAACTGATTAACGCTTTGTATAACTGTTGATATTTAGAGTTGTTCATCCTTATATTTGCTTGCTGGAATTTATCTGTTTAAATCAATGCCATGACTCGTAGGTTTTAAAGCATTAATGATTATGCTGCTTAGGGTTAGTTGATTGTCTGTTATTTATTAAAATTGATGTTATGATTGCCGTAAGGTCTGATTTTGCTTAAGCTAATTGCTGATCTTCCTGAATGTTTATGCTAGATGTATTTTGATTTACCTGAGATCTGCTGAACATTTGTAAGAACTGATTAGCTTAGCCTGCTGTTAAGTTGTTTAATCTTATTTACTGAATTTAAGTTTAGGATTTGTTTAACTGAGTTTTCATTTTGGCTATTTAGATTCTATTTGTTTGCTGATTAATGTCTGAGTAGATACCCTTTTGGTTACTGTTTATTTTCATGTTTGATTTTATTGCATTATTTGATGTTTATTCCTTTACTACATTTCTTTTAAGTGATTCTTTAAACTTATAGATTTAGTGTTAGGAGTTTAGCAGACTGTTTCAATTTTTTTATTTTTTTTTACTGATATGGAATTTAAACGTTTGCCTAGTGGAGTTACTGTAATTTTTAGTTTGGTGATTATCTGGTTTAAATTTATCTAATTTATCCGATTGTTAAAAAATGCCACTTATGTGGATCGAACTCATGTCCTCTCTGTTATATGTCCAGCGCCTCAACCAACTGGGTTGGCCTCCATTTTTGTTTTAGTTCTTCATAGGGTAACTCTTATACATTGATTTTTTTTTAACTGTCATTTATTAAAACGTTTTTTTACATTTATTTTGTTAAAAAATATATATATGATATATATATATATATATATATATATATATATATATATATATATATATATATATATATATATTAGCGTCGTAACCCGCCCAACGGGCGGGGTCGTTTTTTGTTGTTGTTTTGGATGGTCTATGGCTTGTGCGTTTTTAGCTTATTGAATTTTTAACTTTTAGTATATTTTACTTATAATTTACGCTTAATTAACGTTAAATTTATGTTAAAATCGTTTTTTTAGTTTTAAAATAAATCCAAATTTTAATTAAAAATTATTAGTATTTAAAATTTTTAAAAGTCCGAATAATATAATTTGATAAACAATTCGAACTTTTATAAAGAAGTCTAAAACGTATTTTGTTTTTTATTTATGTTTATCGGCGGTGTGTGTGATATTTTATTGCCTTGGTTCTCGTATTTCTTTTTAAAAATACGTTTGTGTATTAGTTTTCTTTGTTTGGAGTGAGACTCATTTTTGTTTGAACGTAAATGAAATAAAATTATTTATTTCCCTTAACCACCAATCGACGTGTTTTGTTCCATGGTAATATTTTGTTGTATTATTTTTTTTATAAATACCTATATATGTACTGTTTAAAAATAAATAGCCCAATTCTTGTTATTTGGGTCGATGAAAACCACCCAAATTCAAATTTAGTTTTAGATTTGGTTATGGATGTGTTTGTACTTGAACTCTTTTGCCATATCCCGATACAAAGTTATGATACATTATAAATGACTTTAAGTCGATCATAACATACATAATGTACTTAGATATAACACATACCAAAATAGAAAGTCACAACCGAGATAACCAATTTAACCCTTCAAGACGGGACCAAACCAAGATGTTCGGTCTATGCCCAGGTTGGTCCGATTCAGTCTTCAGGTCAAACAATGCATAACAACCGGTTTTGCGTAAGACCGGACCCGACCGAATATGAGAAAAATAATGATCCAAGAACCGGACAGATATATGTACTATCCAGTTCCTCGGTTCGGTCTGTGGTCCATATGATACACGTCTTGACAACCGAAACCTCATTTTCATGGTACCACTCCTGCCACAAAGTCTCTATAGAATAGGAGGCTTCATCTTATTTGCATTGTACAACATGTGACCCGTATCATTACATCAATCACCACCAAGGTTTTCAGATAGCGTGAGCCGCGGCGTGGCGGCGAGTCCAAGCCTTGAGCTTTTGCGTAAAGCGTAGCGGCGTGGTGTTTTTAAGGCGTTATTTAAGGCGGCAATATATAATTATAAAATTTTAGTTTTATATTATATTTATAATTATACGAGTTATAAATATTTATAAATCTTAACTAAAATTAAAAATATTAGTAAACATAAGTAAAAATTTTAAATATTTGAATATTTTCAAAGCTTATAAAAAAACTCGCGTCTTTGTCGGCTCTTGCTCGCTTTTTCCCGCCTTATCTCAGGACCCAGGCCACGCCTAGCACCGACGCCAAGTTCTATTTCCTAATGTGGAGACCACGCCTCTCGCCTTTGTTCTGCCTTAACGCCACAAAAATGCGCCTTTTAGAACCTTGGTCACTAATACATTTATGGTTACAATTAATTCACCTACTGGCTACTGCATGATTAAACTCCCACAAATATAAAATATAAAAAAAGAACTTTTCGTGAATATTAAAATGGACTAACATATGAGATGGCTTGCATTATCAACTTATCTCTTCAAACGTTATTAAGCTACTTATCCATGAAGAGCTCTTAACTGTGTACATGTCCTTTCTCTTAAAATCAACATATGATTACTCTTGGTTAAGAAAATCACAAAAAAGGAATACTCAATTTAACTACTTCTGTGTATAATTTAAACCATTTAACTTAGTCTCCCCTTAGTATCATATTTTTTTGGTTAAAACCAAAAAAAGCTTTAAAATACGTTGTTGAAACTCTATCAGACAATTCACTAATTTGTAATTTTTGTGCAATTGAGTAACAGACCCAAAAATCTCAGGGTGCGCCGTTTAGTTGAAAAATATTTTCTATCATTTTCTATTTTTTATTTTGTAAAAAAAGAAAAGAGATTTTTTTCCACAAAACAAACGCGTTTATTTGGAGAAATTTGTGTTTTCCATTTTCCAAAACTAAAAGGAAACAAATGAGGAAATGAATTTTCTATGTCTAAAGGAAAAATTAGAAAACAAAAAAAAGGAATTTTTTTTGTTTTGTGTGCAAAATGTGTAAAATAGAGATTTTGCATTTTTTAGAAAATATTTCTAGAAAACAATATTTTGAACGTGCTTTCTGTTTTTCTGTTTTTTAGAAAAATTTTGTAGAAAATAAGGTGTTTTCCATTCAACTAAACGCAGCCTCAATGTTTTCTATATCTAATTTTTCTTAGTCTGACAAGGTTTATGCATTTGACTTTGACTTGTTTTGGGTGACATTTGACTTGTTTTCTAGTTTGACCTGTTAGAGTTAAACATTACCCAGACACAGTAGTTACCACCGGATTCAGAGTCAGATTAAGAAATGAATCAGATTTCTATTTAAGAAGGGGGTGCTTTGTGCAAAGAAAGGAACATATTCTTAAGGAACATAACTAATATAATTTTAATATGATAGTGTAATATCATTGCGTTGGTGTTGCCTGGGTGAAATGTTAAGGAGCAGAATTGATTGATTTTTAGTACGATAGCCAACAATAATATAATTCTGAATTTCAAAGTAACGCATTAGACATTTCAACTCATGAAGTCAAGCATAGCAACTTTTTGCAGTGTAAGAGTCGGATTATGATGCATCTTCCTCAGTTCTTGAGTATTTTCTTTTTTCCTAAAGATTGATCCTTGTTTGGCTGGTGTTCGGTCTACCACCAGTTTTTAGATCCGACAGTCTTTTTGTCCAGCAAACTTGGTTTCATTATCATTTATTGTATCTCTAAACATGGAAAGATTATTCCTTTATGTATCGGTTTCCCTTTCTGTTCGCGAGTTAAGTCCATTAGTAGGAGAAGTTGATGTTCCTGGAATCTTTATTCGTCCGTCAAGACGGCTACTGATTGATGGCAACAGATTTCGACCCTTGGTCAGAACCTGAACCATGAGCCCTTTGCTGATTTGATAAATGTTGGCGTAAATCCGACTTGCTATGCTGATCAATACTATTATTTCTATAATGAGGTATTCTTTCTTGACGGGTGAATACATTAGGATTGAACCGTATGTCCTCGGATTTATCTCCACTCCTCCACTTTCACACAATATGAAATTGTTATTTATGGAAAGAAGATGCAGGAACTAAAAAGGAGATAGTATTTAGTATTTACTGCTTTTGAGTTTATTATACCTGTGATATCGTGCCATCAGACCCCAACCTACATGTTTGGACATCTCCATGGCTTCAATGCTCTAAGTCACAGATAACAGAGTTGACAAATTTTAGGACCCGATGCAGGTTCAAAGGCATGTTGTGGGAACTCTAGAACACCTCATACAGTCGTGGGGGACCAGTAACTTTCAAACCCTTATTAGAATGTCTGATGGTGTGACCAAGAATAAGGTGGTCAATTTGTCAAATTTAGCAACACCTGCCTGATTACCGTCACCTGTATACCATAGAAATTCAGTATATGAAGCAAAACCCTCTTCAATGTCAGGCGAAAATAAAATGATACCAAAACCAATAGCATCTGTGTAATGTTTTTTCATTATATCTACTCCTCTTCTAGCCAAACAATTTACAATATCAGACCTACATATTCGGAGATTCCACATGTTAACCAAATTGTATACTCTATGCTGATTTATATATTTTTTATACTTCTTTAACTTAATGTGTAATTTATCTTTCACAATCACAGAAAGCTTTACTTTGTAGGCTCTTTTTTCTATTTTTTTTGAATTATTAAACTTTATTGCATTTATAGAACTTAACAGCGAAGCCAACTTTTGGCTTCTTTATTTTGAGATATAAGATAAAGTATTCAAAAAACATACCTTGGTGGACTTCTGTCTCTCAGAGGACAGCGACATTTGTAGGTTGAATACCTACACAAAACATTCACATAGAATAGCTGGATAAGTAATTCTGATTTCTTAATCATCTTTTTACATTAAATGAGGCGTTTTTTTTACATCAAAAGGGGGTTTGGATGATTCTTGAGGTTGGGTTGAATTTAAATTTCCACCAATCATTGTAACTACATTAATTAAGAAAGAAAAAAAATTCAGAATTTCATATTCATAAGCCATATCAACTACCTGTAATATTGTGCTATGCGTGTAGTAATGTTGCCGAAAAGAGCGCACACTGTTAGATTCTCGCTTGCTATATATATTCTTCCGTCTTTTTTCCCATCTAGATTAAAGGGGTGTTGGGATTGCTTGTAAACTTCTTATATGCTATAAACAGTATATAGTGAATATCACTGTCACCTTGATTGTTCTGAACAATGACGATGCAAAAGAAAAAGGGTCAAGTTTCTACCTATAATCTGATCGAATCCAATAGTTACTGCAAATAAGAGACGTTGTTTCAAACTTTACACTAATAAAGATTGTTATCTAATAGCTAAAGATGAAACATGTTTGTGTCTCAAGTCTTTAGACGAAAGTGTATTGACTTTCAACCAGACTTGACTCTTATGAAAACTACTAATTTTGTCCTGTTTGTCAATGCCTAATGCAGTTGGCAGGACATTGTTCACCTGCTGTTCTTGTTTCTTAGGTTGTACTTTTTTGGAGCGTGTATCGGGGATGAGAAAGGGACGGCATTTTTCTTCATGGATAGTACCTGCGATAATAATAGCATCAGAAATTACAGTAAGGGAAATCGGCCAATAACTGAACTAATTGAATATCTTTCTCTTGCTTGTGGTAATGAAGCCTAAAATAAGCCACAAGAAGTTAGCGAACTTAAAAACCCTCAGGAGCGCATATGGGGTTTACATCGCCTATGATATAAGCCAAAAGAATTAAGCGAACTTTAAAAAGCTCGTAAGCGCATATAAGGTTGATATTGGCGCGGGGCCAGTGAAGGAATCAGTATATGAGAAAAGGCATGGCCACTGTAAGTTTGACATGTCAAGTGAAGAAGAGTGGTATTATGTCCTGAGTGCCCTGCAAATACTCACACTTGCAGATTGCTTGTCAAGCAGATAAGCAGTTTTTGCATAAGTTTGAGTCTTAAAGAAAGTCGAAACTCATACTTAGATGAATAACCTAAAAACCCAATTTTATATCATATGTTGTGGTTACTAATCAGCGCCCTACAGAAGATGTGAAAATTTTTAAAGTGTCCCTTGAAAGAGGTGTTAGTACGTCATATAGTCATATGATATTTAATAGAGGTTGAGGGCAGGGGCGGGACCTATTAGTTAGGTTTGGGGTGGCGGCGCCCCCCATAGCTTGATCAAAAAGACGTGATTATAGTGTATTTTTTTCGATTTTGACAGTTTTTTTTAAATGCCCCCCATCGGAAACGTGAACTTACACATTGAAATCCAACTTTTGACACTCTAAAACTTAAAAATCCTCTATTTTTAAGTTAAAATATTCGATTCTTTATTCGGATTCTAGCTTCTTTTCCCTTGCTATTGCGAAACTTTTTTTTGCCCCCCCACTGTCCAATTTTCTGCGTCCGCCACTGGTTGAGGGGGTTTCCAAACAAAAATTATGAACCAAGATGCTGACTTTAATACTGATGCAAATTATACTAATCTAGGCACCTAAACGACGATTGACAAAAGCATACTCATGGGACATTTAACAGATCCAACAATCACATCCTTGTTTTTCGATTCCTAACAGATTAAACCCCAGACTTCACGCGAACCTACAATAATACTCAATATAAAATTATCCAAAACAGAGCTTGTTCGAAGACCTAATAACTACAACACCACAAAGAACTACAATGTGAAATTTAATAGATAAAAGAGTAAACCCTTAAGTAAGGCGCGACCCTCATAATAGATTCAAAAACTGCTAGAACCTCAAAAAATTATGCTTTTACAGATAGAAAAGTAAATTATTTATATCTAAATAGTACCTCTGCAAGCGTTAAATTCTAAAATACAGAATAAAAACTATGAAAGAATAAAAATGATAACATGTAAGATTAAAAAGGAACTTTGAATATCAAGAAAGAGAGAAATTGGTCTTTTGGAATTTATACTCAGGATCACTCACAACGGGGGTCCAATTACCTTGTCTGTTGCTGGGGTAAAAAAGGTCATGGGTGTCGTCCCTGATTGATCTGTGATGTATCCATTGAACTTGTACCTACATATTTAGCAACGGGGTAGTGAGTCATTTTTGTGAATCTTAGATTATTCACGTAGGTTAGGATTGGTGAAAGGTACTGTAATTGGGACCTGGTTGTGGGCCATGATCAATGCATATTAAGGTTCCCTCATCATCTAGAGGTTTTTGGCTACAATGGGTAGATGAAATTTAGTACCAATTTTTTTTAAACATGCTTAAGTTACTAAGGTCCAGCTAACCCAAACGCCCCCTTATTTCAAGTATTATAACCATGCATCTTTGTAAACTTCAACATAAGATTCAAGGTTACTACTTACAAGAATGGCATCATTTCACTAACTGGTTTTGCTGCAGGCATGAACAGAGAGTTTGTGAAAAACTCTATCTTCTTCTTACTTCAAGGTTCTTGGGAATATTAGTAGAAGAATCCTTCACTTTCAGAAGCAGGTGCAATCGTTTCACATGCTCTCTCTGAAAAATATATTACAGTGAAATACAAACATAAATTATTAATCAACATACATGTATATGATTATAAATTTTATTCTTAAAGTAACTTACAATGATCCCTAGGCATTCTGAAAATAGCCGCCAATCATTTTTCACCCTTGCCACTATACCCCATGTATCGATCTGCTCACTAACAAATTACACTACAAACATATACATAACCTTTTCGATTCTCATTCTATTTGAAGGGTCCCAATGACCACCAGCATGCTTGATTGAGATAATCGATTGTTCGTACAGTCTGTACTTTGCGTTGCAGCTTTATCTCTGTATGTATCGACTCAGTTTATGCTGAGTTGGAATCTGTAGTTGTTCTAACATTGCTAGAGTCGGTTCTCCCGTTTTGTTCCTTGGACTCGGTCTCATATGAGTTTGACTCAGTATTTGCTGCTGTGTTGGTTGAGTTTGTGTTTTTCAGTTTGGTTGTTGGACTTGTTTTGTGTTGAGATTGATTATGAATTTGCTTCATTGTTGGTAGTTCCACTTAACATTAACTTAACACATCGCATGCATACTGAACTATCCTGAATGGACTGACATCATTGGAATTCTTTGCAGAAATAAAAAATTACACATATGCCTTAGCGTTTTTATGGCGTAGCTGCCATTCCATGGGCATAGTGTGTCCCCACACTTGATGATTGATAATCTCTTGACGGAATCAAAAAGAAAGGACAATATAAGCATGATAGTTAGAGCGCGTCACATATATGAAATCATATACACAATTATAGTATGTACCTCGTAGCAAATAGGACAGTGGTTTTTCATTGAATTTTCAACACATGCATGATTATCAAGTAACTTTATATCATAGCAAGATTTTGCGTTGACACGAAAGAATAACAAAAGTTCAAGCGTATTAAGTCTTGCAGTAGTTTAGTGAGACCCATGAGCCATGACCATAGCAGAAACTTTTTCAATGTAATATAACAAAAAATGCAGGATTTTCATTAGGTGTGGGCTTGTTGACTTTTCCAAATCCAATAGCAGTCAAATTAGCTAGTCCAAACATCCCCTTGGGGTGTTTCAATTAGCTTGTAATTTTTGCCTTTACTGATATTGGAAAAGCTAATAAGGTCACATTTTGTTCTAAAGATAATCATCCACTGGCTAAAGAAACAAAGTACTCCAATAGTAGTTAAAAGCAGTTAAAAAAAGTTCATCAGGCATACTGTTGAGTAATGTTATATCTAATTTACGCAGATACATAAGTTTTATATCTTTTGTTCTGTCGCTATAAGCAGATACTAATCAGTTTCAAACACAAATCCAAACGCTAGCTAAGGTCAGAAATCTTACATGAAAGCGTCGGCCAACCAAGATAACACTCCTAATCACACTACTGTTGGCCACATCCTCATAACACCCGTACAGGATTTCCATACAGGGATGATACGAAGCACTGTATGATGTCAAGAAATCGTTCTTTCCTTCTTCTGATGGTGACTCATAGGCCCTTTGCCTTCTTCGTTAAACAGACAAGGTGTCACAAAGTTAAACATAACTTAGTTGATATGGTCTTTGATATGACTCCAGTTATGCATTCTACAGTGTTCTAGTACACCAACTCTTCAGACATACCGTGTTCTGTGTACCTTCTGAATAACTACTCCGTAAAACCATGCACAACACCAAGTAAAATACCTGACATTCGCTATGAGGGAAAAGGTATTGGTGACATTTGATTAGTATAGGGAAAAGTAAGGCGTAAGAGTGAGAGGCTTATGCTTACCTCGTTCCCCAAATATGTCACTCTTATACTCCTGCTCTAGCGTAGTTACAAATGTAAACAATGAACCAAGAGCAACTGTGCAACCAAGGGCGAGAATACCTTAAATTCTGAGCTACCGTTTTAATATAAAATACCCAGATCGTCCAACTTATTAATTAAATGCATATCGACATGTTAATTAATCGATTTCAATCCAATTACCTTTCAGATTTCAGGAAAGGCATCTTCTTAAGCGACCCAAAATGATATGTCAGTTCATTTCCAAACTCTGAAAACATATTATGGACCTCTTTGTGGGAACATGGGACCCTTTGCAATTACAATCAGAAAACATTTTATGCTTGGAATCACAATACCCGGTTGCTAAAAATAATATTTTCCGGAGAACGTTTGTACCTCTCTATCTGTATACAAAGAAGATATTCTCCCTACCCTGCAACCAAAAAAACACAATTCAAAAATCAAGATGACGGATTTTTCAAAATACCAATGATATCAATTTACAAACAAAAATACCCTGAATCGAGCACATCGCCTTCTCAAAGGCCGTCGAACTCCTCACATTTCCTGTTACAAAACCAGAATCCAAAGATTAAAAAAGGTTTAATCTTTTTATTTCATAAATCAGATTGTCATTGTTATATAAGAAAGTATTTAGTCATATCTAAAAGATTAAATCTCCTACACACTTCAAGAATAGACAACACAAAAGGTGGTTGTTCGTCGGCCTGACCTAATTTGGCCAGGACATAAAGTTTCCATTTTGACACGCCAAGTTATCCTCGTATAATGAAAACCAATGAAGAAAAGCTAAGCTAACCTTGGATGATTATAACTTGATGTGGTATATGCATATGTCATAATTGTCCAAGCAGCTAGGATGATTATCACTCGACTTAGGCTAGTTTGGGATGTTCCCCTATTACCCAAATTTTGGGTACATGTAAACCATACAAATCAGCCCATTCATAAGTAAATGAGTCATAAAGCCTAACCATAGTGTTTTTCATTGTCGGCTCTGCATGTGAAATATTCATTAAGACTAACCATTCCGACTGTTATCTGTATTACTTTGTAGAACTGTTATATATGTCTCTGCCACTATGAAGCTGGAGCAATACTCTATTTACTTCTCTGCAACCATCATAACCATGCTGCATGCATTCTGAAATGGCTAAAGGTAAAAGCGAATTGTCCACTCTGCAAGCACATTATCAAGCAAAAAGAACATGTTTGAAGAGCACTGTTATGTACTAATGATTACAACCACACAAAGCAAAAGAATTAGGACAATTTCGAAAGTGTTAAAATTTTCCAAAATTACTTATGAATGAGTAAGCTTTTAATTATGTCTTAACACAGAAACAACTAATTAGGAAACGGCCAGAGGGGTTCAACTAAGCTTAAATACTATTATCCTAAATAATCATAGAAGTCATTCCACAATAATGTTTCAGAAAAATGTGTTTCGGTCAACTCAACCTGGCATCTTTGTGTAAAAAGATGGTTCAGCTGTGTATAGATTTCTACCATTCATAAATATCACTCATGATTATATGGTTTATCTTATGAACTTTTTTTGGGGGTAAAAGTTTAGCTTATGAAGTTAAATAAGCCTAAAGCTAAAAAAAACAATTTGTAACAGCTTATTTGATCTACTTACAGCGTATTTCGAGTTTAAGAAACTCATTTTTTGGGCTAATGAGTTTGAATAAGCTATAATTTCAAACTGATAAGCTCAAAAACAAAAACAAAAAACAGAGCAGTAAACACGTAAAGTTGGAAGAATTCTTTGGTAAAAAAAACCATCATTACCCAACCCAGATGATCCTACGTATAATAAACACGTAAACTTGGAAGAATTGCCTAAAGAGACGAGATATGCGTAGCAAAGAACTGAGGTGCAGTGTAGGAAGAACAAACCATTTGTCATCCACGAAGGTACATGATTACTGATGCTTGAGGTTTGTGGCATGCCTGATGGCGATGCCACGTTTGGTAAAGCACCTAAGGTGCCATTGAAGGGAAATACAAAAAAAGAGTACAACATAGGACATCTGAGATTCAGAATCTAGCCAACTTTATCATGAATTAACATGTCATTTAATAGAGACAAAAAGAAGACAAACCTTATCGACAAAGAGTTGTCCAAATTCTGCTAGCGTTTTGGAGTTAGCTTTGAAAACCAAGAATGTGTCAAGATTTGGTTAGGCACTGACTTGTAGAGGCACCTTCAAAACATACAAAATCTTCACTAACCCCCGTAGCTTAGTGTGTATAATTCCAGTTCATTTATCAACGCGTTACAACTGCAGAAATTTCAATCTCTATAAAAGAGCTTATATGAGATTATACATAAGCCATTTAGACTATGCATGTTTAGTCCACTTAACCCAAGAGGCGAACTGGATCCAATCTCAATAACTTCAAGAGACCGTCCTTTGGTTACAGTTAAGAAATAATAAGAGAATAACGCCGCCAATGCGAAAACTGCACCAAAGCTCCCATAAACCAGCGCAAAACCAAAATTTCCCCGTTAGCTCAAGGAAGAAGAACACAACCAAGAAATTATACACCTGAATCAAAATGTCATACATAATAATTGCTTAATCTCAACACCTAAAATAAAGGCAAAAGCCTTTTTTATGGTTTAGGTTCAGGGTGTTTTTTTATCAATTAGTAATCATAGCAAAATACTGATGGCTTTTATTTTGTCATAACTGCTATAGAGGTATATATATGATACTTGGTAGTATGTGTCTAAAAAATTATTTGATTGAACAAATTCAGATGCAATTATATCAGATTTAAATCAATTATTTAGTTACCAAGCAGTCTAACAATGTATTTATGATAAGTACCCAATGAACAGAAAAACCGAAGCTCGAGATCTTGCCACGTGTCCTTTTGCTGCTCAGTTCATGTATATAAGACCGGTCACAAGACCAGGAGTATCGATATTGCATGTAGGCATAAGTAATAGAGTAATCTCAGTTTATCAATGAAAGGGATATAAGGCTAGAACAACTTGAGATTAAACATTCAACCTGGGACTAAACTTCTTACCTTCTGCCTTTTACTTAGCCATAAAACACTTTCATAACCCACATCAGAAATTTTC